>OX457037.1:54541318-54783818 GCA_949752735.1 Lumbricus terrestris | reverse complement strand
CTTTAACTCTAATGATTATCGTTGATAGAATTAAAGGCTTTGCGATAAGAGAAAAGTTTAACATTTCTTAGGAAAGGTTTTTGTGCGTGTCCATCTTTTGATGAAGAATCATCGAACTCTTAGTCCAATGATCCTACCCGGCCATACCAGCGTTTCCATGGACTCGAACATGCATGGTGGTTACACGTAGCCCTAAAAGTAATAAGGCAAATTATAATTTCGAATCGGTATAACAGCAAATGTTTCTGGGCACGTGCAGTTTCTGTCAAGCAGTTGTGGGGCGCGGTGGCATATAGGTCCAATCCAAAGTGTTCGTTGCCTTGCAGCCGAAGGGTTGCAGGTTCGAATCCACCTCGAGTCGTCGCGTAGGGACCTTTGGCAAGTCCTTCACTTGCAATTGCTCAGCGCTTCGGCGTGAAACTCCGATGCAGTGTGCGCTCTGTATACTATAGTCTGGAGCGCCTCTGAGTAGCGAGCTCGAAGGGGCGCCATAACAAGTGCGCATACAAACAAAACGAACAAGTTAGGCTCTCTAAGATCGCATTGCTCTTAAGCACAATAATTGAATAATAGGCTTAGGTCTATTATGCAATCTAGACACATGCACTTTGTGGTGGTGATGCACACAGCCACGAAATCGAATTTATCTGCGTGCAATATCTAATCGCTATAATAACACACAGATAAATAATGTTTTTCTTACACACAACAAGTGTTTGAGCTCTTGTTATTTTCCATGCTGGCCTATATTCTTCCTTTGTGTCACCACTGTCTGAGAATGAACGATTGATATAATTATTGTCCACCTTGTAGATCTGACATACATAGCTTACAGAAATATGTGCAGATGAGTATATTAATGTGTATAGGCCTACATATAATTACGTGTGTATAAATCTGTGCATGTATAGGGCCTACATTTGTATTAAGGAAACTTAGACTATTATTTTTTTCTGTAATTAGTATTATACAGGCAGGTGCTCTGTCCAGAGAATGCTGTATTCTTCTTCTTCTTTTTTTCTTCTTCTTCTCATTCTCCTTCTTCTTCTTGGTCTCTCTTCCGTCAGGTGCAGGTCCTACGCCAACGATGAGGCCTCAACGTGCCGTCTCCAGCTTGCTCTGTTTCTGATTTTACCCACCGCATCTCTCATATCAATGTTCTGTGCTGTTAGATCTTCTTTAATATTGTGAATGCTGCATTACTGTTTGTTTAGCCTACCTCCTTTGTTTTGTTATTCTGCTGCCATCATTTGGCAAATAAAAAAATAGAAAAATGATTATTTTTCTTGACAGGTCATAGCGACAGGAGCCTAGAACACTCTGTTCCTGTTTTTTCGCATTCGTTTTCCATGTCTGAACTTACGAAATCCTGTCGTCCACTACCGAACCTGCACTTCGGCTTGGACAGACCGAAACGCAAGAAGAACTACAACTCACCGTGTACTGCAGGGTCTCGAGCGCACAAAGTTGATGCCGAGAAGAGTCAGCCTCAAGTAATTTCAGCAATTTAGTGTTGTCACTCAGCTGTTGCATTTCTAGACAAGCTTTTAGAACGATGGACACAGGATATCAAGTCATGCATTTCAAACTGACTTCTATAGAACATTCGTAATAGCTTTGAGATTACTGCAAACTTTGCGACTGATCTGTAAAATTAGAAATTTATGAGTAAGTAAGTACACTGCAAACATAAACAGTTTTTCAGAATTTCTGGCCTTCTCCGTTAATTATATAATTATTCTGATAATTTAGAAATAAACTTTAGAATGTAATTTAATTTGATAGGCCTAGACAAACTGCAAACACTAGCAACTGAACGGTAGTGGAATTTTGCTAAAACCTATGCAACCATAAAAACGATGCTTTGTGACAATAATGCCACACTGTCTGCAACTCTGCACATATAATACTATATATAATACACGCAGGCCTAATATTTACCGCAATATGAAAGCCTAGGCCTATTTATGTATTGTATACATTATACTGTTGTCATATTTAATGGACTGTATGCGATCGTGATTGTGTTACGTGGCTATGCTATAAGCTTATGCATTTCTATTGCTGATATTGTAATTTGTCTTCAGCTTTAATTCTCTCTTCATGTGCGTCTATGTTTGTCTGCCCGTCTCTGTCTCTGTCTCTGTCTCTGTCTCTGTCTCTGTCTCTGTCTCTGTCTCTGTCTCTCTCTCTCTCTCTCTCTCTCTCTCTCTCTCTCTCTCTCTCTCTCTCTCTCTCTCTCTCTCTCTCACACACACACACACACACACAAGCACTCTCACACACACAAGCACTCACACACACACACACACACACACACACACAAAAGGCCTACACACTGTCACACTTCATGCAGCCTACAACACACACGCACACATAACCTGTGGGGCGCGGTGGTGTAGTGGTGGCGTCGTCGCCTTGAAGCCGAAAGGTTCGAAGTTCGAATCCACCTCGCCGCGTAAGGACCGTGGGCAAGTCCTTCACTCACAATTGCTCAGCGCTTCGGCGTGAAACTCCAATGCAGTGTCCGCTCTGCATTCGGGAGCGCCTCTGAGTAGAGAGAGCTTGAAGGGGCGCTATAACAAGTGCACATAGCCTACAAACAAACCTATATGCACACAGCGATGAAGATGGAGAGAGGAATTAACAGAAAAATGTATATCTAATATTATCTACGGATATAGATAGAGATATAGAAAAAGGCATCTCTATCAGTTGGGGCTTATTACGTTTGAATAATTATTATTGATCGGATTTACGGTTAAATTTGTCAGCTGTCGGATTCAATCAGCTTGCTAAAAGTAACAGCGCTATAAGATTTACGAACCTAACTAAGAACTTGACTTAACCACATAACCAATGTGCTCTTAAAAATAGTAGGGCCTATGCACGTCATTGCTTCAATCAAGTTGCAAGTTGTCATTAATTCCCACAGGCCTACTTGACCACTAGCTTATATAGCTCTATTCACTGGCCTTAAAATTGGAGGTATTGCAAATTTATTATCCGCTCTCAAATGACAAATTAGGTCCCTAATATAAAGTCCACACCCTGTAGACCTACAGCATATATTGTATAGCGTCAGGCCATTAGCTAGTCGTATATTAGGTTACCGGCAACTTAACAGCCTACATGTACGTCCTTCGGTCGCATATCTACTGGACCTATACATATTGTTTCAAGAGTCCACTTTCGTCTAGAGCATAGTAACCTTGCAATATAGCTCCGATCCAATTAGAACGGGACAGGCCGTACACACTCTAGCATACAGGCCTATGCGATAGGCCTACGCTCAATATCATAGACCGACTTAGTATTGAAAAATTACTAGCCTACCGCACCGACGCTTGTCTTATCTTCTAGAGTCAATTTGTATGCGGGTGATCAACCAATCAGCGAAGAATAGATCGATTACTTCGGCTAACGCTGGTTTCCTGCTTTTATCTTCTCAAATTAATGTGATCGGTGAGCTACAAACGCGTGCTAACTCAAGTGAATAATATATCCATGTTTTGTACGCGTCCGCGCTTTTATAAGGACACCATTTGAACCGAGGAGATTGATTGTCAGCGAACATTTTCTGGCTTGGATTATTATACCGGACTGCAGGGTCTACACGAGCACATGGTTTGTGGATTCTTTCATACTTGTGCGAAGTCCTGTGCAATTTTGTACTTTAATGTTTTTACAGATCAGATGTTTTTGATTTGTCTGCAGACTGGTTATGCGCCTTGGAATACAAATTGCAAGCGAGGCGAGTAGGTCTACTCAGTCTTCAGCGTAAGGATTCATAAGAGTTTAAGTTAGGAGACTTAGCTCTCAGTTCCGCCACGAATACAGTCACACGCCGACCGCAATCACCTATATACTGTGAACAATAGCACTCTTCTAAAGACAACCTTGAAAACTGTGGCATGCAAACTGCAAAGAGGTGCCCATCTTTATTGGTTTGCCAGATACCTCGAGAACCACTTACAGGTTGGGCATTGCAATGGAGCCTTCTCCATGATGCGTGTAGTTGACTTTGAGGTTTCACAAAGATCAAACCTAGAGCCGTTGTTATTCCTAATCTATATTTCTGATCTTCCAAGCGACTCATCTCTTTTGTATTCCATTCCATTTGCTGTAGGTAGTAATAAATATTATTCTTTTTAGGCCTACCCATAGCTAGCCTACTTGGTCATTTTATATCAAAAGGTGGATACTGATGCCATATTGGTATCGTGCAACTAAAATAGTCCTCAACCTGGAAAAGACAATCATATAAATGACATATATTATTCAGATTCAATAAGAAAATGTCCATCTGATACAAGAAAACAGTAGACTATGTATCGGCGGCAATCACATTACTCAAGTCACCCCATCCACATTTCTAGATGTAATAATTATAGGACCAGCATTTATCATGGAAATATCATAATTTTTATTATAGACCTAAAAACAATCTCGTCTGACACAGGACAACATAATAGGAATCCTTATAATAGTGTAGGCCTATATCCTAATTATTTCCACCCAAGCGTCGGTTAGGCTAACTATTCACTGTACGCTGGTCAATCCCTACCTTGGTCAATGTAATTTAATATGGGCCTCTACTTATAGGTGTAAGTCAAATCCACAGAAGCTGACCATACTTAAAAAAACGATCGTTCCGATTCATTGCTGCCCGTCAGTGCGAATATCACTCCGATCGTTTGTTTTTAGATTTTAAATTACCAGAAGTTGAACAGATTGGGATAGCACAAGCCGCTGAACTCATATATTGTTTACAACCATAGCCACAACCGCACTTTTTTTTTATTGAAATCAAACAGTAAAACTGTTGCAACAGATGTGGCCTAGGTCTATAGTAAGTTACAATGTTGGCTCAAAATGGGGAGTCCTAAAAGGGTCTAAACCCACTAACAAGGGTGACTTTAGAATAAACATTGAATTAAGCAGTGATAAGAAGGTAATCGGGATATAACTGAGAGATATATTACTCCATTCTGAGTACAGTTATCATCAAAGCAATAATGAAGAGAAGAAGATAAAACTTGAAGACAAAGACAGATGCCGCTGGTGGACTGAATGATAATATGACCAAGGACAACAAGAAACTGAAGGAGGGGGAGGCTCAACATCGAGAAGAGTGGTGACATTGGACGCTCGAACGTATAGGCCTACGGCATCTGCCCCCTCCTTTAATACAGAGAACTTGAAGAGGAGAATAAGATATTGAATAAAATCTTTAATTCGTTTCTTCATTTAATTTGCGTTGACTATGTTGTAATCGTAATCGTAAACTCGAAATTTTCAAAGCGCTACTCGAAAACCAAGCGCGGGGCACCAGCTCATTCACGAGCGCTGTACATTAACTGAACAAGCATGTGGCTAACTAGAAAGTGTTAATGCCCAGTCATTGGTCAATTGGGCTTACACAACGTTGCACGTGAGCTTTGCAATAACTATTCCTATGTGCCATGACATGTCTCACACACGATAGGTCCAATGGTGTATGTTCTGCTGTATGTTCTGATAATCAGCCATATGCTTATATCTCAGGGCATAGGGCATATTTATTCAGCAATTATACGGTCTTGATTTACGTGCATGCATGTGTGTATACATGTATATATTATATAATGTATGTTCACAATCAACGCATTTACTGTAAATCTATACATGTACGCGCTGAAATCTATGGATGTATGAGCTATTATCAGTATGCACTATGCAGGCTATGTTAGTACGAATGCATGCATAAATAGGCATGCAATGTAATGTAACGTAAATTTCCGAGAATTTCTCAGCGCCTACAAAGGCCACGTCAGGAAGACCAGCTTAATCACCGGCGCTATATCAAATCAAGTTCGTAATAGCCAGAGCTGCCCTGTTCGTGCCAGGTCAAAATCTGGGAAGGTCAAGTCGAGAAGACAGCGTGGTGATACGGTGGTAATCGGTGATGACTGTGATCGGTCAGTGGAACTTGATTAGAATCTGGATAAGATAGTTTGAAGAGTTAGGTTTTCAGTCTTGAATGGAAAGTAGCAGAAGAGAGGGCAAACGCAGGAGAGGCGAAATTAAGAGGGGAGATAGGAGGATGAGCAAACAGGCGGATGTCTTTTTGAAGTCCATTTCGAAGAGCTGATGCAGCGTAGACTAGGGCCTCAGAAGCGGTTGCGAATTTCATGGAGGACGAGATAATATTATGTGCAATGTACGCCTGGACATAATAATGATAATAATGCTATTTGTTATATTAATAAACCGACTGATGTATCTTTCAGCGAACTCTGCGTCACTTTGAAAGAAGTCAACGATGGAAGAAATTCGAGTGAAATTCCTGATCGATTTATTCGAGAAAAGACCTCAGCAGAAAGGCACTGCGATCCTAGAAGACCCTGTTGGCATCACGAGATATGCGACAACAGAAGCATACACTGAGGTGATCTCTCCCACACCACACACAGTCTTTCATCACACAACACATGATACAGAGGCCACTAAAACGGGATTTACATTGCCACTGCAAGCAATCCACACGAGAAATGAGCCAGAAGAAAGAATTATACAGGTACACAAAGTGACACACGAACTCACCAACAGAGATGGACCAGCACACAAGGAGGTACAAGTGATCAATCGAAGTAGAGATGTGGAGGAACAGTTGAAGCTGCGTCAACATGAGAATGAAAAGCTTCGCAATGACTTACGTACAATGGTCACAAAGTTGGAGTCGATGGAATTCGCGGCTGAGAAGCTCAAGAAAGACCACGAGGTTCAACGTAGGGAGTCTGCGATACAACTAAATGCCATGAATAAAAAGTTGGAAGATACTACGAAACAACTCTACAATTACCACAGGGAGAAAGACGAACTCAAAGCGGTCAGAGATGAGTTGGTGAAGCAAAAGCTGTCCAACTCCGACCAAGAAAGGCGCTTGAACGAAGCAAATGCCAAAATAGTAGAATTACTTAGGCACATGGGAGAGAAGGACGAGCAGCTGGTGCATAAGAGCGACAGTAGTTTTACCAA
Organism: Lumbricus terrestris; assembly: GCA_949752735.1. Classification (NCBI taxonomy): domain Eukaryota; kingdom Metazoa; phylum Annelida; class Clitellata; order Crassiclitellata; family Lumbricidae; genus Lumbricus; species Lumbricus terrestris. The sequence goes on along the minus strand of OX457037.1, from coordinate 54,776,798 downwards.
GAAGGTACAAGAAGAACTTGAGAGCGAAAGGTTGCTAAAATTTGAGCTGGTAAAGAAGTTGAGTCTTGCAAATGAAAAGATCTCCACCCTTGGAAAGCAGATCGACGACTCGGATAAGCACGACCACAAAGAAAGCTCTGCTTACAAGCAGATAGTTCAGGAACTGAACAGAGAAAAGAGACTCAGAATAGAGAGCGAGACTCGACTGAATGATACCAAGAATAAACTCGATAGTGAGTTGCACCTGAAGCAGAGTGAAGTAGAAAGAGAGAGACTCATCAATGCCACATTGGCAGAACTGAGCGAGGAAAAACAGGCTCGGATTGAACAAGAGAAAGTACTCAACGTGACGAAGTATAAGTTCATTGCACTCGGGAAACAGCTGGAGGAGCTGGAAAATGAACTGGAAAGGACTAAGAAGAAGTTGGCTAAGGAGAAACTGACGAAGAGAAATCAGGAGAAGCTGTTGAGTGATGCCAACCGGAAGTTGTCTGGACTCTGTGATCTTCTGGACGAAAAGCAGAGTGCACAGACAGTGAACGAAGATGATCGAGATCAGATGAGGGTGTTTGGGGATGAAATACTCTTCATCACAACGAAAAATAATCAGGGTTAGTCTCATACGACATTCATAGGCATGATTATCATAACTATAGTCATAGACATAGGCATGATTATCATAATTATTGTCATAGACATAGACATGATTATCATAACTATAGTCATAGACATAGACATGATTATCGTAATTATTGTCATAGACATAGACATGATTATCGTAATTATTGTCATAGACATGATTATCATAATTATAGTCATAGACATGATTATCATAATTATAGACATAGACATGATTATCATAATTATAGTCATAGGAATAGCTACTTGTAGTCCAGAGAAAGAGGTCGTTTTTTGTATACTTGACCATTTGACCAATGACCATGATTTTAGGATTTTGCCAATGCAGTGCCTCGCTTCGATCAGGGATGTTTCCCGGATTTGCCCGCCTCCTCTTGAATTTAAATCTGGATTCGTTCTTGCATTATAAATAATTATAACTTCCAATAAAAGTTTGCTATGACGAAAAGCAGTAATAATTATGATGATTAATCATGGTCTGGTGCTAATCATTGTATTTAATCATTAAAGAATGCATCATTAGTTGTGTTTTAATCTGTTTTCTGACTGCCATTGCAGTGCCTGCTTCAGTTTGATATTATATATATATATATATATATATTTATTATGGTGTCTCTAAGTAGCTGGATTTTCTTTCTGGACCCATCCTTTTGCAACCACAGTAACTATGTACATCATAGCTTGTTCTTGTACCTACGGTTGGCTACAATAAAACAATTGATTGATTGATTGATTGATTGTAATTGCAATTAGTCACTTCTATTCCGCCAGTGTATACTGCACAAGCCTTCAACCGGTGGCACTCCAAAATCAAATCGTTATCAATCAGTGTTTAATCTAGTAGTGTTCTGCTTAGGGGTGGGGAGAATTTTGTTTTTGGAGGGGTGGCAAAAATAGCCGTTTTGGGGCGGACGGCTACCGCTCAGCCGGACACCCACCGAAGAGACTTCATTCTATGAAACTGCATGGTATAGGTCCTATACATGTATATAACGCCTCTCGATTTTTTCTGGTGGAATTCTCATTCCTGCGGGAACTTCCCTAGATACGCCTTGATAGACTATTCACTGGTTATTGGTTATCAAGTAAAAATATCCAGATGTTCATTCTGATTGGACAGACAGGTAGCCTAACCTATATGGTAGATAAGCACTTTGAAAGTGCAAAGTTGTAAGCTGAGTAAACAAAACGACACAAGCGATTCCAGAGTAGAACTATCAGACACAGGGGATAGAGGTCCAGGAGGAAGTCCCATTACCTAGAAAAGTCCTTCAGCAAGAAGAACTGCACATGGTAAATAAATTATTATGCTTTTGTCGACATACTTCCGTGATCAAGCACTCTAGGGATTTTCCCTTGTGTTGTATGCAAGCGAACATGAGCACGAAAAACTTCTTTGGTTTGAGCATTGAACAAGCATAATGCCTCTTACCCTTTGGACTCCAGTCTCAATGGGCTGAATAATATCATAAAAGATGTCCAGGATAATCACAAATAAGCTTACAGCGCTGCATATGACTGCATCAAGGTTCTACTATCAGGTCAATGGTATGGCCTGGTCAGCCTTACCAGCAAGGCGTCTATGTTGCGCTTCTAGGCACCAAGGTGATCCATTCGACCAGTATGGCCATTGGTCATACAAGCACTGTGGTTTTTCAGATTCAAGAATAGGCCTATCCTGAGCCGACATGAGCCCTGCAAGAGATCTAAATGAGTTGGGGGAGGCAAGTAACAGAATTTCTCGCATTTTCAACTGAGCTTCAACTGAAAATGCATCAGATCATTTGTGGGGCGCGGTGGTGTAGGCAGGGTATGCTTGGTGTCTTGGAATCGCCAGTTTGTCGGTTCGAATCTACATCAAGCCGCCGCGTAGAGACCCTGAGCAAGTCCTTTACTCACAATTGCTCCGCAGTCGGGAGCGCCTCTGAGTATTGATCTTGAAGGGCGCTACGGCAAGTGCTCATGCAAAACAAGTGCTCTTACATACACACTACACAGTAGTCTCTATGCTTGCACAATGTTAATTTTGTCTGCTATAGGTAACACAAACTCGATCGCTGTGTCTGCATCGCCGTCATCTGATTTTCCGGATGTGTTGGGTTCCAGTCATCCGCTGGCAAATCTACACGCCGGTTCCCAGAGACCGAAACGAAAGAAGAACCATTCACCGCTATCACCCGTCATCATTGGTACCCAATCCCGAGACGATTCACGCTCAAATAGCGACTCAGATAGCTTAATCCACCTCTGACAACTTAATACACTTCTTACAATAATATTTAACCTATCTCTGACAACTTTCTTACACCGAAGAAAGCATGCTTGATTTATCAATTTCCAGTTTATTTAACGTCCAGTATTTTAAACCATTTATTTAGACATAATTCAGTATTTCAAGAAAATCAACTCAGTATTCAGTTACTGCTGGGAAGTACTTTAATGTTTGAATGTTGAAAGTTTGGTGTGCTACGACTTTTGTATGGACAGCCAAACCCCTTCATCGTTTTTGAAACAAAGAAATACTTTGTTCAAAGTGTGCCTACTTCGTCGCAATTCGTGTAAATAATTGTTAAATCATTTGTCTTTTTCTGTACTATTCTAAGTTTAAATATCTCGAGGCGACGGTCTAGCTGCCAAAAGTCAGCCTAGTATAATAGTCTCAGAGAACGGTTCTAATAGTCTTTAAAATCGTTTTGATATTATTAAAGAGTCACAACCTTCTTAGACATAGGCCCACAAGTCACAACAAGAGTAGGCTAACCATCAAAGTTTTGGTGACTGAATGCAAGTAGCCAATTCTTGGGAGAGCTGCAAAAATGTTTGTGTAAATTGTCTTTGTTGACATTTTTAATATTGATGTCACGCACCTGTGACGGAATTGCGCCACATGTTAGAAGCGGACATATAATTAGTCTATTATATTAAACCACCAAAATATGTTAAACCAAAAAATTTGCCCTGCAATTTTTGCGTACTGGGTTTTAAATCATGATCTTAATCTTAGTCTCCAGACAGATAGAGCGCCACTCAAAAGCCAAGTGCGGGGCAATAGCTTATTCACAAGCGCTGCGTTGAGTCAAAAGGGTTGTCCATAAGAGTGCTCCAAAAGAAGGTCCGGGTCTGGTTGCCAGAGGACCAGAGGGGCGGAAGACCAGGGGCTTCTATCCCTATACATGCCGGGCGCAGCTTGCGCCCAGTGAAAAATAGGGGGGAATAAGAAGACAGCCAAAATTCACGTCGGTTGGGGGGGGGAAGGTCGGACATGGAGGGCAGCGTTCAATCTAGGCATCACTAAAGGAAGATAGTAAAGGAAAATCTCCCAGAAAATACTTCCCCTCCATATAAATTTGGACAAAATGGTAGGCCTAATAGTTTTTAGCAAAATGTATACACTTTATACACTTTGAGTTTTTAGTTAGGCTACCATCGGCATTTTTGAATTAGGGCCTACATGAACAGCTATAATATACTATAAAAATTTTCCTATTACATGATTATAATTAGCCTATGTTTTTACTAATTTAATAAATAATACAATCATATTATAATTGGAAAAAAATAATGCAATACAAATACTATTTTGCACAACTAAATGGTTTCTCTCCAATATAGCCTAATAATGTTATCTTTCAAATTTCAGACAGTCAAATTTTGTCCTTGAACACTTAGTAAAGCAACATCATTTTTACGTGGGCTTACAATGTAGGACCTACATTGTATTTTATTGTATTGCATTCACGTTGTGCTCTAAAAAAATTGTAACGCCTCTCGAGTGCACACTGATGATCAGAGGCGCAAAACATATGGCTGCCAAATTTTGGCAGCAATTCCTCCACTGAAATAGTAGAGTAATTTTGCTAAGAGGACAGCTTAAAATGCTGAGATTGCAATGCGGAAATCGCAAAAATTTCTTATGGGAGGGGCACATTCATTCCCCATACCAGGTCCCTTCTCGGCGATACACATGCTTCGGCGATCGTTTGCTGGATGCTCGTTTGTCCCTCTCCAAACAAATCTTCATTCCCACACTAGAGGAGGGCATGCGCTAGATTGCATTATATTGCATACATAGAGGAAGGCCGGTCCAGAAAAGGGGGGAGAAAATGGATTGCGCCCGGTTGCTTAGGGGGGATAGAAGCCCCTGCGGAAGACAGATGTCGTCTGGGTGGGGAATTGGAAGGGGGAGGATCAGATGAGTCATGGTGAGGGTTCTTGATGGAGAGGTGTTGTTTGAATTCGAACGAAAGCCCGACATGTGATGGATAGAGAAGCCTGAGGAAGTTGATGCTGTGTGATTAGTAATGATGGCGGGGGAACGAGAAAATGAGCGGAATTCAGGCGGCAGATCATTCCAAAAGCGTGTTGGATATGGCTGGATTGGAGAACTTGAGATGACTTGCGACCGGCAGTCGAGAGAGTTACATAGAGTGTGAGGCAGGCGGATGATCGAATAGAGCTGGTTGGCTGGATGGTGAAGAGTTCGCGACGATATCTGGGCTGGGGCATTGTGTGGAGTTGTACGTCAATAGCAGACCATCTATGGCACGTCTTCAAGGCGACTGAGCTGATAACCACATATTTTGCCTCTCAACATAGTATATGCTGGAGTGGCGTTGATTGGTTGGAGGTTCAAATCCCAGCCAGTGTGGGATTATTGTCGACGTACAAGGTGTCATTTGCGTACCCCATGCATGGTCAAGTGGTCAACTTATAGTGAATGCACTGAACGTTAGAGGAGGAAGTAAATTCTCGAGAGAGGTATGCATCGTTTATCGTCTTCAGATGCCTTATTCAATAACAATATTGTAAATCGAAGTAATATTTTGCACTCGTTCGTTGGCTAACTGAAATGGCCGATCGTGTTTTCTTCAGTAGGCTATTCTGCAGTATTCATTGTAGGCTAAACCTAGCCTATTATACTCAATATCACTTCAACCTACATTGAACGGCGAAATTTGTGTCTACCAACGCGGTCGTCTTGGAGATGAGCCATAATAAATATAATTTATGTGTTACTGAATCCATTTAACAACTGTCGTAAATTCGACCTCATACGAAACATTTCTCTGCTTAAACAGGCAACTCGAACATGGAGTCACACTGTTACCGGCAGGGGTGTAAATAGCGTCGGTTTAGACACCCTAGGGTGTGATATCAGTTTTTATCCACCCTAGCTTTCCCTAGGGTGGGAAGTCGGAGGGCCTGAGTGGGTTTTTATACCCTAGGCCATAGGGTGGAATATTAAGTTTATTCGATGACTAGCTGGGGTACCCGACGTTGCCCGGGAATTTTAGGGTTGGGCCGTTCCCCGCCAATCCCTCCCTCCCTCCCTCCCTCCCTCCCTCCCTCCCTCCCTCCCTCCCTCCCTCCCTCCCTCCCTCCCTCCCTCCCTTCCACCAACCAGACTACCTCACTCCCTCTCACCCTCTCACCCTCCCTCCCTCCCTCCCTCCCTCCCTCCCTCCCTCCCTCCTTCCATCCTTCCATCCCTTCCACCAACCAGACTACCTCACTCCCTCTCACCCGCCCTCTCTCCCTCCCTCCATATCTCCTTCCCTCACTCCCTTCCTCACTTCCCCACCATACCCCACGGCACCCCACCACACTCCGACCTCCACCGCAACGCCAGCATAAAAATTTTGGTTATGAAATAAAATTTCTACTCCCCTCCCTCCCTCCTTCCTCCCTCCCTCCTTCTCTGCCTCCATCCCTCCCAGCAACCACCCTGCCTCACTTTCTCCCACCCGCCCTCTCCCTCCCTCCATATCTCTCTCACTCACTTCCTTCCTCCCTCCCTCCCTCACTTCCCCACCACACCCCACGACACCCCACCACACTCCGACCTCCATCGCAACGCCAGCCTAAAAATTTTGGTTATGGAATAAAATTTCTACTCCCTCTCCATCCATCTCTCCCTCTCTCCCTCCCTCCTTCTCTCCTTCCCTCACTTCCCCCACCACACCCCACGACACCCCACCACACTCCGACCTCCACCGGTGCGCCAGCCGAGAAATTATGGATTGGAGATAAAATTTAGTCCCCTCCCTCCATCTCTTCCTCCCTCCCTCGTAGACTAAACGATTTGATAATTGCATTAAAAATGTGTAATTTGATCTTGAATTTGAAAAACATTGGTTTTAAGAGGGAAAAATGAAGATTAAAATATTTGTCTAACACGGGATTCGAACACCCGACCTTGGGTGTCGAGCACCAGCGCCTTACCCCTCGGCCATGCACCATCAGCGATACTGAATGCATGTAAATTGCCTATTAAATTCAATTTGACAAACAAAATCTTGAATAAATATTCAATTTACTCTATTCAGAATTTGATTTATATAGTCAAGAAATATAAAGTTTTGAAATGAATATTATTTGATTCATTTATATATTGACGCCAAGAACCGTACAAATACAATTGACATCCCCTTGTAATAGCTGCCTATAAAATTAACAAATAACTATATCGAGTAACTAAGCATTTTGTTTTATTGTGTTATTTTGTTCCCAAGTGAAAGGTTGAGTGGAAAATAGATATTAGAAGCTCATAACATCCGCATTCCTTAGATCGGAATGCGCATTAATACCACGAGGAAGCTAGAATTCCGAACAAAGGGATGCAGTCTTGGGTTGCACAAAGGTGTAGGCTTACCACATAAAGGATTACTAGTGCAAGCGCATAGCCTTCGTTGACAGATTATAAGACAAGCACAAGCCAATTCATTCGTAAACAGCGGACATTATCTACCGCTGAGACAAATTTAGCGTCTAGTAGCAGTAGGCCTATGAACCTTCAAAGCGGGTTTAGGATCGGTTTTCAGTCATGTGCATCATAGCTCAACTGGTTAAGATGCCACCAAATGATCAAAAGTTGTCGGTTCGAAACCCATGGCAGGCTACCAAACTAATTTTTAAAATTTATTTTGGCAATCAAACGTAGCAAACATTAATAGGCCCTGTTTTATTTTTTCCTCAGATATTGGCCTACTTTTAACTTATGCCATTGAATTTTATGTACTTGAAACTGAAAATAAAATTGGAGAAAGAACAAGCTTTTAAAGAGCCAATTTATAGACAACTTCTTAATAGCCTAGCCTACATGGAGCGAGCATGAGCCCTGGAATTAATGAGCATTAGACAAAGTTTACCTAAGCGTAAACACAAATTATGGTTGAATAGTCGGACATTTCAAGGGACGCCATTAGGCTAAAACACGTCTTTCAAAAGTTTCTAGCGTTCGGTATAATGTTTAACTATGACTTTAATGTTCGATATACCGTGTGCCATTTAGCTCATCTGATAACGCAGTGCCTAGCTTCATGCAACCCATAGGTCGCAGGTTCGAATCCCAGTAGACCATAAACTTTATTTTATTAAATAGGCTTATGTCTATACATTGTTTTACAAACATATTTCAAGTGATTATTCAGTTGATTTTTTCTTTACAAAGAGTCGTTTCGATGCTTAAACTTAATGTTTGCTTCGTAGGCCTTCAGCTGCCAACAAATTAATATCTATGTAAATAGCTTTTTGTTCTCAGCATCTGACACGTTCACAGCATCCGACACTTTAACGAGCATTAGCCTAAATAGGCCTAACAAATACCTCGGAATACAAAAGCAAACAAAAACCTCGCTTCTTGCCATCTCCCCCAGGGTCTGTCACTAGAAACTGAAAACTGTTTAAACAATCCAATCCCCCTGACGCTTTGGATCTTGACCTGGAACTGATTTTCACTCTGTCGATTCTGTTTTGACTAAGTGTCTGTAATCAAGATCTAGGCCTACCTTGCCAACAGAGAGCTACCTTCTGACTCAACGCAGCGCTCGTGAATAAGCTGGTGCCCCGCGCTTGGCTTTCGAGTGGCGCTTTAGAAATTTCGAGTTTACGATTACGATTTACGATTACGCTTTAGGATAGCCTATAATATATTATTGAAAAAGAAAATAAAGAATGGTGGTTGACATCAACACACGATAATAGGCCAACGAACAGGGCCTTTCAATTGCAATGTATAATAATTATTAGCCGGCGAATTAATAATGTATTTGCAAAAATTAGGCATTGTCAATAATTAATAATTGAAATGATTTAGTTAAGCTAATAAATGTAAGGACTTATTGCTGAAACCTTCGAGGAGCATTTATTGACAATCACATGAAATGTCTCATTAACCCTTGCCTTTGAAAACCATTGGTTTAAAAAAATGGTAAAAAAATTAAAAAGTTATTCTAAGGCAAGGCTTGAACCACCAACCTCTGACACCAAGGGCCAACGCCCTCCCAATTCGGCCACCCGGCTATAACGATATCGGGTGCACAAAAGTGATCCATGAATGAAAAAATATTTGAAATCGAAATACACAATTTATTATTCTTTAATGAATATTTGATTTTAACTCGTAGGCCTATATTAAGTCAAATGTGGTTCATATAGTTCACCTTTCTAGTGCACTGAAATTTATGCTTATTTTATTCATTTACCTGTTGACAATTCTTGTACAATACAAAGCGTTGCTACATAGCACCTAGGCCTTCGTTATATTTTCCCAGTACAATTTCACTGCTGCTGACGCTTTAGGATAGCCTATAATATATTATTGAAAAAGAAAATAAAGAATGGTGGTTGAAATCAGCACACGATAATAGGCCAACGAACAGGAACTCGCGATTGCAATGAATAATAATTATTGGCCAGCGAATTAGTGATGTATTTTCAAAAATTAGGCTTTATCAATAATTAATAATTGAAATGATTTTGTTAAGCTAATATATGTAAGGATTTATTGCTGAAACCTTCGACGAGCATTGACTGACAATCACATGAAATGTCTCATTAACCATTGCCTTTGAAAAACATTGGTTTTAAGAAAATGATAAAAAAAATTTAAAAAGTTATTCTAAGGCAAGGCTTGAACCACCAACCTCTGACACCAAGGGCCAACGCCCTCCCAATTCGGCCACCCGGCTATAACGATATAGGGTGCACAAAAGTGATCCATGAATGAAAAAATGTTTGAAACCGAAATGTGCACATTGTTTAATAAATATTCAATTTAAACTAGTATATTAAGTAAATTTGAATTTGATTAATATAGTTAAGATTTTCAACGCTTTGATATTGTGTGTTAAATTTATTCATCCAAGCTATTCATAAGCTAGTGACCTTCAAGCAGAACACAAAGCATGACTCTCTAAGCACGTGTTGACCTATGACCTATATTTTCCAGTAAATTTCCACTGCCGTTCCCTATAGTCAATTTAGGCTATAGGCCTGTAGTAAATTATTGCAAAAAAGAAATAATGGTGGTTGATATCAACACACGTTAGCCTAATAGGCTAGACCAAAATGAAAAAGATCGCTGGATTGCGATATTCCCATTTTGAACGATGGGCCTATTCGAAATATTTCAGTAGGCCTAGGCCTCTATAAATTATATAGTCCTGCGTATGGTAGGCTTATTAATATTAGGCTGGCCTATATTTCAAATTACATGACCTTTCTTTATTTTGTTTGTATGTGCACTTGTTATAGCGCCCCTTCAAGGTTAGGCCTACTTCTCAGAAGCGATCCCGACTACTGTAGCACGGACACTGAATCGGAGTTTCACGCTCAAGCGCTGAGCAATTACGAGTGAAGAACTGTTTTATTTGGCCGTGCTGGAGTCGGGAGCGCCTCTGAGTAGTTTCCTTGGAGAGGCGCTGGCCTATATAAATACTTGAATGAATGAATGAATGAATGAATGGAATGAATGAATGAATGAATGAATGAATGAATGAAATGGAATGAATGAATTGGAATGGAATGGAATGAATGAAAGGAGTGAATGAATGAATTAATTAATGAATTAATGAATGGAATGAATGGAATGAATGGAATGAATGGAATGAACGAATGAATGAATGAAGGAATGAATGAATATGGTGTGACTTGACGTAAAGCCACATGACATGGCGCAGCGTGATGTGACGAGACAGATTTGATATGTAACGACATGACATGGCATGATAAACATAACATGATATGCCTCGTGCGTCGTGCACAATAACATGTCATTGCTTAAATTACATGTCATAACATATAATAATAATTATGACCGGGCAATAGGTGGAATAGCATAACTTAAAACAGCATAGGCCTATGCCCTGACATTACATTAGCCTACATGAATAGGCCTGCGCCATATATTGTCAGGTGAAGTGACATGAGATGGCATGACATGAGCAGCAACATGGCTTGGGATTGGACATGGCAGCAATAAACATCCATCTCGGAGCCTACGCCTAAGTCTTTTTTCTATAATTTTTTTTATCAAACTTCGTTATTGAGTTAAAAAGAACTAAGATGGAAGACAGAAAATGTTTCTTTGTAGCCTGTAAAATTAGGCCGCAGTCTAGTTTAAGAGTTAGGCTAAACAAAGAACTGAATATCACATTCATTACAGACTCGAAGTCATAGCGTCAATAACAAAATTATAGTTAGCCTTTTATAAAAAAAGCATAGTTCCTCTGCAGTAATTAGAATCGATCGTGGCTACGGTTAAATTTGATAGCTGTGCATTTCCATTAAGACGATTACCAAAAGACATAAGACAGTGAAATAATTGGTTACATTTAGGCCCAGCCTAGGCCTACATATGGTGTATCAAGCATTCATTCACTGCACAGGCCTAGTGTGTGCCATTATTTACATAACTCGACAACATAACTTTCATACACTGTGCTACTAACATTAAAAAATAATTTTATAAAGGCGCTATCGAGTAAAACGCGGAATAAAATAATATAGCCTATTTGACAGTGATGAGATTGCTGCCATTTGCTGCTTACTGTTAACTGCGGTAAAACAGGGAACTAGTCTTTTATCGGAAGCAGAGTGCCAGCGTTTAACGACCGGATCCGCTCCGCCATTATTTTGTCTCAAGTGAAATGGACCTCGTGCTTCTATTGATCGTAGAAATTGAAATGTTGTAAGTATACGCATTTCGCGTTTCTGTTTCATAATTGTTCTGACTGTAATCTAGCATAGCTATAGAATCTGGGACATAAAAGGCTATAGTTTGCAAGTCTGCTTGCGTTGTGAGGGTCCGTTAGATTCATGTTAAGGGTTGGCGGCAAATCGAATACCGCTGTTTCCCGAAAACAGTTATATAGAAAGCGGCCGAACTCTCGAAAACCATTCAGAGCTAAATTAAGTGTACACACGACATCGCCGTGGCTGGGCTGGGAGCGCCTTTAAGTTTTTTCAAGGAGCGCTATATAAATCCATTGAATGAAGGAAGGAATGAATAATAATGATCCTGGTAATGTTGACAACAGATTAATCAAGTTTAGTGTAAAAAATTTGAGTTGCAATTAGAAATTCGACTTAGGGATTCTGGCTGATATTCGTAGAGATTCAGGCCTCACCCTCTCGAGGCGTCGTAAAGGTTGGTTAGTCAGTTTAGGCGTCGCGCGGTCAGGCTATGGTTACCTCGGTAAAGTTAGCAACACGAAAATATTTTCCGTTCCGTAAAGCCATCCGGGTCCGTCTCTTCGTAATATACAGAAAACGCACCATATGAGTTGCATTGTTTATATTGGGTTGGCCTAAAGCCTCCCCACCCACTTTTATGTCTTGCCCTCTATTCGCCTGCCTGTCTGTGTTTTTTTCTCTTTCTGCCCTTCACAATCCTTATTCATTCAACTGCTCAAAACACTTATCCATCAAACGAGTCATCAGAGGTGTGTGGAGGACGTGGGGGTGGCGGGTGGGAAGGAAATTTTCCCGAAAACTCAAATTTCATGGGTGGCGTATAAGTGGAGGTCGGAGCGTACAAGTGGAGGTTGGAGTGTTGTGGAGTGCAGTGGGGTGGTTGTGGAGTGGTGGGGTCGTGGCCGGGAGCGGGTCGAATCCTAAATTTCCCGGGCAACGCCGGGTACCCCAGCTAGTTGCTTATATTGACAGTGAACTAAAGCACCCCACCCTCTTCTATGTCTTACATTCAGAGGGGAGGGAGGGGAAGGGGTTAGGGGAAGGGGAGGAGAGAGGGGAAGGGGATTTGTGGAAGGGAGGGGAGGAAGGAGAGAAGGGAAGGGGAAAGAGATCCTAAAATTCCCGGGAGGGAAAGGGGAGGGAGGGGAGAGGGGAGGGGAGGAGGACAGAAGGGAGGGGAAGAGAAAGGGGGTTTGTGGAAGGGGAGGAGAGGGGATAAGGGCGGGAAGGGGTAGGGGGGAAGAGGGAAAGGGATCCTAAAACTCTCGGGAGGGGAGGAGGGAAGGGGAGGAAAAGAGGGAGGGAGGGGAGGAGAACAGAGGGGAGGAGGACAGAGGGGAAGGAGTTGTGGGGAGGGGAGGAGGGAGGGGAAGGGGGTTGTGGGGAGGGGGATGAGAGGGGAGTGGAGGAGGGAGGGGAAGAAGGAGAAGGGGAGGGGTAGGGTGAAAGGGATCCTAAAATTCCCAGGAGGGAAGAGGAGGGGGGAGGAAGGGAGGGGAGGAGGAAGGGAAGGGGAAAGGGGTTCCTGAAATTTCTTGGGCAACGCCGGGTACCCCAGCTAGTACAAATATAAACCTTAAATTATTCTTACAAGATTGAAATAGTGTCGCATGCATAGATGTTCACCTTAACATAGGCCTATTCTAATATTTTTGCGTGATTTTTTAATAATGATATTATAGACTCGGGGCGTAATATCCTACCGCAGGAGCGGATGTGATCCCGGGGGGAATAATGTCTATGGGGATTATTCCGTTTGCCGCAATCCATGCAGAACTTGACTTGGGTTACACAGGATCGCAGAGAAGAGTCAAGTCCCGACTTTATTACCACATTTGCTGGCAAGATGAGTTATTGCGAGGTAGATCACGCAAACGGAGCAATTTCTAAGAAAATGTTGGAATTTGTTCCTGTCGTGCATCCAGGTAAAACCCCACCATGCCAATGCACAATAGTTAGAGCAGACCTGCACCGTGGATCACATAGAAGAGCTTCAAGTCAGAAAGGCCACAAGCTGGTAGCATGCACAATGCATGAAAAAATTGGTTGGCCTTTTTCTTAGTGACAATGTGCTGCTAATAACCAAGAGCTTCTGACTTCTAATAATTTGAGGCTGCTCACCCTAATTGCTCTTGGGATTGCAGCCAAATGAACTAGGCATATAACGCTTCTAATCATTATTATATTTTGCCCTCCTGAAACTTGTCATTTTGCTTTCCAGATATCAATCCGCGCCTCAGATTCACATTTCGGTGTGACATTGCGCGCGTTACAAAATTTATTTAATAATAATAATGATTTGCAGCAACACTCTTTACAGTTAAGCCCCCATACTGATTTACCATTTTACTGCTGTGACTTTTATCATAAAACTGAACTAGTGATTTTTGTTTTGCATGCTTTGGTCATCGAAGAAGAAGACGCTTTGGTCATTGAAGTGACAGTGAATGTCACTTGAAGCTGTTCCTGACGGGCATCCAGGCAAAACCCCACCATGCCAATGCACAATAGTCAAGTTTGAGGTTGGATTCTAAATTTTGTTTTATTTTTCAGTGAAATTCCTTTGAATTTCTCCACTTTTCTTTCATTTTCATTCTAATAACCTACTTATTTATTGTTTTTCCTTGGATTCTGAATATTTGTAATCTGACATTTATATAGCACCAGCGCTTCAAGAATGGACTTGAAAGATGTGTTATGCATGCTGTCGGTTGGCACCTGTGGAGCAAGAGTTTAAAACTGACTATGTGACATAAGCCTGCTCTCTTCAATAATTCCTTCTCTAATCTATTCGATTCTCAACCTAAGCTTGCTTGTCCTCAGGAAGACTAGTAGTTCTGATTCTATCTCTGGCTCCCGGCCTCTGCCCTTCACTGGATATTGTTTTCTCGGCAACTTCTCGGTTATGGTGCCCTGTATTCGAAATGAATAGGCCTCAGATTAGCACCTCAGAAATTGAAGATTATTACAATGTTTCTTGAACTGTTGTCAACACCTAATTGTGACATCTTCTTTCCTCATTTATATTTGGTATTTTTTTTATTGCATTTCCAAATATGTGACTGAAGTTCTATTGTCTTCTGGCCTTTTGCTTCTAATACAAGGTACTGCTCTTAGTTTCAGGAAGTCAACAGCGACAAGCTCCTAAATATCTTTGCGAATCGATGTCTTCTGTCAGTGGATGAATGGACATGATCTAGTTCTCTGAGGAAGGTTTGGGCCCTTTTCATGTGGAATGGCATCACACTCAATCCTAAGTAAGACCTTCATCAGGGCTGCACTCATCCCTTTGCTGTTTCAAGAGTTTACAATTTCCTTTGGGCTGTCACTCTGATTAGGAAAGCACTGTAGGAGGCATATTATAAGTCCTCGTACGCTGAGATGCGGTTTATAGAAATTTGACCAATGAATATTTTAAAATGCTTTTTTCATTCGTTCATTCCAGAATTTATATAGTGCTTCTTCAAGAGGACTACTCTGTAGCGCTCCATGCTCTGGCTTGGCAAAAACAGTTTTGAGTTTACTAAAAAATTGCTTCAGTAAGTGACCCAGGAACCAGACAGCTCCTGTGGGAGCCCATTCCATACAACCATGTCCACCACAGAAAAGCCTCTATTCTGCATGATTGCAGTTCGTGCACAGGTGCCGAGGGCACTCCCTTCTGTGCACAATGGAGGAGCGGTGGCCTTGGATACTCGTGGAACAACAGAATCATTGCAGGTAGTCTGGGGCAATACCAAGCTGACATTGCCGAACCAAAGCAGCGATCCTATGTTCAATTTACTGCCAGTGTAATGTCTCCAGCTACATGTCAACCAAATTTAAGGATATGTCCAGTTGGATGTGCTGCAGAGCATGAGACTCGATTAAGGCACATTTTTTCGATTGTGTGGATGTCAAGAGTAGAGTGATTAGCAGTGTCAAGATGGACTGTAATGAAAGGTGGGACGGAGGGAGTGAGGGGAGGGAGTGAGGGATGAAGTGAGTGGAGGTAGGTAAGTAAGGTGGCGACATCACTAGACGTTGAGACTTCAATGCTTTTGGTTTGTTCATGTGAATAACGGCCATTGCAGACATGATTATTTTTTTAGTGTATTTGAAATTCAGTGAACTCTTTTTGCTGCTGTTTCTTTCATCTTCCATTTTGTTTGAAAGCTTTTCTTATTGCATACAGATTTGACAGTTTCAATATTTTTATATATTGCTAATGTTTTGTTTGTTTCATATGCATATTCTGTCAAATTGACATGCATTGGCGATTCCACGTCAATTCAACCAACATAATTGACATGACTGACTCCAACTGCCATGATATTTGGTACACCTGTTGGGCTACGTGAGACGTGCCAAAAGCTGCTAACAAATTTGTTGAAGTCAGTTACTTCTCGAGATTCGGGTCATCGAAATTTGACCCCAACTGCTCGACCTCGTTCCCTTGTAAGTCTGTATCTCGGCTTGTATGAGAGCTATAAAGGTGTTTTGGGGGTCAATATTCAGCACTTTTGATGACATATTTGAGTAGATTATTTGTTGCTGTTTACAAGCTTGACAAACCATATTTGACAATTTAGCACTTTAACCTTGACCCTTTTGTGGTCTTTTTTAAAAGTGAAAACAAAGTAACACTTGTAGACTGAACATCCTCTGAGGTAATCAGAATGGGATCTATATATTTTAATTGAGCGCCTTGAACAAGTTCTTCGTTCGGCTGCTCGCCTCATTGGCCGCTTTCCTAAATATGCCCCCGTCTCTGCTTATGTGCGTGACACTCTTCACTGGCTCCCTATTTTACAGCGCATCTCCTACCGAGTTGCTGCACTTGTTTGGCGATGCCTTTTCTTGTGCTTCATTGTACTTGTCTAGCCTTTGTCAACATGTCTCGGACTTTGCAGCCCGTCGAGCTCTTCGTTCTGCGGCAATTGGTGAGCTTTTGGTTCCGCGAGCTCGCACTTCTATCAGACAGCGCCGAGCCTTTTCTGTTGTGGTTCCCGCTATCTGGAATGGCTTCCCACTAACCTGCGACTTATGCCTAGGCTAAATTCCCCTGCATTTTTTAAGTATCTCAAATCCTACCTTTTTAGCTGTGGCTGGGCTGGGAGCGCCTCTGAGTAGATTTCTTGAAAAGGCGCTATATAAATTCTCGAAATGAATGAATGAATGAATATATGATTCTCTTGCTATAATTATTTTATCTATATCTACGCCAATTTGAATATACAGTTTTCTGAAATTGTAATCACCCGATGTTCAACTTTAGTTTAAGCGTAATTGTAGAAAATAATTATAGTGAGAGAACCATTAGAGATCCCGTTTCTGATTACTTCAGAGGATATTTTTCATATAAGAAAGGGACAAGGTCAAGGTTAGAGTGCTAAATAGTCAAATATGGCCTTCATGTTACACTTTTAAACAGAACTTTATAAATAATCTACTCAAATAGGTCAACAAAAGAGCTGAATATTGACACCAAGAACACCTAGGTCTCGTGGAAGCTGAGATACAGGCATTCAATCATGCGAGGTCGAGCGGGTCGGGTTTCACACTCCATTTATATCAGCATGTAATTGCAAAAAGATTTTTTCTTGAGGTTACAGGTGTCTGCAGTGACTCAACAAGTGTGCCAGATTTCAAGTAAATCCGAGTCGCTGATGTCACTTTTGGTCGTAAATTTGGTAGAATCGACACGGAGTCACCTGTATGTTTAAAAGTGTTTTGTTTCATAGGTCTATTCTGTCAAATCAGCTTGTATTTTAAAAAGCGTTTTGTCTACATTGTGCAGGTCGACCAGTATTCAAAGCGTTTCTGCCGGATTCATCTGAATTTGTGGACGTGTTTTCATCTATGATGTTAGTAGTACCAGTAGTCCATCCGAGAATTCGGCACACCATATCTTTCTTGGTATGTACAGAGTGGGCCAAAAAGTAAGTCAAAGTATTAATGCTTAAATCAAGTTTTACAGTTATATGTATTTTATTCACGTATTGTATACCAGCTGGGGTTCCCGGACAATCCCTTACTTACCCACCCTCACTTCGCCCTATTCGCTCCCTCCCTCAATCCCTCCATATTCCTCCATCCCCTCACCTCCGTATCTTCAACTCCCGTCCTTTTCCCTCTCTCATTTACTCCGTCCCTCCCTCTCATACACTCCTTCCCCTTACCTCCCGTCCCCTCACCTCCAATCATTCTCCCTACCTATTTTCCTCCGCTCAACTCCTGTCCTCTTCTTCCATCCTTCCTCGCTCACTCACTTCCTCACTCACTTCCTCCCCTCCCAGCCTCCCACAGTCTTCCTCACTCCGTCCCCTCACCTCCGTCCCTTCACCTCCCGTCCCCTCCTTTCCTCGCTGCCTCCCCCTCCGTCCCTCCTCACACACTTCCTCCCTCCTTCCTCTCACCTTCTGTATCCTCAATTCCAATCACTCCCCCACCTATCTTTTACCGCTCACCTCCTGTCTCCTCCGTCCATCCCTTCCTCACTCACTTCCCCACTCACTCCCTCCCTCCCTACTTTCTTCTCTTTCTTCCTCTTTCTTCCTCCCCCTCACCTCCCGTCTCTTTCGTCCCTGCCTTTCTCCCTCACTCGCTACCTCCCTCACTCACTTCCTCTTCTCCCCCTCTGTCCCTCCCTCTCACTCATTCCCTTCCTCCCTCCGTTCCTCATATCCCGTCCACTCACCTCTGCTTTCCTCACCTTCACTCGCTCCTTCCCTCCCTCTTTCCTCTCCCTCCGTCTGTCCCATCTCTCCCTCCTCTTCCTCTCTCCCCGTCCACCCCTCGCTCTCACTCCCTCCGTCACCTCCCTTCCCTCACTCCCTTCATCCCCTCACTTTTCCCTCCCTCTATACTTATCTACCTCTGCTCACCTCCTGCCCCCTCTGTCCATCCCTTCCTCACTCACTTCTTTCCCTCCCCTCCCTCCGTCCCGCTCACTTCCTCTCTTCCTCCCTCCGTTCTCTCACCTCCCGTTTCCTCACCTTCCCTCCCTCACCCGCTCACTCCCTACGTCCCTTTCTTCTTCATTCCCCTCCCGTCCCCCTGCATCCCTTCCTCTCTTCCTCACTCCCTCCGTCTCGTCACCTCCCTTCCCCTCACCTCTCGTCCCCTTTCTCCCTTCGTTCCCCTCACCTCCCGGCCCATCCCTCATTCCGTCCCCTCACCTCCCGTCCCCTCCCTCTCTCTCTTTCTCGCTCCCTCTTTCACTCACACACTTATTTTGAAAGTGGATTTGCCATAACACGATGATTTAGCACCACAAAGAAAAAAGGTTTTTGGCCTTGATGCTTTAATTTATGTTACGCGAAGTTAAAGTACAGCCTTTGGTCCACGCCGCGCGCCTATGTCGGCGCGCTTTTGTCCTGCGCGCTTTTGACGGAACACCAATTTAGATATCTCGGGCTAGCACGTGTGGGATGCAGGGGTGCAAGCTGCGGAGCGACCTTGGGCAAGTTGCTTACCCATTATTGTTTGTGAGGAAGGCAACGGGAAACCGTTCATTTACGGCAAATCTCTTAAATCTCAGCTTAAGTCGTAATTTGTGTGCTCTCAGTGTTTATCACAATAAACGTTGCTCATAGCCTTCTAGGGTCTTGCTCAAGAGGTGTCTGAAAATAAATTTTCTCTGTCGTTGACACCTTGGACATTGTCTTTTATTATAAATATGAATTTCATTGCTTTGAAGCAAAATTATGAATATGACAGATTCCTTATTTACCAACTTGATTGTCATCTTGCTAAGTGACTTCTCTTTTAACCTGACGAGCGTCTACACATATACCCTGTTTCTTTTTAAAATAGTAGTAATAATGATCACTTGACAATATCAATGCTATTTGATAACAATTATTTGAGATGACACTTAATAACTTTGTGTTTTTGTTATATCTTGTTGCGTTACTTTTTGAATCGTCCAGAAACGGTGGGTGGCCTCTCTAAAAGTGGTATAACTTTTGTTCTGTTTGAAATATTTTGATGAAATCTGGCCATGATGTGTAAATATGAATTGTCTTTAAGACTGTAAAATTTGATTTCGAAATTCTTACTTTTGGCCAAGATATTGGCAAGAAACCTAGTGGTGGTTTTTTTGTGTGCACCCTGTATACAGGGTGCGCCAAAAAAACAACCCTAAGATTTTTGCCAATATCTTGACCAAAAGTAAGAATTTCGAAATGAAATTTTACAGGCTTATAGACAATTCATATTTACATATGATGGCCAGATTTCATCAAAATATCTCAAACAGAACAAAAGTTATACCACTTTTAGTGAGGCCATCAACCGTTTTTGACGATTCAAAAACGTGACGCAACAAAAAGTAACAAAAAACCAATCTAATTATTCTGGCCAATATCTTGGCCAAAAGTACGAATATCGAAATGAAATTTTTCAGGGTTAAAGACAATTCATTTCTGCACGTGATAGCCAGATTCCATCGAAATATATCAAACAGAGCAAAAGTTATACCACTTTTAGGGAGGTCACCCACCGTTTTTTCACGATTCAAAAACGAAACGCAACAAAAAAAGTAACAGAAACACGATTTTTTTCCTCATCTCAAATAATTGTTTTCAAATAGCCTTCATATTGCCAGATGATCATTATTATTACTGTTTAAAGAAGAAACAGGGTACCAGCGTAGCAGCGCGTCACTGAGAAGTCACTTAGCAAGATGAAAAAAAATTGGTAAATAAGGAATCTGTCAGATTAATCAACAGGTCCATCAAGAACTTTGCAAAGAGACTCAAACGAAGTTTTGGCACTGGTGGTGGGCACATTGAACACAAGTTGTGAAGCACTACCAAGTCATTTGAAAACAGTTATTTGAGATCAGACTTAATAAAATCGTGTTTTTGTTACTTTTTGTTGCGTTTCGTTTTCGAATCGTCAAAAAACGGTGGGTAGCCTCACTAAGAGTGGTGTAACTTTTGTTGGGTTAGAAATATTTTTATGAAATCTGGTCATCATATGTAAATATGAATTGTCTATAAGCTTGTAAAATTTCATTTAGAAATTCTTACTTTTGGTCAAGATATTGGCAAAAAACCTGGGAAGTCATTTTTTTGGCGCACCCTGTATATAAGATGAGAATTTATGATGCGCCTCTTACGGTACTGGTTATTCAGAACCGCTCTCAGAGGACAGCCCGAAGGGAATAAGAAAGACTTCAAGCAGTGAAGGGCTTTAGAATTTAGATGATTGGTTCTTACTAGCGATACAGGGAGGGAAGTCATTCCACATGGAAAGAGCCTTTCTTTGGAAAGGCATGGTTGTCCTTGCCCAGGGAACTCGGGCATTGATCAAGACGATCAGCAAACGAGAGTGGGTGGACGAGACTGTGGAGAGGATTTTGTGTATCAAGTCACGAAGGTATTTATGGGGCATGTCATTTTGAGTTCTTGAAACCAAGAGCAGTGCCTTGCATTGGATATGAGGTGCAGCTAGTATTGAACTTCACTCATGTGGGTAGAAATGTAGTAGTAACGAGGAGACATGCATTGAGCCTGGCTGCCGAGTTCATGACTGCATGAAGGGAGAAAAAGATGGCCCTGGGAAGCACAGGAAAGAGTGAGTTGCAATTATAGTCGATTCGACAGCAGATAAAAGCATAAACAATGGTTGTAAAGACAGAAAAGGAAAGAGGTCTTCTGATGACTCTCAGGCGTCTTACGTGAGAGTAACAATGCACATGTCAATTGCAGAAGGTGCTCAGAGACCGATGAGGTGGAATCATGAGTGACAACCAAATCACGGATACTGGATCAAAATGTGAAGTCAGGATACATTGTGGTCAGGAGTGAGGTCAAATTTAAAGAGTTGTTTTGTGCCAAACTAGATCTAGTCCAGGAAATCTAGCTCAAATATACCGTCAACCTGGGCAAAATTGCTTCAGAAGCTTTTTAAACGGCTTCCTGATCAGAATCTTTTGCTGAATAACATATCCAAATTCCGACCACGGGGTCACCCCCCAAAATAGGGGGGCAAAATACAGAGGTTTTTCGTATTTGTATACATGTATCGGATTGATGATGACTTCAACGTGCTAGAAATTGATGTCCTCTAAGAACGTTGTTTATGATTTGCTTGATTGTCACTTTCAGAACATTAATAGGTATACTTATGTACCCTCAGTAGATTCTGATGGCAATTGGGGCGCTTCCCCCATGATGTTCTAAGCAAAATGCATAGCGACCATTTATTACATTTAAATGATGCAATTCAAGTAAAATAGATCTTTGAGTTCTACATCTGGTGCTGTTCATTGCAGTCATGGGCATACGGTGGGAGGGGGTGGGGTAGAGGGGCAAATACCCACAAAAAAATTTGCACAGAAAAGAAAAGGAATTCACGGTTTCTTGACTTCGGAAATTTCTACTATCCACAACCATGGCTATAGGCATGTACAATAATCTTTCGATTAACAACAATGAATATGCCTTTACAAATGGAGTTCTGCAACTGCAGACGAACGTGATTGGTGTTACGTTTGGCAGGTGCAAGCAGGGTCGATAAATGAAATTCCTGGGCCCTATGCAGAGCAGTCACTAGCCCCTAAATTGTGTAGGCTCTGTGAAAAAAGGATAGAAACAAATTCGTATCGTATGAGTGCTGGCTATTTAGGTCAAACTTTAAGACTAATTAATTTTTGAGTTGTTATGCTGAAGTTGAAACTGATTGAAGTTAAGTGTAGGTAATAGGCCTATACAATGAATTGAAATCATTTGACTAGCCAGACCTGACCCTTAAGTGTAATATCCAGGCCATTCTCATTAAGAAGTAAAATCTTGACCTCCTACCACCGATGTTTCCCTTAAGTAAATGATTACAGGACTGATATTTGGTGAAAGATGGACAAAAATTATGCTGGAGATAATTTTCAGAAGTGACCGATTATGAGGCCGACTTGACACAGACTTTATGATCTTATGGACCTGCCCGACCCTGTTCAGTAATATATATATATATTCATAAGGTAGGGCCCCCAGAAATTTGCGCCAAATAATTGAAAAAATTGCGCACCAAAAACAATAAATTTGCGCGAATTTTGCGCAAGTTAAAAAATTAAAATGTTCATTATATTTCCATTGAATCAGTGTACAAAAGTATCTAACAGTGTTTTTGTCATTTAGTGTAAAGCTTTGGCGTTCTAGAAATTAGACAATCAAGCCAAAAATGCTGTTATAAAGCTCCTATAACTATAAGATTAATGTATTCAGACGATGAAATTTTTTTTAATTTTGCAAAATTAACGCCCACCGAAATCTACACTCAACACAAATGTAACTTCAAAATAGTATTATTGTCCTCAATGTACCCTGACTTTACATTTTCATCTAGTGTCCGTGATTTGGGCGTCACTCTTGATAGCACCCTTTCGTTCTCTGATCGCCTTTCACAGTTGACACGCTCATGTTATTATCACCTGAGGCGTCTGAGAGCCATCAGAAGATCTGTTTCCTCTTCTGTATTTAAAACCATTGTTCATGCTTTTATTTGCTGTCGAATTGACTACTGCAACTCACTATTTGCTGGGCTTCCCAAAGTTCGCTTATCCTCCCTTCAGTCAGTTATGAACTCGGCAGCTAGACACATTGCTCGTCTACCTCGCTACTCCCACATTTCTACCTACATGACTGATGTTCTACACTGGCTTCCTGTTGCTTCTCGTATCCAATTCAAAGTACTGCTCTTAGTTTCAAAAACTCAAACTGGACAAGCTCCTAAATACCTTTGTGACTTGATGCATAAACCCCTCTCTGCAGTCTCTTCCCGCCCTCTCCGGTCTGCGGATCGACTAGATCTCTTGGTTCCAAGGGCAAGGACTGCTATGGCCCAACACCGTGCCTTTGCCATTGTAGGCCCTTCTATGTGGTATGACCTCCCTCCCATTATCCGTAGTAAGATCTTAATGGGGGTGTCATCTTCAGCTCTTCGTTACTTGAAGTCTTTTTTATTTCCTCGGGGCTGTCACGCTGAGAGCGCCTCTGAATAGCTAGGCTGTAAGAGGCGCTTTATAAATGTTCATATACAATACAATACAATATGCCTATATTAAAATAAATCACCAAGTTACACAACGTGCTGAGTGCTAGTCTTCCGTCTTCGTGTGCACTCCTGACGCCTATAGATTAAATGCGCTCGTTCTGTCATAAACCGAGACAGCAAGCGACGCTAATGTGTGACCGCTTTGAGAAACTTCGTTTAACACATTTTATTGTGTGACCGTGAAGTTTTGGAATTCTTTATACTATAAGTTTGTGCGTTACTACCAAAAATATCGATATTTAACTAAAAATTCATCTATAATTTCATCCCGTTCGGCGACCGCCATTTTGATTATCGCCCATCGGTCGTCGTTACTATGTTTGAATGTCATGGGCCGCGGTGAATTTAAGTCAATCAAAACCCAATTTAGATAAATTAGCAAGATTTTGTTAAAATTGCGCTGATTGCCAATTTTTGCGCTGTTGCGCTAAACCTGGAAATTTGCGCAAAATTTGCGCTGCGCAAGATCGCGAATTTCTGGGGCCCTAATAAGGTCAAAATCAGATGGACAAGCCGCAAAACGGTTACAAGAGGAAGTTTCATGCAGTTAAAAAGTACAGTGAATCACTTTGCTCATCGTTCTCAGGTTATTTTTAGTGAGCTCTTGTAGAGCACCGTACATTCACAGTAGTGGTATGTAAGTAACGGCAAGTGACGTAGAGGTGCTTGAGGCGATTCGATCTTACCAGGAGGGTCGGCAGAGGATCTGGAGGGCTTTAGGCGGGGCCATTTACTGGTTCACAACGGGATGGAGCACCCCCTTATCGAGGCTTTATCGGAATTCACGAACCTGCTGCTCTGCATCAACTCCCATTGACCAGGACATGGTAGTTTAGGATGAGCTATGAACATCTGTGCGAGACGTGGCCTGCTTCGTAGGCATCTCTCCGTGTGTTCCACCAGAGCAGCTTGAGTTGGTGGAAGGCCATCCATGGGTCTGTCTTTCTGTGCGAACAGTTGGTTCCTTGCCTCGATGTGTTTCTTTGCCGAATACAGAGCACATCCTTCTGGCAAGTGGCTATGATCTGTCTTCCTGTATACTCTTTCTAGTGTTGCTATTTACAGACTCGGGGAAACAAAACAACTCTGACTTGTTTTCGTCGTTCCTCAGTAATTCCTGACAGTTTCTATGGGAGGCATACTCTGAAAGGTGCATTCAATGCCAGGCTTCAGTATGTTGACTATGATAGCTCCATCCAGTTTAAGAGCGTCAACAATTGGAACACCCAGTGAATGGCATGGTTGGATATCTGCCGTGGCCTCATTTGTTTAAGTAGCAATTAGTTCTTCTAGGCAGCTCAATGTCTGACTTAGTTCCTAACCGTAATTAGCCCATAATTTGAAAATGATGGTGGGTATGCCTGGTTTTCGTGCGCAAAAAATTCATCTAGGTCTCCTCGTGTCTGACAGGAAATGTACAGTCCTTATTTATAGATGACAAAATGTTGTTTTGCTCCTGACTTGTCCCGTACAGGTGGACGACTGAAAAGAGGAAATTGTTTCTTTTTATTGGATCATTGACAGGTCGCGTTGATTAATAAGACTTTCCTTGATAAATGTTTCGTACTGCTCTTGTCCAGTTTTCCGAAGGTTGCACATGGTGTTTATGACTGCTCGGTCGGCCAAATCACTGGTAGCCAGGACAAGTAGGTCATTGCTGTCGATGGCAGAGATATTGAAAAATTCGTATTTTGTTCGGCCATTTTGGAAAATGGCCACCACTGAAGTCGTGGGGAACATTTTCAATGGCTCTGTTGGAATCTTCGCACCTAACTGTGTATAGTTAGTCCAGTGGTTAAAGTGGTGTGGGTGAGCAGTGGGAACGCCAACTGTGAGCAGTGGGAACGCTGATGAAGTTTTATTGGGAACGCCTATGCTTCAAGGGATCCATGCATGTTGAGCAGTGGGAACGCAAGCCAAGAAATTCGAGAGCAGTGGGAACGCCGTTCTCACGCGTTCCCACCCACTTTAAGCCCTGATAGTTACTGGTTAGACATCAAGATGACTATTCTAAGTGTACTGGAAGCTGAGATGACTTAAAATCTGTAAACCAGAGGCCATTTTGAAAAATGGCTGCCATTGGGACCAGGGGTAAAATATGCGATGGCCCTATAGCCAATCTTCTGATATGTTTGTAGAATGTACAAAACATCATACTTGTATCACAAAGTGAACAATTTTTAACCAAGCTGTTGTACTTGCAATCCGATATTCAATGCAAAAGTGCTCGAAAAACCTTCATATTTTGAACCCCATTTTTGGGGTGAGCCCATTTTCGGTGTCAGCTTCGTTTGCTATAGTTATCTGAGAAGCAAATAGCGAATATATACAGGGCCTAGGCTTGTCGGTTAAAGATAGGCTGCTACAGATAACTATATGCTTGGCTCAGCCTTTGCATTTACCGAAAAATTTGAATATCCACTACCTCTGGATGGGAAAAATAACTGGCTCTTCAAAATTATAACTGATCAAAAGAGGAACTATATTACGAACTAACCAAAAAGTCATTGGCTGAGTGCTCATCACATTCTGTTAAGTCAGAACAGATCTCGAGTGTCCAGATAGTTTAGACTTTAGCATCAAAGCATCCTTGAAGTAGCTTGCTACTGACGATGCTATATAAATTGTCTTCATTACATTACATTACATTACATTACATTTAGACTTTAGAACCATTGATAAAAATGATTTCTAGCCTCTAGATTCCAATTTTGATGCATATACATGCTTTCCGAAAAACAAGTGTTGAACGACATAATTAGCCACACAGTCACGTAATAATGTTTTAAAAGCAAGAATGACTGAAGACTGGGAAAGAATCTACTCATTGCAGATACTTTTAGGATTTCTATCGGTGCACTAACATTTCTACCAAACTGCCGCGGAACCCCTGGCCGACGCCCACGGAACCCTTGGGTTCCGCGGAACTCCGGTTGAAAATCACTGCTGTAGGCTCTGTGAAAAAAGGATAGAAACAAATTCTTATCGTATGAGTGCTGGCTATTTAGGTCAAATTTTAAGACTAACAATACAATTTTTAAGTCATGAACTCTTTAGAGGCGCTTTCGGAAATCGAACTTTTTTATATTTATTATTTCTTGAGTAGCAAACAATCGTGTTGAATAGAAACATGAGAACCATCACAAGCCTACGACGCTTGTGATGGTTTGAAAACAGTGTGGCAATAAAATAATCACACGGCGCCAAACAAACATTCTCTGATCTTCGAGACCATGAATTCCAAAACTCAAACTAGGCGACTGAAATCAGTAGTTAATGCACTAAATTACCAACTTATAGGCAGCTTAATTAAATCAATGCTGTTTTCTTACCAACATAAGTCCTATTCCTTTAAGCCAGATAGTCAGGCTTCAGATCATTAGTTAAAACATTATTATATTTTAGTGCAACTTAAGTTCGTAAGCCTAGCTTTGAGATTAGTTAAAATGCGGTTTGTAAAACATTTTTGGTCCATTTTGTTTGGGTTATGTTTTTGGATCGTTGAAAGAAAGTGGGTGTGCTACTTATAACTTTTCATTTGTTTAACATTTTGGGCGAAATATGCTTATTATTGTTACTTTTAGCCTTGAGCTTGGCCTATCCTGTAAGTATGTTAGTGTGCCACTCAAAAGCAAAGTTTTTAATTTCTATCCCCTCCACCCTTCACTTGTGTTTCTAATGTTAAAATACAAAACGTGACAAATGTGAATGTGGCATCTGTCCTTATTTGCCGGGTCAACGAAATGCCAAGATGGGAGAGCATGGGGCACTGGTCTAGGAAAATGAAGTGGCTAACACGTTAAATGCATGGTTGACGTTTGGAGTACTTTATTTGTGAGTACTTTCTGATTGATGTGCAGCTGGCTACTTTGTTGTAGCTGTTCTTCAATATGAATGTGGTTTTGTGTACGACATTGGTCTAAATATGTTGACTTATATTCTTCATTATAGACTGGAAAGCCTGGTGCTGTATGCATAGACCATCTACCAAGGAATGGATTCCAAGAGCTAAGACCTTGCCATGTCTTTGTGGAAATGTTCCTGTAAGTACATCACTTTGCTCATTTCTTCAATGCATAGCTGTTTGAATGTCTAGAAAATGGTTTGCTTTGTGTGTTTGAACTTGAACTACTACTTGACTACTGGTAATTAGTGTAATGTAGTTAGTGATTTCTATAGCGTTTCTCACAGCCAGGGCCGTTCAGTAGGTGTCCTTTTGTGAGCCCCTGTGAAAAGAAGTACCCCTGTCCTTATTTGACGAGTCTAGGAAATGTCAAAATTTATGGCTGTTTCAATGTCTAGAAAAGGTAACTACTAGACTACTGGTAATTAATATAATGGAATTAGTAATTTCTATAGCCATGGCCGTTCGGTAGTTCTCCAAGTGTGAGTACTCAAGAGATAAAAAATTCGTCTTACGAGTTGAGGTATGTAGATAACGATCCAGATTGGAGTTCCACGTAGAATCTGTGTGAAGGGAAGGTCATTCCATAAGGGGGGGAGCAAATGACTAGGTTTGAATTATAGTACTCCTGACTCGGAGGACACAAAAGTCAGTCTGATCTAGAGAATGGAGAGGCCAATGAGAAAATACAGAAGTAAGAGAATGAATATAATTTAATGAGATATTTATGGCTGTTTCAATGTCTAGAAAAGGTAACTACTTGACTACTGGTAATTAATATAATGGAATTAGTAATTTCTATAGCCATGGCCGTTCGGTAGTTCTCCAAGTGTGAGTACTCAAGAGATAAAAAATTCGTCTTACGAGTTGAGGTATGTAGATAACGATCCAGATTGGAGTTCCACGTAGAATCTGTGTGAAGGGAAGGTCATTCCATAAGGGGGGGAGCAAATGACTAGGTTTGAATTATAGTACTCCTGACTCGGAGGACACAAAAGTCAGTCTGATCTAGAGAATGGAGAGGCCAATGAGAAAATACAGAAGTAAGAGAATGAATATAATTTAATGAGATATTTAGGCACAAGTTGTAGTTTTGGCTTGAGGACCAAAGCAAGGAATTTATATGATAAGTTAATGTACTGCTAACTGCTTTACATTAGACACGGCCTTAATAAGATAAGAATATTCTTGAATTGACTAATTGCTATCCGCATTTTGGTGTACAGGCATGTTATAATAAACAAACGTACATCATTCCTATATCCAATCAATGTCAAATGTTTTAAAAAGCACAAAATCCCAGGTAGAAAATCAATATGAATATATGTTTTTTTACTGACCAACAATTTATACTGCTCTTTGATTTATATTGTAAGAAATTTAAATACGATAAAGCGTTCTCGTTAAAAATGATTTCTTCGTTAGGTTATCCGCCCTAGGAATAATTCGGTCATGTAGTCTTGGCCTCATGGAATAAGGCTGGGGCCTGACTACACTGTTGGTGGGAAGTTCTAGATGATTCAAGAAAGGAATGGCCTTCTGGTGTGATGTATCCCAAGACTAAGAAAATTATTTGCTAATGTTTGCTAACCTATGGTTGTCTCTCAGGCTTCATTCAAGACTGCTGATTCTAACTGCTTTATCTTTGCCCTAAATTTTAAATTGTAGTCTATTTTATTCTTCATATAGGATAGATTTGTCTTGCCTCACTGCAAAAGGATTACTGAAATGCATATGACTACTATTAACTATCATTTGTTTATAACATTTAAGTTTTATATCAAAAATCAACACTCTTTTGTCTGGTTGTACACAATGTGCGACCACGTAATTCAGCAATGCTTAATGAAATTTGGTTTTGCTTTTCATGTTAACAGGTCGTTTCATCACTTGACAGAGTCAGCTACTAACCCAGCTCCATCTGCCTGAGCTCCTCTCCTTCTCGCCCCACAGATTTTAAACTTGAAGTTGAAGTCTCACCTCATTAAATGGAAACCTCTTCTTCAACAAGATCCGTTGTAGCCTCTGCTCGGCCTCCTGTTTGGCAAACGTTCTCTGACCTCCAATGGACATTGATCTCTGGACAATTACTCTGTTACAATACAGTGCTCAGCTGTGGACTAGTGCTTTCGAAATTTTGAGTTTTCAGCAGTTATGATTAGGATTGTATTGTATTGTATTGTATATGAGCATTTTTAAAGCGCCTCTTACAGACTAGCTATTCAGAGGCGCTCTCAGCGTGGCAGCCCCGAGGAAATAAAAAAGACTTCAAGTAACGAAGAGCTGAAGATGAAACCCCCAATAAGATCTTACTACGGATAGTGGGAGGGAGGTCATTCCACATAGAAGGGCCTACAATGGCAAAGGCACGGTGTTGAGCCATGGCAGTTCTTGCCCTTGGAACCAAGAGATCTAGTCGATCAGCAGACCGGAGAGGGCGGGAAGAGACTGCAGAGAGGGGTTTATGCATCAAGTCACAAAGATATTTAGGAGCTTGTCCAGTTTGTCCAGACCTTTGTACATGCAACACATGTGTACATGTGTACAGGATACACAACTGTTTATTCAAATTTGATGCTGACTTAGCAGTTGTTGAAGGCATTGAATGCAACACTGTTTAAGGTTTTTAATATGGTATTTGCTCGTGCTTTTTGAGCGGCTGGAACAATATCCTCTTGTTATTCGATCGACCTGCTCACTGGACTGTTTGAGCATTTACGAGTTTCTGGAATACATTTCTCAAACGTATCAGGCTTTCAGCGAGTATTTAGCCTAATAATGTTGACTCGTATTTTTCAAAGCTAATAATTTAGATGTTGACGTTTGTTTTTTAACTTTCATGTGTGTCTCTTATTTAAATTTTTATTTTGATACTTAAAAAGTGACATTTTTTATGTATAATGTTCATGTGTTCTTAAAATAGCAAGAATGGTGGTCTATATATTATTTGCAAAGTATTATGATTTTGAAATTCCTACCTGACACTTGTATTATAAATTTTTTATAAATCACTTCGCGAAGCTGTTCCTGAGCACCTGTGCGATTGCTGTACTGGATCTCATTCCTCTGCGTCCATTCTTCGGCTCGTCATATAAGAGAACTGATGTATTTGAAGGATCGGGATGCACTTCGCTTATCATGCTTTCTCGGCTACTGGTCCTTGATGCTGGAACAATTTTTTTACTCGAGCACGCTTGTTCCCTAGTGCATATAAATTATGAGGTAAAATATATCTGTAAATACTTAACACAAAGACATTTAAATATTTATGAAGCTTTATATCTTGCATGTATTGAAAATGTTTATGTAATAAATACATCTTTCATTTTATGGAATAATTTATATGTTACAATATACAGTATTATATGCTAATGAGTTAATTGTTTAGTGAACTAATGTATAAGTGTGTGTATACAATTTGGTATTTTGTTATATCTACACCAATATAGTGAAATATTTACTGATGTGTTAAGATCTGTTTAGTATATTAATACGAATTTGTAGAATGAGCTCATCCTAGAATGAGGGATGGTCTGATTCTTTAGACTTGGGTGTTTAAATACACCCCTAGGGTGGGTTAGAGCACCTTCGTTGAGGGTGTATTTATTACGCCCCTGGGGTGGGTTAGAGCACCTTCGTTGAAGGTGTAATTTTTACACCCCTAAGGTGGGTTAGAGTACCTTTGTTGAGGGTGTATTTATTATACCCCAGGGTGGGTTTAAGCACCTTCGTTTAGGGTGTATTTATTACGCCCCTAGGGTGGGTTAGAACACCTTCGTTGGGGGTGTATATATTTCACCCCTAGGGTGGGTTAGAACACCCTCGTTGAGGGTGTATTTATTACACTCTAGGGTGGGTTAGAACACCCTCGTTGAGGGTGTATTTATTACACTATAGGGTGGGTTAGAACACCCTCGTTGAGGGTGTATTTATTACACCCTAGGGTGGGTTAGAACACCTTCGTTGAGGGTGTATATATTTCACCCCTAGGGTGGGTTAGAACACCTTCGTTGAGGGTGTATATATTTCACCCCTAGGGTGGGTTAGAACACCCTCGTTGAGGGTGTATTTATTACACTCTAGGGTGGGTTAGAACACCCTCGTTGAGGGTGTATTTATTACACCCTAGGGTGGGTTAGAACACCTTCGTTGAGGGTGTATTTTTTACACCCTAGGGTGGGTTAGAACACCTTCGTTGAGGGTGTATTTTTTACACCCCTAGGGTGTAATGTAGTAGGGTGGGATTCCCCACCCTGTAGAAGGGGTGTATTTTCACACCATTCCCAAGAAAATAGGGTGGTCTATGGAGACCACCCTAAAAGGTGGTTTTACACACCTTTTACCGTAACAGCAGTGTCTTGTCACGCTTGTATACGAGGCTAGGTGTATACACAGTTTCTTTATTGTGTCAATTTGACGAACGCAGTTTTTCAGCAAATACTGGTCGTCTTTACATTTTCTTATAAATAATGGTGAAAACGGACCGGATCATAATCAAATTTGTACTAGTATCTTTCATTTGACTGATGTAAGCACTGACAAAATATTATAGAGAAATATGGAGCCGTTACTGAGATAACGCATTTTGAAAACGGTGAACGAACTTTCGTGTCACCCTATATTATTCCCAGGAGAGAAACCCTCTCAGAATGTGGCCCAACCATTGTCTGAGTTAACAGACTGCATCTAAGGTATTTTGCTGTTTGCATGTTTACCAAAATATTCTTTTTTCTTCAGGTATCCAAATGCAGAGCTGCTGGTTCAAGTCTTCCAAGTCTTGCTGAACCGTTTTCCTTTTACGATGGATTGCAGCCCATCTGGATATGTAAGCAGAGTGCTTGTAAATTAATATGTAGCCTATCATTGGAATTGTTTGTATAAGTATTTATATTTTTGATGTTGTAAGAAATTAGATGGCGTAATTTGTTGTTTCCTTTACAACACTTATAAATGCAAAAATTTGAGTTAGATGTGTTGGCCCTAAGTAGTACTAGGATGAAATTTCCATTGATATAACATGGTCATCTTATATATGCCTGCTTAAGCGTAAACGACGTTATCACTAGTCTTAACGGCATAAATAACTTGAACGTTCAGAAGGCTTTGGGGTCCTTCTGTATGGCAACGCAGTACTTGAACTTCAGACTTTCGCAGCGCGCAACTGCCTGTTTGCCGCCAATGCTAACTGACTGTGTTATTATTATCTTCTTGCTTCACTGTAAATGATTTAAAACACTATATAGCACGATTTTTCTATTTTTGATGTTGTAGAAATTAGATGGCGTAATTTGTTGTTTCCTTTACAACACTTATAAATGCAAAATGTGAGTTAGATGTGTTGGCCCTAAAATACATCTAATATATGCCTGCTTAAGCGTAAACGACGTTATCAGTAGTCTTCACAGCATAAATAACTTGAACTTTCATAGGGCGTTGTGGTGCTTTTGTATGGCAGCGCAGTACTTGTACTTCTGGCTTATTGCAACGGGCAACCTACCTGTTTGCCGCCAAAGCTACTGACTTTGCAGCCCAACAACAGACAACTGT
Source organism: Lumbricus terrestris (assembly GCA_949752735.1). NCBI lineage: Eukaryota > Metazoa > Annelida > Clitellata > Crassiclitellata > Lumbricidae > Lumbricus > Lumbricus terrestris. The sequence continues at coordinate 54,743,692 of OX457037.1, read as the reverse complement.
TATAAAACTTTGTGGCAATGCCGTATGCAGTTGAAGTTAAGAGATTTTCACAGCGCACAACCACCTGTCCGCAACACTATTATCACGTCTTCTTCCGCCATTTGATGCGCTAGTTCTTCACACTCTTCGAGACATATAGCAAGCTGAGAAATTATGGGGTCAAGAATACCGCCATCTTTAATAGACCTCTAGATGGTTGGGGGCTGAACATAGAGAGGTGACTTGGGTGGACTCCGCAGTGGACCACATGGCCAGCAATTTTGGAAGGCTAGCAGAGAGCGACTGAAATGTTGGTGCAAGGAAGGTGTATATACATTGTAAGATAGATGCTCTTTATTATCTGCTGGGGTTCCACCAGATTTTAAAATGTTGAGTTTATATACTGCTGAGGTTCAACTGTAGAGGGAGATGTGAGAATAACCGTTTTTAAGCCAGTCATTTCTGACTTTTGAGCAAAAGTGAAATAAAAATGAAAAACTACTGTAATTATATTTTAATTATAGCCTACATAGTAGACTTTTCTGAATAGAACTGCAAAAACCGTACAGATTAATGAGTAAAGATTACACGACAAACTGGACAAAACGACGAAAACGAGAGAAATAATTGTTTTTTATAATCAGTTTTGCTGTATTTGTAAAACTTTGGCTTTACATTGATGTCCTATTATGATTTTGACCTTAGATTGATGTTCTTCGAGGCAAAAATCATATATGTAAACGACACTATGTCGCATGTCGGGTGGGTTATGCCAAATGGGTACATAACACTAAATAAATTTCTAATGATTGTTATATTCATATTAGCCTATTTTCTGTGGTAGACCTACTATAATCGTTCTATATAACTTTATTATATTATAAGTTAACTGAGTTCAATCCTAAACAAGAAACAATAACAGTTAACAAATTGGAGCTAACTTAAGTTCGATTAATGTCTTAGGGATATACATTAAATTTGGTAAAGAAGGTATTAGCGAAGATTAGTTTTGCGTACGCATGCGGTACATGGGAGAGGGGTGCACAAAACGTAAAGAAATATTTTCGTAGTCTCACTTGTACTTGTACTTCTCTTTATATTCTATGCTATAATAAAAAAATTCACTGGTTTCACCAGGTCGGCAAGATTCACAAGCTTTGCTGCTACATGCGCACATTTTTATCCTTATTTAGTAATTTTATTCGTTTTTGTCGTGGATGTTGTAATTGGTTTTATCAATATCACATGGGAAAATTTTCTAATTATCAGTTTTATGTTGGAGCGCAAGATTTACGAATTTAAGGCTGAACTTTTGTTAAATTTAAGTTTTTGATGTTTTTAGGAGCCATCGTCATTTGCCTTCGAAAACCTAATGAAGCAAATCCACTGATGGTGTCGTCAATAACGATCACAGCAAATGGAAAAGTGGTCATCTGTGATATTGCTGGAATTCCTCAGGCCCTCTGCTGTTTGATGGCAGTGTATTTTATTCTAGACATTGCATTCTTCCTGCATTGAGGAAGACACTATCGTTTTTGCAAAGTTGTGTATATGAATTGGAATCAGCGGAGTGTATATGAATTGGAAGCAGCAGAGAAAGCGTAGTGAGGCAACAGAATGAACTGTTGAGATAAGGAGGATAATTTAGTTTCCTGTTGACCTTTTTTAATCCCTCGCAAGTTCAAATGCAAAATAAAGGTATGCAGGGTGGTTCGAAAGGTCTTTACCAATATCTTCGCCAAAAGTATGAATTCCATAATAAATTTTCACAGTCTACATAGGCTATAATAGTCAAATTTCACCCAAAAGATCAAGAACTAAAATTGTATCACTCTTAGTGAATCCACCCACTGGTTTTTAACGAATCGCAACATAACGCAAAAAAGCAACAACAGAATTTTTATTAAGTCACATCTCGAAATATTTAGGCTATATCAAATAAACTTGATTTAGTCAGATAATTTTTATTATTTAGAAAAGAACAGGACACCAGCGTAGCTGCACGTCGCTGTGTAGTCACTTAGCAAGATGACGATCATGTTGGAACATAAAGAATCTGTCAGATTATTCGTTTTGTTATTAAAGAAATTAAATAAAATTTATAAAAAGGAAATGGCCAAGATGTCTTTGGCAGAGAAATTAGACATTTATAGACTTCAGTGTCAACTTCTCGGTATTTCAATGAGAAGAACCAATAGCCATAAAAATTTTAGGATTTTAACCCGAGAGATTATCACGTGGGAGAGCTATGCTGGAGAAATACCACAATCTACGTCGAAAATTAAATCAATGTCGACAAGAAAAAATTAAAAGTAGATTTGGAGTTGGTTTGTGCAGGTTTACCTCTGGAACCTATTAACAGGGCCTTCATAGATTTTAGAAAGATACGAGGGACATATGTCGGTACTGGAGGGTCACACATTAAACATAAAGTTGTACCGAAGTGTCCAGATTTCATGATAAAACACATTTAAAATTAAACTTAATCAAATCTTTACTTTGCTATTTTTTGGTTGCATTGTGCTTTTGGATAGTCAAAATACAGTGACTGGACTCAATAAATGTAGTATAGCTTGTGTTTTGTTTGAGATATTTTGGTGAAATAAATTAGTTGATTAATGGTCCCTAATTGGTGATTAATTGTATTTAAGCCTGTTAAAGCTGATTTAAAAATTCTGACTTTTGGACAAGATATTCGTAAAAAACTTAAGGTGTACTTGTTTGCCCATCCTGTACATTGCTTGATTTTAATCCTTAATTGTATTTCGTTTAATATCTTCTTGCAAATGGTCAGTTACATTAAGAAAATGTCATGTTGACACTATCAAATTCTGTTGAGTGATGTGTCTTTTTCTACGACCGGTGAGCTAATGTCTCACATGGAATTGACGTAGCTGGTATAATGCAGAGAACATTGTTGGTCAATGGCACTTCTTCAGAACGTGTGTACATAGATTTCGAATAATTGTTGAAACTATTTAGTGATTAATTGTTGTATAACTTTTTCTAACTTTGTAATTACCGTTTGCCGGTACAATGAATAGTTAATATTTAGCAAAAAAACTACCAGTGTGTATTTGTCGCTTTAGTAAATGTCCATGTCCTATATAAAGTGATGCTTGAGACTTCTTATAGTAACCTAAGTGACAAAAACACTTTTCTCTAGAAGTAACTTCCAAAATAATTACTTAGACTGCTTATTTTCCAAGTAGCCTGAGCTTGCCATGTTGAAACCTAGACGACCTGTTTTCCACACTGTATAACCTTCTCATGTAGAAACAAAAACAACGTGCTCTCCAAGTAACCTGAGGTTCCATGTAGAAAGCTAGACAATATAGTTTACAAGCAACCTGAGCTTGCCATTTGGAAAGCTAGACTTCTTACTTTACAAGTAACCTCATCTTGCAATTTAGAAAGGTAGACAAGTTGCTTCCAGGTAACCTGAGCTTGCTATGTAGAAAGCTAGACAAGTTGCTTTCCAGGTAACATGAGCTCGCTATGTAGAAAGCTAGACAAGTTGCTTTCCAGGTAACCTGAGCTTGCTATGTAGAAAGCTAGACAAGTTGCTTTCCAGGTAACATGAGCTCGCTATGTAGAAAGCTAGACAAGTTGCTTTCCAGGTAACCCTGAGCTTGCTATGTAGAATGCTAGACAAGTTGCTTTCCAGGTAACCTGAGCTTGCTATGTAGAAAGCTAGACAAGTTGCTTTCCAGGTAACATGAGCTCGCTATGTAGAAAGCTAGACAAGTTGCTTTCCAGGTAACCTGAGCTCGCTATGTAGAAAGCTAGACAAGTTGCTTTCCAGGTAACCTGAGCTTGCTATGTAGAAAGCTATACAACTTACTTTCCAAGTAACCTGAGCTCGCTATGTAGAAAGCTAGACAAGTTGCTTTCCAGGTAACCTGAGCTTGCTATGTAGAAAGCTAGACATCTTACTATGTAGAAAGCTAGACATCTTATTTTCCAGGTAACCTGAGCTTACCACGTAGAAACCTAGGCAGGTTACCTCCGAGGTAACATGCTGAGGTTACCAGTTGTAGTAAGGTAGAAAGCTTACCTTGGAAGTAACCTACGGAGGTTACCAAAAGGCATAGCTTAAACTATCCACCCAGTGGACAAGCCGTAGTAAGCTTAAGCTTACCACATGACATACTTCGCGTTTAGAGTGCATGGTCAAGTGGTCAACTTATAGTGAATGCACTGAACGTTAGAGGAGGAAGTAAATTCTCGAGAGAGGTATGCATCGTTTATCGTCTTCAGATGCCTTATTCAATAACAATATTGTAAATCGAAGTAATATTTTGCACTCGTTCGTTGGCTAACTGAAATGGCCGATCGTGTTTTCTTCAGTAGGCTATTCTGCAGTATTCATTGTAGGCTAAACCTAGCCTATTATACTCAATATCACTTCAACCTACATTGAACGGCGAAATTTGTGTCTACCAACGCGGTCGTCTTGGAGATGAGCCATAATAAATATAATTTATGTGTTACTGAATCCATTTAACAACTGTCGTAAATTCGACCTCATACGAAACATTTCTCTGCTTAAACAGGCAACTCGAACATGGAGTCAGCCTACTGTCTTACTTCTGGACGCCTTGCTCGTTCAGCCAACACCAAAATGCTCATAACTTTGCATTTGACAGTTAAGTTTCTAGGTGGCGCCACTGGCAGAGAAGTTATTCACCATCCAGCCAACCCGCTCTATCCGATCATCCGCCTGCCTCACACTCTATGTAACTCTCTCGACTGCCGGTCACAAGTCATCTCAAGTTCTCCAAACGAGTCATATTCAACAGAGCACCACGCTTTTGGAATGATCTGCCTCCGCTCATTTGCTCGTTCCCCCACCATCATTAAGCTACTAATCACACACATAAAGTATAAAGTATTCTTCTGTCCTAATCGGAGATTGAATCACAAACCTTCGGGTTTGCGGTTCAGACGTCAACCACTAGCTTATATCATGACCATCAGCGAGCTCACCATAAAAAAGTTTCTTTTCTTGCCGGAATTCGAATCCCCGACCATCGGTTGAGAAGTCTTTGCTGAAGTCTGAAAGCTAATCGATTAATAACAATACTGTGTGAGTTAAAGGCAGCTGTCTGAGTATAATGAACCTTTATTCTAAATTACATTGACATTGAAGCCAAATCAGTAATTGCCCGCCCTTCAGTCAAGTGATGCATGGTAGCCTAATTTTCAACAATGATTATATAATATATTGATGAGTACTTTTTTGCCGTGCTGGTGTTGGGAGTGTCTCTGAATAGGCCAATTGAAGAGGTGCTATGGAAATGTGTGAATAAATAAATGAATGGGTTGAAAAAAAGTCCTATGCTTTGGATCTATGGTCACTTGATACGCATGATGAGCACTTCTCCCTCCTTCCATTTTCTCGTCGTGAAATCGAACTCGCAGTCGGCCACGTACATACATCCGTTGACGTCATCGACAGCCAATCGGATTGGCTTTCGAAGTCCTTGACTCCGAGATATAATCGCCTTAACCGGTTCCAGATTCTGATTGAGCAACAGCACCCGACCGTTGTTGTGGTCAGCGACCATGATCTGCCCTCTCTTGTCCACCAGCAGATTAACGGGAACGTCAAGGTTTCTCAGCGTCGAGCCTTTCCTCTCGCTCAGGGACCGTACAACTTCCCCTTTGCAGTCAACGACGCACACCCCGTGCATTGCGTCGTCCAGGTCTCCATAACTAAACACGTAATGACCGTTTGTGAGTTTAACCGCGTGCCATGGATGCCTCACGCCAGCAATGGCGTTCAGCTTAAGCTCGCGAATCAGCTGTCCATTAGCCGTGTACTCGTTGATCTTATTGTTGCTATGCACGGCCAGCAGGACGTTCGCGTCCGACGTTACCGACAACCGACCAGCATCGTTTCCGGTCGACCACTTCTTCACGACCTTCATCGATTCCGGACATATCCGCCAGATCTCCTTGAACGCCGTTGCCTTCCAGTTGAATACGTACAGACAGCGGTTCCTCGGGCAGGACCGGATGTCCCAAGGATCGTCCATGCCCTTGAGTAACCACTGACGAGTGTGACGGAAGGTCGTCACGTCGTAGACCTTGATCGTTGAGTTCGTTTCGGTAACGAGGAACATCTCGTTGCCTAGGATCGTCACTCCCCAGACGGGTTTACCGACGTCCTCAGAAGCACTTGGTCGAATCGTGCAGATGAGACTCGGATTTGACGAATAGTCACCGTTTTCTGTTTACAACAGACAGAATAGTATTCAGATTTTGAAATATACATTTTCTTGCAGACTGGACTAAATGTGGCGCCGCACACCGAAATGAGCATTAAGGTGATTTTGCAACATATTGCGTTTGATGCATCGTTTCAAAGGCCTTGTCTCAGGCGTCAAAATGACACAAAAATTATTGCTCTAGCTTAATCCTAGCCGAAGATACAAGGAAAAAAGTGATTTAATTAAATTAATTGATTAATTAAATTAAATTAATTTTTTTTAAATTTTTGCAAAGCAAGAGCATTAAAATAGCTTGGCTACTTGTCTTTTGAAAAAAAGTTCAAAATTTTTTTCAAAAATTTTTTTATTAACTTTTTTTTACAAAAAATTAACAAAATCAAAAAATACTATTTCTCTAATATCTCTGATGTGTAATCTCCGACTTAATGCTCATTTCGGTGTGCGGCGCCACAAATATGTTCGTGCAATAACTACTTACGCTCCCGATATTTGTTAGCAACATACAGACTTGCATATCTTAATATCGGTAATATTTTTGTTTATAAACTGAATAAAACGTAACGCAGAAAACTCAAGCAAAGTTAGTCGAAATACGTTAAAATAGGACACTCTAGATCTACAGGGTGGCTCAAAAAAAATGTACCACCGGGGAAAATGCGATATCTTTGCAGCCGATTGAGCTTTTTCTGCGAAAATTTCACAATTTGAAGGGGAATGAATATCCAACAATCCCTGAAAGTTCCATTTGAAACTTTTCATGTTTGCAAAAGTTACAGCTGTTCAAACTTAAAATTTCGTTTTTTCAATTATCCGGAGAATCATGCTCCAATACATGTGATTTCATTAATATTTTTTGGCAAATTACAACACACAAATTGATGATGATGTCATACGACCTCACTATGAGCTGTAAAGAAGCTGTTTATGAAGCAATCTGCTGGTATTTGGTGATATTTTATAGATTAAGGTCTCAATTCGTGAACCCATTACTGAACGTCATGGGTAAAGTTTCTGCGAAAGATAAAATGGGAACTCGGACTTTGCATGAACAGAGACTGGGACATCGCGTGATCAAAGCAAAATACTCGGTGAAAAGTGGAGCCTGAGCACTTTGAAGGCTATCTGCAAACATGTTTATGTAACGAAGATCAGATGTCGGATGAGAGGTAGGAAGTGGTCGCTTGGCCTGATGAAAAAAACACGATTTTCAAGAAATTCGCTTGGTAATCGAAAGGTCAAGTTTGCAAAGCACATCGTGGTTTCGACATCAGATATGCTGGCGTGTGTTACGGCTGCAAGAAAAGACTGCATTTAATCCCATTCAGTTGGTTAGATGTCAAACTCATCGTTGAACTCTCTTAACCAGACTCATTGAAGACCAGGTATGCTCTAACATTTGGTTTTATTTTCCAGCAGGACGGTGTGCCTGCTTGCTCGCACGGCAAGGCTGATTATGATGGCGCTACCTTATTGCCATCAACTGAAGTAAATGCATTGGCAAAGATGACTAACAAACTCGCCAGACCTTAGCCCTCTTGCTTATCACCTCTGGGGAGCTATGCTGGAACGCTGCAAGACATTTAATCCCAAGTTGGAGAACATTGGCCAGCTGAAGCAAGTCTTGCTGCTCATGTGGGGTCAGTTGCCGCAGGACCCGACCAACAAGGCCATACTGAGCTTCACAAAAAGAATTTGAGCTTGTGTTAAGGCAGGGAGTGGACACTCTCATTATACCTTGCAATAAACTGCAAAACGGAATGCTGAGGTCGTAGTGAAAAGTGATATCATTTGACATGGAAATCTACAAGTGACGTTCAATTTTCCACGGATATTTGAAAAAACAAAATTTTAAGTTTGAACAGCTGTAACTTTTGCAAACATGAAAAGTTTCAAATGAAACTTTCAGGGATTGTTGGATATTCATTCCCCTTCAAATTGGAAAATTTTCGCAGAAAAATGTCAGTCGGTTGTGAAGTTATCGCATTTTATCGAGTGGTACATTTTTTTTTGAGCCACCCTGTAGACATAGGGCCTACTTTGGTCTAAACTCTTGGCAAAGTGAGCATGGTCTGTGGGTTTAATTAACTTATGTTACGACTATAAGTTATATATCAATTCAAATATTTAACTGATGTACATGTAGCTATAGAAGCCAATTGATATCGTTAATATAGCCTACATGTAATGAATTCTCGGCCTATTTCTTGCAGATTGGTATAGATATGCTCGTAGACCTAGCCTACAATAGTTATTTGTTTCCTACATCTAGCATGATGTAGCTTACATAAAGGTAGACCCACTTATCAAGTTCGTACTATTAGCAACTTAGGCCTACGTATTTGCGCATGTGTATCATTTTATCTAGGAACGTTGGTATAAAATTCTAGATTTACCCAAAATAGATGCCATAAACTGATTCGTTCCCTAATTATAAGAGCCTTGATAATTATTACGTCGTGTCATTGGGTTCCTTATCAATTTCCGCCATATTAAAACCTGTCTGTGTAGACTGTGTACATATATGAATTGCAGGAGACTCAAAAGCAGTTTCGAAAAACCAACCTGATGGCGACGGTCCATCAAACCATTCACAATCTGTAAATTATGCAAAAAATTACCTTTCTACATATAATATGTCATCTGTAAAACAGATCTAACCTTCAATTCTCCCAAAGTTCATTTGCTGTTCCTTCACGACATCCACAAGTTCCGTTGCTTGAAAGGACGGCTTTATAAGTCGGGGCTGCCTGGCAAACAGGACAGCCTGAGTCTCCGCTAACTGCTTCGCCCTCGCGTTCATATCATGAGCCGCAGCACATAAATCGCTCGGCGATCCTTTCGAGTTGATTTCATTGGCATAGGTCGTATAGCTTTCTAGAACCGTCGTATGTCGCTCAAGGTCTTCTAACAACGTGTTAATTTCCGATAAGCGCTGGTGTTTCATTGACTCCAACTGTTTCAACAGCATCGATGTATGAGTGTCCACAAGATCCTTCAGCTCGTTTCCAATTTTCAGAACAGCGTTCTCTGCAGTCGATAGTTTTTCTATCAGTTCCTGCTTCTGCTTCTCAATGCCGGCTTTCTTCTCTCGATTTGCCGAGATCCCCGCCGACAATCTGTGTACGTTCTTCTCGACCTGCGAACGAAATCCGTTGACGATCTTACTGACTTGCGCGTAATTATGGGAACGATGGGCTTCGATGAAGCACAAAGAGCAGACGACCGCTTTGCAGTCGATGCAGAAGATCTTCAGCTTCTCACCCGGATGCTGTGAGCAGACCTTCGGAGAGAGCGTCACTAGCATCTCATCCAGACTCATCTGACCTCCAAAACCCAGCAGGCGATGTCCTTTCCATTCGGGTTTCTTCTTGTGCTTCCGGCAGCATTTCTCGCACAGTTTCTGACAGCATTCAACACAGTACATCTCAGCTATGGGAGTCTCACCGCTAAGACCGCTCCCTTCACCACCGTCCGGAGGAAGCGACCCGTGTCGTGTACAGCGATCGCAGAGCACACGACTACTGTCCCCCGATACAGGCTTCAGGATGTTCGCCACATCAACGAGTCTATCCATGAAGAAGTTACGTTGGAGTTTAGCAAACCCTTCGGAAGGAATCGTATAGTCTTGCCGACAGATGGGGCAAGGCATCGTACTCCCTGGTTGTTTCTTTGCCTTCGCCGCCATCTCTTGTAGGCATTTCAAGCAGAATGTGTGGATGCATGGTAACATCATGGGATCAGTGAATATATCGGCACAGATACAACATTCCGTCATATCCCTAAGCTGCTCCTGTGCCTCCCGAGTCGGGGAAACAGTCGTCTGCATTTTGTTGTATACGTAGCTAAGCTTGTTATCCAATTAGTTATACAGACGATTAATAAGCTATTAAACCTGTTGGGCTTCAGAAAAGGCTTTTACAGCGTTCTTAAAGTTATTCCTAGACAGAATGATTAAGAAGCTAAGAAGCATCAATTTTCTTTAACCTTAGTATTGTATTTTAGAGTAGTTCAGCGAACGTAGGTTAATTTAGCAGTTTAATCCCAATTATCCGGCAGTTTGCAGAGTTATTTAGGTGTATACTGAGTAAGCTTATTTCAAAGTAACCTATAGGCCGATATAGTCTATGTATCGCACACCATAGCCTATAATTATCAGTGTACAGTTATACGCACGTTATCTCACAGATGACTAACAGGCTATGTCAACACAGATAAATAAATGAGGCATAGACCTTTATTATTATTATTCTGATATGACGTCCTCTGAAATCTGTGCCTTATCTATCTCCGCCGACCGAAATCACGCACTTAACAATTCCAAAGTGCAACCGCTGTCGTGGCGTCATTGCGTGTGCTAGATAACAATGCAAGGCATTGACAAGTAGCCTAGAGGCTACACGTATGAACAGCCTATATGTAAATACGAGATATCAAAATAACAGTAGCCTGACGCTTTATTATCCCCGGGAAAAATCCTCCAGACATAACCCGAAGCAATGAAATTATTCCTCAGGTTATTATATAGAATCATAGATGCAATGTCGGTCAATCGCATAAATATTTGTTAGGCCTATTCCACTGGAAAAGTTTATTATAATAGCTGGCCCAAAGTTTGCGAGTGAGTCGTAGATGAATTGTATTATTACACCCAGCGATAAATGCAGCAAATAGTGGGCCTATTAGAAGCGTTATTTTCATCAATCCAGCTTCTAGTTCCACACAAGAAATCTTTTTATCAGTCCAATTTCCACTTTCAAAACAATATTATCCAGCTGCTATTTAGGCAAGAATAATTTTCATCACTCACGATAAACTATTTTCAAAAATTCAATTTTCAATTTCATAAAGACTATTTTCATCAGTTCAGCTCCTATATTTAGGCCTTATAGCCTAAGCAAAAACTATTTGTATCCAACCAACTGCTATCTACATGTAAGCCCTAAGTGCTTCATCAATCCAACTTCGCGCGTCACAAGAAACTATTTTATCGATACCAACAAGCATTGGCTGTTGGGAAAACTTAGTTTTTAATGGGCAAATAAGTTTAAAAATGAGTTAGTTGTCGAGGGGATCAGAAGACAAGGGAGAGGCATGGCACTTCACTCGCCCTCATGTTGCGTCGACTGTCGAGAAAGTGAAAGTTCTTTCAACACAAAAGTTATGGCTGCCATCGTATATCTACCTAATGTAATTGTGTTCTTCTTTATCTAAGCAAATACAAGCCTTGATGTAATTCTGATGAGGCTAAAGATCTATATATACTGGCATAGACTACATGGATGTGATCTTAAAGAATGAAAAGACAGGTGCTTCAATGAATAGCATTGGACTAAGTATATAGGTTAGGCGTTATGATCGAGTTAAAATATATAATAGGCCTATTATTTGTTCTTTCAGCATCCCGGGATAACGGGTAGCCGCGGTCAAATATTAACGTCCAAATTACAATCGCATTATATATATGAGCTTAACTAATGTTTGCGTTTACGTTGTTGGGACAAAAAACCATTCCTGTTCGCGATTCGTCATCATTATCGGACTTGCGAAGGACCGATTTTAGGAATGAGCATTCATGTATCTGCTATATAATATATATAAATATATATAGACCAACATGCATACATATATACATATACAAAAGTAGGCTAACATACTATAATAACTATAGCTATATACAATTATACATAATTTACACAGGCCTATTTGCGTAGCCTATGTGTATTTTGATGTGTTTGAGGGAATTGTGCATACACAATAATTATAAGAGACTTATTATGTAGGCGGTCCATGCATTAATTATAAATGTTTGTACATTGGTAGATGATGTGAACGTAAGCCTGTACTAGCGAAGCGCAAGTGCCATGACCTGTGTGCGTGTGTGGGTTTGGGCTTCGTGAGTGCGCGGATCAGCCTAAGCCGCGGCTTACGCTAGCATGGACTGCGCCCACACTGTAAGCTGTAAGCCACCAAGTCGTGTAATATGCATCAGAGGCGGTATAGTGCAGCATACTGGGCAGGTTCCCGAAGGAGCTATGCTTAGATTTACTAAAGACAAGGCTGCTGCTGCTGCTGCTGCTGATGCTGTGGCTGATGCCCTGGGCCATTCCAGATAAATCCGAATATAAGCATAGGTTTAACTATAATAGTCGGGTACAACATCAATTGCCTAGCCTACTGTCAGTTGAGCGAATTTGTATAATCAACCAATTATAATCTACTTGACGCCATTATCAGTTTACTGGCTGTTATGTCCGGGTTTTTAATCGCGAATCGGCTAAAACAGAAATAACAACACTGATCATAGGACAACGATTAAAAAGATAAAGATTTTATTGCCGTATTAATAAGCAATATTTTATGGAAGAGAGTGAAATCGGATGCAGTGAAGATATTTCCGCTAAGGTTGGTACATTAAAATTAAGACTTAGATTTGCATTAAGTTAGTAAAGAAAGTCAGGGTAGGATATGCAACTAACCTTGGTGTCAATTGTAGACCCATAACCACCCAGAGAACAATGCTTCTACTGGGGAAACTAAATAGACCTCTTTCTGCGCTCCTCTTAGCCTACACACTTCTTTTAGGCCTCTCTCGTAAAATACGTGGTTACACTACCATCCTTTTCATCATCATCATCATCATCATCATCATCATCATCATCATCATCATCATCATCATCATCATCATCATCATCATCATCATCATCATCATCATCACCACCACCCTCACCACCACCACCACCATGATCATCATCGTCGTCGTCGTTGTCGTCATCATTATCGTCGTCAGCTGCTTCTATCGTCAGCCATTTACCGACGCTGGAAACAAACAAATTACCTCAGCATCTATATGAGAATTTTCGTGAGAAAGATGAAAACTGGAGAAAACAGAAAAGCAGAACGAAGAAAGAGTTGATGATTTGAGTGTTTGCATAATTGTTATGATGATGATAATAATTATTATAGTGCGAATAAGATGACGAATGCAGGATTTGAACTCAGAAGATTTGAACAGCATCGACGATAGGTGTAGACACCGTGTAGTCCGACCAAAGGCATTGTAGTTTTGATGTGGATGCTCTAAGGACCTAAGACTATATTAAAGGAGGTGGAAAATGATCTTCAACGAAATGGTTTGAGAGCTAAGGTCGCGACGTGGTGTTGGGATGGTTCTTCATTCTGGGATTCTACATTAGTCCCTCGTTCGGTGCATAGGAAAGAGCTCAAATTTGGTTATGTTACTGTGGTTATGCTATACCGTGCAAGAGTATTCCAAAGTCGCCATATTTTGCAATTGCTTTGCTCTTGACGAAACTTAGTTGAATCGATATGCATTGTATTTGTAAATATGCAGAAATGATCACCTATAAGCTTATGCCTTATCAAGAACATTGAGACGAGGCGACGGGCACACAATGTGGCAGTAGTAGACCTGTGGAAACGGTATAGACGCTTATCATCTGTGCTTCTTGTCTTTATCGATGCTGTACTAAATGGTAGACTGACGGTGGCTGCCTAAATTCCGGTCCAGAAGCAAATAATATATCATCACAACCGACTTTCTTCTCGACAACCCTTGAGCGGCCGCTTGTATATACACGGGATGAGGGACTTCTTTTGTCTCACTCAACATCCACGACCTTATCTCTCTCCGTCTCTCTGTCTCTCTGTCTCTCTGTCTCTCTCTGTCTCTCTGTCTCTTTCTGTGTCTGTCTCTGTATCTGTCTGTGCCTCTTTCTCCTTCTTTCTTTCTTTATTTCCGCCTTAGCTGCACCTCCTCTTAATCATCCTTTCCACACACGCGTCATGAGTACTAGACGTCTGGTCGTATGCATATATAAGCACCTAAGAATATAAGCACTAGGGCAGAGAGCAGTACAGAAATTCGTGCGTTTGTATTTATGATATTGGCCTATATATACATGTTGCATGAAAGGAAGTTTCGACGGAGATTGACATTTTGAAATAATTCATAGCCTAACCCTCTGTTTCGAATCATCGCCATTGATCATTCCTCTTTCGTGGTCGGGAATAACCAGGGAGGTTGAAGATCCGGGAAAAGGCAAGTACCACGTAGATTCAGAAGAATAAGACATGTTCGTGGTTGAATGTTTGCCTCAATAGTATGCATTGTTTAACTACATGTAGGCCCTACATGTTTAATTTCGTGGCTTAGATCAAGGAGATGAAGCGTCAAGTCACAGTAGGCCCTAAAGATATTATGCAGCAACTGCGTGGACGGTTCAAATGTCTGGATATGCCTTTGCATTAATTATTGTTGTCCAGTAGGTCTAATATAATATCCGGTTTGAGTTAGCCGTTGATCCTTTCAATTAGGCTAATAGTTGTTAGCATTATTTTTATGCGGTGAGTCATTTTGCATGTAGTCCTTCGGATCGTTGTTGCTTCGTTTTGAAGAAGTTATAGCCTTCTATAGAACATGTGCGTATATGCCATACATGTACCACCGTAGTCTACAATGGTGTACAACTGTACATGCATCGTGGTGTACATGTTATTTTGTGGTCTTCGGCAGGTAATTAAGTCAATGGCCTAAAAGGCAACACTTTATCATGATGAGGATAATGATAAGGATGGTGACGACGATGATGATAATGATGACGATAACAATAGCAATAACGCTAACGATGATGATAATAATAACAACGATGATGATAATAATAACAACGATAACGATATTAATAAAATAATGTTACTAATTATAATAATGATAATAATCATCATCATCGACGTCGTCGTCGTCGTCGTCGCTCTCCTCCTCATCATCATCATTGTCATTACCTGGTAGTCATTTGGTTCCTTTGTTTACAGAAGCATCCCAGGATCCTTGATACATTTTTCGAGTCGGAAACAATCCTTAATTTCGCTGCATTGGAATTGGAGTGACAATTTTTGGAATGGAATCGTTTACTCGTCGCATAGACGCAGATGATGCGTCAGAGGAGACAACTCAATTCTCAACGATCTCATCAGACAATGGATTCGCCTCTTCGGATGAATTGCGGTCGGATGTAACCTCGAATAATGTTCACGATGATGAAGGAGGAATTATCTCTTCCGTAGAGTCAACCGGAAGCGTGTCGCCATCTCCGAAAAGAATGGCCATGTTCGAAGGTAAGATCGGTATCATCCACTCCACAACTCTTATATAATATTTTCTTTATTCAGCAATCCGGTTGACAGAGCGTAACCGGTTACAGCGTACAATAATATTATTATGCAGTTTAAACAATTCTCAAGAACGGAGATCACATGCAGAATAGGCCTACACATTATCTTAACTATACTAACTGAGAAGACAGCCTGCAATAGGCTACAAGGCGCTAATAGCAACCTATAACGGGGGCTCAAACTCGCTACCTCTCGCACTCTACGCCAGCGTGTTATCCATTGCGCTACCGGCCCCCTTGATGATTTTGTTAGGCCTACATGGCATACTGTGCCCAATGAGGGCATATATATAGACGTCCATTTAACGATATTAAGAGGTTAATTCGAGTCGTATTAAAACATGCTTATGATGAGAGGAGACTCGTTGTTTAAAACAGTGATCGGAGGGGCAATGAAGGGGAAGCCAACAATAGAATACCAAGACAAAAGATGTTGGGCTAGATGATGACAAATGGATACTGAAAGCTCAAGCACGAGACCTAGAACACAGTGAGAGGGTTGGAGACGTCGGATATTTGAACCTGCCTATAAAGGCAGAATATACCAGAATAAGAGAGTATAAGATCTAGGACTATTGGTCATAGGATGATTGATCATAGGACGATATGCCAAAAAAAGACGAGTCAAATCTCATTTTTAAGAGAAAAACAAAACAATTGCTTGTAGTAACAATTGTTTTTCTTACTTTATTCCCTTTGTTACTTTATTCCCTTTTTATTTACTGTAGTCCTAATACTGTTGGGTTGGCGTCAGGATGGGCATCCGGCCAGGCCATAAAACCCCCAAACCCCCTCATCATAGATTCCTGGCTACGCCACTGTAGACCGTATACATGTGGATGCGTTTAAATATTCCGGAGGTTAAGTCTGTTTCTAGTATGAAGCAACTCAAGCCAGACACTTTGACCTGGATACCAAACTCTGAATTGATTTTGGTCTATAATTAGCCACTGCTACTGTATAAGTAAGTATGTAAGCATATCTCTTAATAAACCGCCTTTTGTTCTGCAAACTGTGTGTAACTCCCAGCCAAAAACAAGGCCCCACAAAGTCTACCGTTATCAAACAGTAATAGCAACAGTACAACTTTTATCTAACACGTTTATCATAATAAACATCGTCGCTGGATATGAACAGAAATTCATGCAGCTATAGATGAAGCAAAATAAACTTGAAACCATGCATGCATCAACCAACATCATACCAGGCTTAGATCTAATGGAGGCAAAAACGTTCAAATGAGATTTACTGTAACAGAAGATGGAATGACCCTTTGTGCCCTGTGAGCAGATGGAGATTGCATATCCATCTGTGTACCTTTCGCGGATGGAGCTTCTTAGTCAGATGTTGCTCATGCATTGCCAATACTCACCGTTTTCAGTGCGAATATGGGATCAGTATAACTGCAACAGAATGACTGACTATAGCATAATGGTTCTTAATAGGTCTTATATGATACTAAAGCATGTATTGTATTGTATTGCATTGTATTGTGTTGCATTGCATTGTGTTGCATTGCCTTGCATTGTATTGTATTGTATCTACAAATTTCTATTGCGACACGCGCAGATTGACTAGTCAGAAGTGCTATCAGCACGAACAACTCCGGTGGAAAAGAAATGACTCTGAAGAGTGATGTATAGACCTACTGCAGCAGCACTTGACCCTATTCTGAGATTCGTTTTTGCATGAATTTGCTGACGATCTGCTTCATTTCCTTGTACGACTGGTGCAATGCGTCATTGGCTAAAGAATGCATATCCCTACGAGCAAAACAAAATGGTGCGACTGTCCATCCATTCCGAAAGAGGCCAGATTTTTATCCGTCAAGCCAAGTGTATAGGCCTAAGTATATTAGGCTATATAGTAAGCATAATTATTCCTTAGTAAAACCTTGCGTGGTATTACGACCAATCTCGAATCCCACATTCCTATGAAAGTTAATTGCAAACATTTTTCTCATCAACAGTATGCAAGATGGAATTCCTAAACAATGAGAACATTTCTTTCCATATATCCTTATTCCTCTCTCGCCGATGCAATTCTTGGCACAATGTGGCCTTCGAACTGCCTGCTTGCTTGCAATGGTCTTTTGAATTTTGATCAGAAATTGAGTCTGACTTTACATGCCTATCGAGTTTGTTTTGACTGAGCGCGTGTGAATAATCGGGTTCCCACAACTTCAATTTGTTAAGCGCTGTAAACAAATCTATGGGCACCCGCAGAAATGTTCGCCAGTTAGGCAGACATAGTCTAATGGTTGCTGTAGAATTTTCAACAATAATTATTATAGCCTGAGAGATTCAATGCAGGAAATTATGAAGATATATGTATTTTTCACAGAGGTTTCTAGATGTAAATTTTTCAGTTTCACTTTGTGGATGATTAGTATCTCTATTCAGTCTATAGTGCTTAAATGCGAAGAAAATTTGCTAAGAACAAAATGTAGCAATTAAAAATAAGTGTCAGTTTTGCAGGGATACAAGAGTGCCTCAGTTTTCCCCCATGTGCGGCTCCCATGACATTATCTAATTACGGTATGGCTGAGTGCTGTAGATATCTCTAGATTACCTTAATACGATGCCGCTGAATGTAGGCCTATGTATGTATGTATGTATGCGCACTTGTTATAACGCCCCTTCAGCTCTATACTCACAGGCGCTCCCGACTACAGAGCGGACACTGCATTGGAGTTTCAAGCCCAAGCCCAAGCGCTGAGCAATTGCGAGTGAAGGACTTGTCCATGGTCTCTACGCGACGACTTGAGGTGGATTCGAACCTGCAACCCTTCGGCTGCTAGGCGACGAACATACCCACTACACCACCGCGTCCCACATGCTGTAGATATCTCAAGTTTACCTTATTACGATATTGCTTAGTGCTGTAGATATCTCTAAATTTCCTATAATTACGATATGAATTACTCGCCCATGCAGGTCCGGAGATCGTCAAGCGACTGAATGTCTTCGAGGAGGTGGAGCACGGTGACCGCGTGGCATTTGAATGCCAATGCAAGGCACATCCGATGCCAGTCTACAAGTGGTACAAGGACGACAGCGAACTGGTGGAGAACGATCGGTTTAAGATCGAGGACTTCCTCGAAACCGATGGAACAATTCGACTCATCATCAACAGCGTCAGGAAGTCGGACGAGGGAGCGTACAGGTGCAAGCTGGAAAACCAAGAAGGAGTGGCGGCGTCGACTGGGTATCTGTCTGTAACAGGTATACGCCTATACATGACATTGTATTTAACCATATTATCAAGGCCGAAGCTTGGGGTGGTGGTGTTTTGGGTGTTTGAACACAACACCCCCAAATGGAAAAATGGGAAAAATAATAGAATGCATTTACGAGCCTATGATGTAAAAACATGAAATAAAACCATGAAAACACCCCCGAAATGGAAAATGCAAAAA
This sequence comes from Lumbricus terrestris, assembly GCA_949752735.1. Taxonomy (NCBI): domain Eukaryota; kingdom Metazoa; phylum Annelida; class Clitellata; order Crassiclitellata; family Lumbricidae; genus Lumbricus; species Lumbricus terrestris. The sequence goes on along the minus strand of OX457037.1, from coordinate 54,724,871 downwards.
AAATAGAATTAGTTGGTGACATTTTGTGAAGATTTCAGCCGGACGACTAAAAAAAGGTCAGCAGTTTTTTTCGGACGGGAGACTGAAGAAACACCCCCCCGGAATCAAATCCTGGCTACGGTCCTGTATATTATTCATTGTATGTTATCATTTTATTTGTGATCGTAATTACATTTTTACACAGCGTCCGTTCAGAGAAATTCAGTGGAAGTAATTTCCGAAGTACACGTATAAACCCCATTTAGTTCTCGCCTGTGTATAGTTGAGTGGTTTGCAGCCAATCATGGGTCTTTCACTTGAAGAGGTAACATGTAGGGCCATGGATCGGATGACAATGACCTTTAAAAACAATTACTTTTTTATTATTTTTAACTGCACAGAAGTGCTTCTACAACTGTAACAAATCCATTTAGAACTGCACATTTTGTACATCTGTGTTTAACAAGGCAGTGCAGTGATATGAATCAGGTGAGGTGGAAAATTTATATAGCATAAAATTTCAGCCATTTTGCCATCTACCTACCAAAAGTCCTTAAGATGGGGGGAAATTTGACGATGTTCTGACATAAACAATTCTGCACAGTTTTTTTTTGAGACACCGTGTAGAACTGCACGCTAAGAGAAGCGGCGTGGTTGCAGTTAACAAAGACCATTAGCGACGCCCTCCTCCTTTATCCAGGCTTGGGACTGGCAGTGTCAGAGTGCAACCAGTGGCGGAGTTTAAGAGTTTAAGAGAAGCCCTGCTCTCTGCTCTTATAATAGTTAACCTAGGCCTCAGGTTGCTCTCTTGTTCTTATGCTGGATCGATCGATTGCAAACCAGATGAACAAACAAAACACGAGAAGTGGATTTACGTAATAGATAATGGAGTTGAATTAGACGAAGAAACAGAAAAGGTTCCCATGTATGTGTGCCACGAATCTATTAGCAGCAGATAAAGAAAGCCAGTGCCAAAAGTAATAAGCAATTGTAGGGCTAAGCATATTATGCAGCCGGAATGCAAGGATTTAACTCTGATAGAAACTTATGCACGGAAAGCGACTGTTATGAAGTCAGTTCATTGAAAGCAGTTAGCCTAAATGCTTTTACATGTATTAGCCTATGTACAAGCGAAATTATGGGCGTAGCCTATAGTGTATGACTCCTCAACCTGATAGAATTTTCTGATATCTGACAAACTTATGACTATAACTTAAGTCTCCTTTAGTTTCTCTTAGGACCCCACAGTAAAGTCTTCATTGCCCCACCCAGTGGCGTAGATAAGGGGTTTCGGGATTAAAACCCCCATTGGCCTAGGGAAAAGTTTTGTAAAGGTATTTATCCACTGAAATATAATAAAAACAATTGCTTATAGCAATAATTGTTTTTCTTACTTTATTCCCTTTATTACTTTATTCCCTTTATTACTTTATTCCCTTTTTATTTACTGTAATACTGTTGGGTTAGTGTCAGAAAGGGCATCCGGCCAGACCATAAACCCAAAAACCCCATCAGAAATTCCTGGCTGCGCCACTGGCCCCACCCCAACTGCCCATAAATCAACGTTCGACCCCTCAGTTATTTTTTCACAGTTCTCATACGACTGCGACGACTCGTACTTGTAATCCGGGATACTAGTGTAATTCTGCTTCCATTGACGTACTGGCATAATAATTATATGCACTGCTGCTGGTCACATTAACTAACAATAACGAAGTAGAAATGTGGATTTAATGAATTGCATCACGTGTTGTTTACTTCACTGTACAATGTATAATCCTGTCTAATAATTAATTAATATGACTGCATGTATATTGTATGTGCGCTTGTCTTAGCGCCCATTGAAGATTGCTACTCAGAAGCGCTCCCGACTACAGCGGGGGCACTGAATCAGAGTTTCACACCAAAGAGCACGAGCAATATTGCGAGTGAAGGACTTGTTCAAGGTTCCTATACTCGGCGGCTTGAGGTGGATTCGAACCTGCGACCTTCGGCTGCAAGGAAACGAACATACCCACTGCACCATCGCGCCCCACATCATTGTCATAATGAGTTGTTCGTTGTTCGTTGTTCGCTGTGACATCCAGGCAACAGTTCATCACCCAACGCCGTCAGCACCCCTCCTCTGCTGAGGGCGATCACCGAGGAATCGAATGTCTCACAGGATTCGGACGATGGCGCCACGTCATCATCATCATCGGTAACACTCGAGAAGATTCTCACAGGAGAATATGACGTCACTACCCTGCCTTACTCGCAGTATCTGGAGTTGCTGAAGGAGAGTGGAGGGTCACGAAATCCCACCAATGCGGGTCAGTATTATTTTAAATGTGATGCATTAAGGAATTGACATTATTGTTATTGTTTTGCTATTATTAGGCTGTTACAACTATTTTGTTATCATTATTATTTTATTATTAGGCACTATCATCACTATTATCAGCACTATCGTCATCATCTTCATCATCATCATCATCATCATCATCATCATCATCATCATCATCATCATCATCATCATCATCGTCACCGTCATCGTCATCGTCATCGTCATCGTCATCATCGTCATCGCCATCGTCGTCGTCGTCGTCGTCGTCGTCATCCTCTTCTTCTTCTTTTTCATTCTTGATGCTGCTGTTGATCAGTAAATGATATATCACCGTTCTGTGATGTAAAGGCATCACCCTAGGGTGTACCAAAGTCGTATGGTGATCACTAATCAGGCCAGCACAGCACGAGAATAGGCTAATAGCTATAGTTGTAGAAAAACAAACTGGTGGCAGACTTTGGTTTATTTGGAGCTAGTACGTGCAATGATTCATTGCACGTACTAGCATTAGGCTACTGTGTGGCTGTACGAAAGACTAGGCTTTGAACTCCAACAACCCCCGGCAATTCTCACCCTGTATCAACATCCAGAATGTCAGTCATATACATTGTGCAGCCTACACGGCATAGCTAGGGCTTGTGCGTAGGAATATTATGCTTGGTGTACAAACTGAAACCTGAAACGATAGAAGCCGGGCAGAGGAAGAGAGGCGCTTGTCATGCGGGTGAACGTGACTGCACATTGGAAACAGACTCAAACAGTTAGTCACACATTATGTAGGCTACAATTGCACATACATGTAGGCTATTGCATCATTTCTTCGTATGCAACATCAATTTCAATATTACTGGATCAATAATTGGCTTACTGACTAACTGCTGATTCATTGACTGAACGATTGACTGATTGATTAGCTGGTCGATTGGCTGGTTGATTGATTGATTGATGGACTAATTGACTGACTGTCCGACTGATTAATTAATTAATTCATTCATTCATTCATTCATTTATTTATTTATTTATTCATTCATTCATTCAATCAATCATTTATTCATTCATTCATTCATGTTTGCATGCGCATCATACACTGTGCATTATTATAACTGCGCCATAATTATTATAGGCTACACAAAAATTCTAGTGTTTATATTACGACATCCTGCTCCGGATTGTGCTCTAGTATAAAATTGTTTTTACAGACACGATTTCTGGTCTAAATACAACTGAGAAGAATGGCGGAAGCAGGACTCCAACAGAAGATACACCACGCGCTGATGACGTCAGAAACCTGCGCCCAGATTTTGCCTACGACACTCACGCAACGGTCGCAGGAGACGATGACGTCAACAGCTTTGACGACCATCCGATTACCATGGCGACGAATGACGTCGAAACGGACGCAGAATATTTCGTAAATAAGCCGAGGTCTGAAGTGATTTTCGGAACGCCGTTACTCACAGATTCGCAAACTGTATTTTTCATAGAAGGTTCTAGGCGAGGAGTCGAAGTAGGGACCGAAGAATCGTCGAGAGACTCTGACGATATAAATCTGGAGGAGATGTCGAAAGAAGAAGACGCAGAAGAAGAGCGTGGATTTAGCTTAGGTGGGACTCGGTGTGGGGACGGTGCTGTGAATACGACAGGGTTTGAAGCGGATGGGGAATACGAGTCGCGGGTCCACGGTGAGTCACCACCTAAGGCCCTTCTCCGTAATTCACCTGGGGATTTTAGAGATGATGGAGACGCGGATTCGCTGGAAGAGAGCAGACTGAAGGAGGAGACGGTGATTGCAGGTCGGATTGGCATGCCATCCGATTGGGAGTTTGCTCATTACACAGCGGAAGCAGATGAAGTGGAAGAGGAGGAATCACCCAACTCCTTACCAGATGAAGCGGATGTCATTCCTCGTGTTCCCGTCGAAACCATAGGATCGACGTACTTCGAAGAGGTGGCAGTTCTCCAAGCGGAAACGGGAGCGTCGCCTCCTGACAGAGAAGCCGTTGTTCCGACAGCAGAGAAGAACTCGGAGACCAGAGAGGTTTTGCAACGAGAAGTGCAACCCTCTCGAGATTCCCTGCTTGGCGGAAATGGAGAAGAGGCGGGCGACAAAGAGAGGATCTTTGTTGGTGAAAGAAAAGAGGAGACTGGAGTCGTTCCTGAAGATTCCGACGACACTGCTACCAGTTCTTTCTTGGTTGTGGAATCGACGCCAATAGCAGCCGAGGAGAGCGACGCCAGAGGTGACGTAGCTGACGTTGAAGATGACTTTCGCCTCTCTTCCTCAGATCTGCAGATGTCGCCGGATGGATTCAAATCGGACGACAAAGAGGAAGCTGCACAGGAAAGCAAACCGGAAGACAACCCGGACAAAGATGGCGCTGCCAAATGGACGCCGGAAATGACGTCAGTCTCCAACGTTTCAACTCTGATCAACTGGAACGCAGGCTCAGCCCCTCCAGAAGAGAAGGTGGTTGACGTCCACAAACAACCGGAAGTAGCTGGACCGAATGGAGACGAAGTGATCCAGCCGACGACTGAATCCACTGGCTTCCACTTCGCTAGTCTGATGTCGGATCTGAGACCCTCAGCAGCAGCGGCGGCCATTTCCGACTGGATTCCGAACGTTTCCAGCTACTTACCATCTCTGAGTCCAGAGACCCAGGTAAGCGATGGAACACCTGCAACGGACGTGGATGAGATCGTGACGCAGTTCGTGGGGCCGGATGAAGCGGATGAGGAACCGTCGCAGTCCGCCATCGAGTGGTGCGTCGACTGGTTCCGCTATCCTTCGATCTTCTACGTCCTTCTCGTTCTGACGATGACCCTCGTCGCTTCCGCCACCCAGATGAACCCGGCGCTCGTCGTTCTCGTCGTCGCTCTCTGCTCCATCGTAGGATTCCGTCTGTTTCCGGTTCAGGGATAGCAGCGCAGCTTCCGGTTCGGGGATAGCGATACAAAAATAGACGCAGAACCAATCATTGGTCGACTGAGCTCTACTCTTTTAAATATTATATGCACAGCTTGGCCAATAACTTGCTCTATTATAATCTTCTTGTAATACATGCAGCTGGTTTTACTGTTGTCAGGCAAAACTGAAACTTACTGTTGCTACCTATAGCCTTGTAACCACAATCCATGTCTTTAATTACACTGGTCAACAGTGATTTTGTTTCCTGAACACTTTCAGGTGTTTCTTATGCAGTTTCTGCTGCTGATCACGAAAATGACCTTGAAATTGTCCCAGCACGTAACGTTTTTGAGAAATCTTCAATTTTCTATTTATTTCCATTTTTCGGATACATCGTTATAATAAGCTTCGTGTAACTGAGGTATGTCCAGGCATGCACTTAGGACAGTTTACATATATGCTTGTCTTGCATAATAAAATATAAACTTGGGTCTGCATATTCATTAATGCTGGTTAGAATCTTCCTGCAAAAGTTCTAAGCACTATTAGAGCCGCTTCTCTGCAAAGGTCTACATGCAAATCCAACTGAGGAAGTTGGCATCAGTTTGTTTGTAGTTTGATGTCGTATTTCCAAAGTTTAGTTTTCTATACAGTATGCATGTATTCAAGATGCATAACAAGTTAGCCAGTCTATTTTCAGATAAGCTTTAAACTATAATATATATTAAGACGGTTGTTGGCAGCAGAAATGTCTCGCCAGTGTTGCATGAAATGTGATACATGTACATTTTGCTACAGTTATATGAGTAAGCCTCAGAAACACACAATGACTGGACTTGTCAAAAGAGCATAGAGATGTACTTTGGTTGCAAGACTGGAGAGAAAGCCAAGGAATGGGTGCCTCTCATTTGCTGTGGAAGATGTGCTGCAGATCTTAGAGTTTGACTTCGGGGGTCCTGCGAAAGCAATGCTGTTTGCCGTCCCGATGGTCTGGCGAGAACAGAAAGATAATGACTGTGAGGGGCTGCTCAGTTTGTCTCACTAATGTTTCTGGTTTCTCGGGCAAGATTAGGAAAGGAAACTAAGTGATACAGTCATCATCAGCACCCAATATTATGAGGAAGAACTGTCATAAAGATTTTTTTTTGCAATGAAATTAATTTATAGTATATTGAAAATAATATGCAATAAACAAGCATTTCAGTTAAACTCTTTCATGCCCGTTTTCTCAAAAACCTTACGTGATACAAAAATTCTGAGAACACCACCGTGTTCAGCACGTCAACTTCTATAGAAAACAGTCAAAGTTTTTTCAGAAACAAAAAAAGTTTAAATTTGTTGACCAGTGTAATATGCAATAAACAAGCATTTCAGTTAAAATCTTGCATGCCCGTTTTCTCAAAAACCTGACGTGATACAAAAATTCTGAGAACACCACCGTGTTCAGCACGTCAACTTCTATAGAAAACAGTCAAAGTTTTTTCGGAAACCAAAAAAGGTAAAATTTGTTGACCAGTGCATAATATGCAATAAACAAGCATTTCAGTTAAAATCTTGCATGCCCGTTTTCTCAAAAACCTGACGTGATACAAAAATTCTGAGAACACCACCGTGTTCAGCACGTCAACTTCTATAGAAAACAGTCAAAGTGTTTTCAGAAACAAAAAAAGTTTAAATTTGTTGACCAGTGTAATATGCAATAAACAAGCATTTCAGTTAAAATCTTGCACGCCCGTTTTCTCAAAAACCTTACGTGATGGAAAAATTCTGAGAACACCATTGTTTTCAGCATGCCAAATTCTATATAAAACAGTTGAAGATTTTTAGGAAACAAAAAAAAAGTTAAAATTTGTGGTGCAGTGTTATAGATCCCATTAAGAGGCGGATAATTATTGTTTCTGAGTTCTCATTCCACACTTGTATCTGCGCCTTACAGCTTGGTAGCCACTTCAAGAAGTATTAGTTATTATACATGCATAAACAGACACATAATATAATATGTCACTAAACCTTTGTTATTCGCTATTGTACTGCAAGCTTTGTGCTTTGCTTTGCATCCGGTATTGTGCTGCAAGTTGACTCCAATTGTATGGGTCATAATTATATTTCTATGCACTCTTCTTTAATCTAGTCCTTTATTTGTCAACTGCCAGGCTCCCAAATAAAAGCGCTATTCTAGCACATGATATTAGAAACATTAACCTTGCTCTCAGTTGTCTTAAGTAAATGGACCGTAAAAACTATATAATTATAAAACTGTATCATAATTATTCTCGCGTTATGCTAAACTTTATAGGAATTGTATATAAGTATAATTTATAAATTAAACATAATACGGGCTGATAAAGTGCAATTGCGGGACAATTATTTGTGCAGTGAATACTGAACAATATAAATTAGAGTATTTTCTGTTGGGGAAAAAATGTAGCACTAAAAGAAGAGTTCGTGTTTGTATTCATATAGGCCTACACCGAAACAGTGAGCGTTCGAACTTTACTTTGTACAGTACTATTTTACTGAAAATTTAAAGTGATCATTTAGAGACTTAGTCCTATACCGGTATGCATGTAATGTTGAAAGAGGAGCAGTCTCTTATACTAACCCAGAGAGACATATGAATAATTAGACTATATTCTTTCTTGGTTTACAATAATTGACAGCTGGGCTTTTTAAAAGAAATTTTTAGAACTGCACAACCTGAAATTTTTTCTAGTTTGGCTTTGTTGGCGAAACTTTCGCACGTCCTTTTTAAAGGTCGTTTCTGGAAAATCCTCCACCCCACAATGTCGCAACTCGGCGACGAAAAAATCTGATGACTTTTTTCAGTCGTCCGCTTGAAATTTGTTTGTAAATTTCGCTGTAATTACCTTTTTCTAATGATTTTCACTGCACATGTCATGTCATGTCATTCCGCCATCGTCGCTCTGCGACGGTTGGCTGCACGAATGGATGAGCATTTTCCACAGTTGTCTATCTCCTGCCATGTTCATTAACCTCCTCCCCGAAAGTCCAGTCCATTTCAAGATGTTGTCTATCCATGCCATTTTTGGTCTTCCTCTTCCCCTTTCTACCTCCATCAGTCCCGTCATCAGTTTGTTTTCTATGCTTTCCTTTTGCTGTCTCATCACGTGTCCGAAGTATCGTAACTTTCTTGTTTTTACGTGGGTCAACAGTTCTTGCTTTGTTCCTGCTATGAAGTACACCTGTTCGTTGGTCAATTTTTTGGTCCATGGGACTCTTAATATTTTTCTAATGATTTTCACTGCACAGAACGGCATAAAATAACAACTGCACAAATTCATTTACAGCTGCACATTTTGTGAGGAGCTGCACGTTAAAAAACCCTGGTTGACAGTGTATGTATGTATGTATGTATGTATGTATGTATGCGCACTTGTTATAGCGCCCCTTCAAGCTCTCTACTCAGAGGCGCTCCCGACTACAGAGCGGACACTGCATCGGAGTTTCACGCCGAAGCGCTGAGCAATTGCGAGTGAAGGACTTGCCCAAGGTCCCTACGCGGTGACGCGAGGTGGATTCGAACCTCGAACCTTCCGGTTTCAAGGCAGCGACGCCACCACTACACCACCGCGCCCCACAAAACAACTCTATAACCTACGTTAGTTTCTATCTGACTTCTTTAATTATTTTTACTGCTTCACGCGCAGCAATAACTGAAAATAGCAAATTCCGAGGATCCTTTTTATTCCTACATTTTGAATTGCCAGTTGAGGACCAGCAGGCTCGCGCAAACTCGACTTTGCAATAGAACTTTATGAACTTGCTGAGATTCGGAGATGCTTCATTCATTCATTCACTCATTCATTCACTCATTCATTCACTCATTCATTCACTAGTTCATTCTCTCACTCATTCATTCATTCACTCACTCATTCACTCATTGATTCATTCATTCACTAATTCATTCACTCATTCATTCACTCATTCGCTCTTTCATAATTCATTCACTCATTCATTCACTCATTCATTCACTCATTCATTCACTCATTCATTCACTCATTCATTCATTCATTCGTCCATTCATTCACTCACTCATTCACTCATTCATAATTCACTCATTCATTCATTCACTCATTCATTCACTCATTCACCCATTCATTTACTCATTCACTCGTTCATAATTCATTCATTCGTTCATTCATTCATTCATTCGTCCATTCATTCATTCATTCACTCATTCACTCATCCATTCACTCATTCACTCATTTCCTCATTCATTCATTCACTCATTCATTCACTCATTCATTCACTCATTCATTCACTCATTCATTCATTCGTTCATTCATTCACTCACTCATTCACTCATTCATAATTCATTCACTCACTCATTCACTCATTCATTCGTTTATTCATTCACTCATTCCGTCATTCACTCATTCATTCATTCATTCACTCACTCATTCACTCATTCATTCACTCATCCATTCACTCATTCATTCACTCATTAAATTAATTCACTCATTCATTCACTCGTCCATTCATTAATTCGTTACGACGATTTATGTAGCACCCCTTCAAGGGTACTACTCTTGAACGCTCCCGTTCCAAACTCGACTAGAGAAAACAGTTTTTAAGATTGCGATAGAACGTAAACCCTCCGGCTCCAAGGCATCAAACCAACCACTATACCATCGCACCCCGCGGTGGTTTAGTAGGCAGCGCTTAAAGTTTAGAAAAAGAAGTGCCTGGACGTTCCTAACCTTTCCTGCTGTGCGATTCAAATAAGTGGCAGGACGGTGTTTAGATGTTAAAATAAGTCATCCCATGGCCTGCAGTACTGGTTCATAGGTCTACTGCCAGGGCTTAAAGACTAGTTAAAGTGTGCCTGGACGGTCGTGGACGGGGCCTAGGCACACTTTAAAGCCCTAGAAATAGGCCTATGATCCAGTATTGCGGCCTGCAGGCCATGGGAGGATTGTGGGCGTAAGTCACCTGCAGCCTTGCCGTCTTCCTCTATGACTCATAATTATACGATTATGCCGATGGTGAAGTTCAGTATGCTCTCATCCAGTGCTTAAAGTGTAGAAAAATAAGTGCCTGGACGCCCCTTATCTTTCCAAAAGAAGTGCCTGGACGCCCCTTACCATTCCAGTCATTGCTGGCCAATAAGTGGCTGGACTGCGTTCAGATTTTAAAATAAGTGCATGGACGCCGTCCATGACCGTCCAGCCACACTTTAAGCCCTGCTCTCATCTTCACAGCTTCAGTCGGCTTCAAAGCTGAAGCTATTCAAATTCAGTTTCCCACTAAAGAATTCTGTCCAAACTAGTGACTTTTGCATCGGAACCGTGCATACAATAGAACGGCACATTTTGCAAAGAAGAATGGACATGCTGCAGTACAATCATGCAGATAGGCCTACACCGGCGTTTTGTTCCCAGGCTGCATAGGCCAGTGCTTTGCTTAGCAGGACAGTTTGACTTTGCTGTATAGCTACCTGCATTTTGAAACCTGTGCATAGACAGCTGCATAGAAAGAGACGGAAGGCGGCGCGTTGTAATTAAGTGACTACAAGTCTGAACGAGCAACAACGCAAATAAACGTATACAAGATTGACTGGTTGGAAAGCGGATTTTACAGGACACAGTCGTGAACAGTAACCTAGATAAAAATTGATCGGACGCGTGTTTCGAATGGACAAGGATGGAATATTCGACCATTCGATGTTCTGGACCTCTGAAAGAAAACGAGAAACCATGGAAGAATTGAACGTGGACCATCAGAGAAGACTCCAGGTGTTTGGAGATGTCATTGGGATAAGACAGGAGGACATTAATTTTGGTGAATGAATGATGATGTCTCATTGTCTAATGCACGGGAATAATCATAGGGCCTATTACTAATGGATCGCGTGCTATAAAAATAATAATGCGTTAGGCCTAATAAGAATAATATTTACTTTTGTGTTAACGAATAACTATAATAGAGTCCGTGACAATCATCAACTCCGTTGTAAGACGTCACAATTGTATTGTTTGACGACGTCAAAATCCGATCGGTGTTGATTCGAGTATTGATGTTGACTGCGGAAAGAAGCGACGTTTACGCTTCCCTATAACAACAAGGTCATGTCGAAGAAAAGAACATCACCTGACTACAGTGATGACGAGCAAACGAACAAAGGCTTAGACTGTAAGTTACAGCTGAATAAAGGTTTAACAGTGGGGCTGACAACTTGATAGATTTCTTATATTTTAGATACTCGTTCATTCATTCCATTATCTAATCCATGCCCAGTAATAATATTATTTTTCTTGGCACATCTTCAGTAGCCCAACGTAGCATACACTCAAACGCCCAATATCACCGGGTCTGAGAAAGCACGGTTATTATAATGATAACTCAAAATATTAAACAACATATATGAGGCAAGTAGGCCCAGTAGGAAGGGGGGTCCGTAGCTCAGGTGAGAGAGCGCTGGTCGTTAAACTGTGTCATCCACGCAACCCGGGTTCAAGCCTCGCTCATGGCATTAATAATATTTATTAAAGTTTCTGTTAGCTGCCATTGACGCTTTTCTGTTGTGTTGTTTGACTCGGGTTCTGCTGAAATAATATCGCCCTTCCCACTCTCTGGCTTGGCCGAATTAGGAGTGATCCAGCACTTAGGCTACTAGTGTTAAGCTACCGAACCCACTGCTGTAAAGCCGACCTGCGTGTCGTGCTATAGTGGCCCGTATTTCGTATAACCTGTACTTGTAGGCCCTAATCATTCTGCGGTTTGTAGGCTAATTCTCAGATTGAGTCATTAAACGAAGATTATTAAGTAGGCTCACTAGTTGTCTTTAGAAATGATTCAATTTATATCTCTTGTAGCAGTATTCCAACAAGATGGCAATACCAAACGGGCAAGACTCGCTTCATTGCTTGAAACAACGGTGAGCCACGCCACATTGAAGCGCAAGTCGTTAAACGTTTCGGATCAAGCCATTATGAATAGCTTCATGAGTTTCGGTGAAAGTCCGATTTTATACTTTTATTCTTTAGTCAGAAGGTATTTATTAGCAATCAGTAACGTAGCAGCCAAATAATATTTTACACAAAGCAATGCCTGACATGTGACCCATTAATATAAAAGCTGACTCCGCGAAATCTATAGGTCTACAGATGTTTCAGTGAACGCTTTAGTAGCGATTCTATGCTGCTTTTCTGGGTAGGATATTATAGCCTACCGCATTTAACATGGGATTTTTTCACCGCGACCTTCATCTGTGTTACCACTTTGTCACTGAGCTATGCAATGTTGAGAGAAATATGAATAAAATGGGTGTAAATAGTAGACAATTGTGATGAATCCCGATTTCCAAATAAAGGTCGTCAGGAACGAAGAAGCTTTTATATTTAGGCTGCACTAATTAAAACCAGGTAATGTAAAGTCATTGTGTGTAGAAGCAGCATTGGACCCTATTCACTCGCCTCACTTTGGGAAGATTGTTGATTCGTCACTTAACCACACTCTGGCTTTTACGACTCGACCTAAAGAGTCTCCTACTGTGTAGTATCAGAATTCTGAACATTTTAAGCATGCAGGCATTGTAGGCCTATATTTTGACTTGTTTGCTTATAGACTTTGCAAGATCTTCCGATGGAGCTAATTGAATATATCCTCATTAAAGCAGTAACTATGGAAATGAATGACATGAAGCTGGCGAAAAGTGTGTGGAAAGAAAAATGTGAGCTGGTGATAAGCAGACTTAGAACTGTCTGTTCGCAATGGAGCCACATCCTTACGAACAACTTCTTCCGAAATGAACTTCAGAGATTTCATGACGGTATACATATAGCCTACCAGTTATTTCATGAAAAAGGGAAAAAAATCGATTTTGTGCGTGTGTTTGATAAACGAAGGCCTAAACTTAGAAGTGCAGTCATGGGCAGAGTTTATCAGGGGCTAGGGGGCCAAGACCCCAGGAAGACCCCGGAAAAATTTTGCGGGAAAATTTTTTATATTTTCTATGTATTTTCGTGAGGTTTGGGACCGAAGGACTAAAAAAGGTAATCAACTTTTTGGGCTGGAAAAATGGTATATGAAAATATTTTCGGCACCGTTCTCTTGGATTTGGACCAAGTCGATCCCCGTGTCCCGAAACCCAAGTTATTTTTAGCCCCTCCAAGAACGGAAACCAAACTCCGCCCATGAGCGCGCAGTCAATGCATAATTCCTAACCATGAGTAAGATGAAAGTTCGTAGTGGGACACGAAGCACAACCGTGGCTAAACAGTTTTGGAGAAGACATGAAACAGGCTTTTAATCTGGAAGTCGAGGTTTTGAAACTGGAATCCACGTCTTTGGGTCTGAAAGCCGCTGCTTTGAATCTGGAATCCGAGGCTTTGAATCTGAAAGGCGCGGCTTTCAATGGGAAAACCGAGTTCTCACATTCCCTGTTCTCATTTCTTTTCAAGTCGCTTTTATGAGCAAAAATCAGATCTATTACAACCCAATAACCGTCTTGCCATTATGAACGTTTCACGTTGCAGCTGAATACCAAATTGTAGTCAATACACGCAAATTCGTGAGAGAACATATAAAGCGGGTAGACCTACTAGCACTGACAATTAAATAGGCAAAATAAATAGGGAAGTAGTAGACATAATATTCTTCTCATACTTTTGCCTTTGATGTCCCTGTCCGCAATCTCGGTGTTACGGTAGGCTATATACAATGGCCCCACATAATTATGGGCAATGGCTTTTGGATACACACGAGCAACATATGATCTTCCTATTCCGCGCAAACGTGCTGGGTATATTTTATTTCTTGCATTTAATTGAGCTTGCTGCTTGGCACATGAATTAGAATGTTTAACACAGTAGAATTTAGACACATAGGTCTATAGGCCTACATGTAAATGAATTCATGTAAACTTTTGTAGCTCTGGAGATGGTTCGTATAGAGATTTCTCATCAGTGCCCGTGCGTTCTGCCTCCAAATACGCGTTTAATCATGGCAGTGATTTCAACGATGAATCAAGTGTTTATGGTCTGCAAAAGACAAAACGAAGACTATTACACTTGTAATGTTTACGACCGCAACAACATGGAAGAGGTGAAGGATGTCATCCCGCTACCAGGACGACATCCACCGAAAATAGCAGTCAGCAGCAGCGAGTCAAACTGCGTTCATGTAATATGCAGAGAAATGTCGTTTAGATACGAGTCAGACGACTCCATGTCAATCCTACGCATTGCTAAAGATGCTGAACAACGGTTTACAGCATCACCATTGATTACTAATATGTGGCTGCCAAGCAATACTCTAGTAAAAACTCCCAATGGTAGTTTGATCTTTTCAAAGCAGCTTCGCAGTGATTACCGCACGGTAATAAGCATAGGCCTACATGATACCAAAGGTTTGTTGCAACATGAAATAAAGATGCCCTCAGATATTTGGCATCTCTACCAAATAATTCCTAGACCAAATGGAAACCTTGTCCTGGTTTCAGCAAGCGATTATGGGCGGACAAAATTGACTGAGATCGACATGGATGGCAATGTTCTGCGCCAATATCAGTCGTCAATTGGTATGTATCATAGTGTTTTCTGCGATGCAGACAAGTACGGACGCATAGTGATTGCCCAAACACTCGCCAGAATTGAGCTTTTAGATTCTGAATTCAATCTCATTGAGTTTACTGGTCCACAGCTGGGTGAGGACAAGCTAATTGAATGCAGCACATTGCATTACAATCGGGAGAGGAATGAGATAGTAACTATAGATCCAGGTCGCACTTTAATCACTCTTAAGGTAGTGTTTTAACTAGACTGTCTTCCATTTTACAGAAGAAGAATTAAGTCACTCGAAACGAAACTGGCGAAATGGACAATTTTCAAGAACATAATATTAGATGGTTCTATATTTCTCATGATGGTCGAATTTCAGTTGTTGTCGTTTAAATTATAATTTATTATGTATTGGCAATTTGTATTTAGACAGGCTCGATCAATATTTCGTATGATGGTCGCATTTTAGTAGCTTGCCTTTCATTTAAAGAACTCCGCCTTCTTAATCTGTTTCGAATATTCAGGCCTATAGCAAATTTCTATAGCATAGGCTGTATCTCCTGCAATGTTACTATGTTAGTACGCTATTATGTTTTCATTTAAAAGAACTAGATTGAAAAAAACTTATTCTGTTTGAAATACAATGTACATTGTGAATTTGTATACACGGTCAACTTCCTTTCTTAAATAAAAATAATCATATCGTTCCACTTTACTTCTGCCTTTAAAATCTGTTCTTACCTTTACTGACAATTTTGCAAGATATAATTTTATGGTGGTGAGTAAAACCCTGACCTGGCCTTGTGTCCAATGATTCATTCTCTACGCATACCAATAGGCATGAAGAGGACATTTCCTACTCTGGCTTTTTCATTGGCTACTTGAGCATTGGTCAGAATTTTAGGATTTCATTCATTTCGAAAATTTATATATCACCCCTCAGAAGCCTATTCAGAGGCGCTCCCGTCACAGCCACTGTCAAAAAGAAAGGTGTTTTGAACAACTGGTAAATAGCAGGCAAAATAAATTATTCCGAGGTAGTAAGCGCAGCACAAGAGGAAACCCACTCCAAGTGGAGGGGCCAACTACTGAGAAGACTCGACGCTGTCTGACCGAAGAGCTGGTCCAAGGAGCCAGGAACTATAACTACCTCTTGGCCGAAAAGCGCAGGGCTCGACGGGAGGCTAAGTCTGAGACAGGACGGTAGAGATCAGATAAGTTGGGAGGAGTACTGAAAGTGAGACACCGCCAGACAAGTGCTGATATTCTCTAGGAGATGCGCTGCGAGGCTAAAAGCCAGTGCAAAACATCACGCATGTAGCAGAGGTGTCTAGGTCTTCTAGGACATTAAGCTAATGTAGATCTATGCATGTATGCATGTGCACTAGGCCTAATTGTTATAGCGCCCCTTCAAGCTCACCATTCAGAGGCGCTCTCGACTACAGAGCGGACACTGTATCGGAGTTTCACGCCGAAGCGATGAGCAATTGCGAGTGAAGGACTTGCAAAAGGTCCCTATGCGGCGACTTGAGGTGGATTCGAACCTCGAACCTTCCGGCTTTAAGGCAACGACACCACTACAGCACCGAGCCCCATGCACGGTATGTATGTATGTATGTATGTATGTATGTATGTATGTATGTATGTATGTATGTATGTATGTATGTATGTATGTATGTATGTAAATTCATCCACAAAAATACAATCTGGGAGGAGTAATAGCAGGGGTAAATCCTGCGGAGGTAATGGTCAGTAAGGGGGTGATGACAGGGTGTAGGTCTAATGTCCGGGAAGGGTAATGTCCTGTTCCCAGACAGAAACCTGGGCATATTTAATTGGAACAAGAGGCGCGGTGGTGTAGTGGGTATATTCGCCGAAGGGTTGCAGGGTCGAATCCACCTCAAGTCGCCATTCACGTAGGGACCTTGGGCAAGTCCTTCACTCGCAATTGCTCAGCGCTTCGGCGTGAAACTCCGACGTAGTGTCCGCTATGTAGTCGGAATCAAGCGCCTCTGAGTAGGGATTTTGAAGTGACGCTATAACAATTAAGTGCACATACAAACAATATATAGGCCGATCAACAGAGCAAATGAGCCGGTCAAAACGCATTATTAAGCCGGATGTTCTGCCATTTCCTGCCCATGGCTTGTAACGCATTTAGGCTATGTCTCCCGATCGAGTTGCCTCCTCTTGAATAATATATTTGAGTCTAACAATAATTTTAAGTATCCAGATATAGCCTACTAGGCTATTGCCAATATTTGCTGACGGCAATCTAAAAATCACCAGAAACACCGACCTGTTTTTTTTATATTTAGCAATGCATTAGAATCTTCCTACACCGCACTTCACTGCCGCATTCTCAATGGCCATGCATCTTCGCAGAGTTTTTGTAACCAGAAATAGCTGAGCTGCTTCTCAAAACGTGTGTGCTACATTAAATCCACTTCCAATAGGCCTACTCGTAATTTTGAGGCGCTCTTAAATTCACCACAAACACTAAACAGTGCGCTTAACTTACAAATACCCTATGGGCCTATTATCAAATTCTCGATGGTAATCTCGGGCTTTTCGGCTGACTTCGCGCGGCCAGAAAATATCAGAGTTGCTGTTCAAGAAGTGTACGTACGACGTGTTCTAGGCTATTAGTCTAAGTATCCAAGACCACTGCTCGCGCTTTTGGCGGCGCTCTATAAATCACCCAAAGCACCGACCAAATAAAAAAAAAACTCATAGACGGAAAACGTCCTTAATAGGCACCCTGACTTTCAGACATCTGTAGGCCTACACACAAACAACACTGCATAGCCCACACCTTTCCCACGACATAGGCGTATAGCCTACCTTCATACAAACCTAGAAACTTACTCAGACAAATTGCCCCAAGGGATCCTTCAATTTTGGTCGCTTCGCTCGTCAAATTCTTTGTTTAAAAGGCCCATGAGCACTGAGCAGGCCCATGAACAGGCCTATAATTCCGACTCCATGCTTGATGACTAATTTTCTGCTTACTCCATAGATTTTGCGAGACCTTTAAATATATCTATGGCTTATTCAGCTGAGATACGAAAATAGACTCAATCGCACTAGATATAATACGTACCGTTGCCTAAAATGTAGTATAAACGCTATACATAGTCGGTTGCTGTAGACCTTCTGCATTACCATACTAGTTGCGATTTATTTATTGCACTATTGATGAAGCGGATCCTCGTTGTTTCACCAACGACGGTTTCCTTGTTTTGCTTCTAATTGTTCCAAGCTTTTCTGATAAAATCTATTCGTTTGACAGCTGAAAAGTTATCTAAATTTTTTTTCTCGTCTGCTATAATTGGCGAATTCTGCTTCCTACGATGGCAACTCTTCAGATCCCGGTATGTCGGCGCTGTAGAAGATCCGAGTTTACGATTGCGATAATTATGTCAGGGTCGAGAAGTCTACGACTAGAACAATGGAGACATTTGTGCCATGTTTTATTTATTTGTTTCTTTTATTTGGCAATTAAAAGAGCAACAACTTCTTCGCAGGGAAATTCATGATTAATCGGGAGACCGATAATGGGCCAAATGCCAATGGGGATCTAATTATGTTTGAGTATGAGCCGCGTAATATTTTCGGTTAAACCGTAGTTTAGGCTGATAAATTATTTACGTTGTCGATATCCCGTAGTTTAGGCTGATAAATTAAGAAACACCACCAATCATGAATATAGCGCGTCATACAACGCGCTATTCCAATTTCCGAACATTCGCCACCGGAAGTAGCAATATAAACTGACAACGCGAGAAGAAAAATTGCAGTATATAAATGGAAGCTGGATTGACGAAAAACGCAAGAGAAATGGAAGCTGAATGAAGACATTTTACAGGTGAAATGGAGGCTGAATTAACGAAGAAACGTGTAAGTAATGGAAGCTAGATGATGGTTTCTTTATATATGAAATAGAAGCTGGATTGACGAAAAACGTGTAAGTAATGGAAGCTGGATGAGGGTTTCTTTATATATGAAATAGAAGCTGGATTGACGAAAAAACGTGTAAGTAATGGAATCTGGATGAAGGTTCTTCTACAGGTGAAACAGAAACTGGAATGACGAAAAACGCAAGAGAAATGGAAGCTGGATAAAGGCATTTTATAGTTGAAATGGAAGCTGGATAAAGGCATTTTTATAGTTGAAATGGAAGCTGGATTGAACCTGACGGTCCAGAAATTACTTGTATATACTTTTTGCAGCCTCGGATAATGTCCAAATAATTTATCAGCCTAAACTTTTGTACAAGTAATTTATCAGCCTAAACTACGGTTTAACCATATTTTCTACCTATGGTCCAATTTGTTGTTCAGCAGGAAGGTGAAAGATGTAAAGATTAACAGAAGACAAACATGCAGGCTCGGTTTGCTACATTGGGTAGAATTCATGTGTACACACCTCTTTTTGATAGTATGCCAGTCCACACACCTGGATAAACTTCCTGCTCAATACTTGAAAGCCATGGTTTTCCGGACATACAACCAGTTGGCAAAGTTTTTCTAGTATTCCTAATGTTATTACTGTTCTTATGCTTCGAGAAAAGAATTTAGGACCAGGATGAAAGGACCAGAATATCATGGATGTCTCGTGGTTTGTGCCTGGCTTGTACCTCATGACCACTGCCATAAAAAATTACCACAGTTGCACATGTCTCTTCAGCTTAACCACCTCGGATTTTGACCTGGCACTGGAATAAACAACAGCTTTGTTATTGTTGACTTGATTTGGTACAGTGCCGGTGAATATTTAGCTAGTATTCCTGACATGACTTGTGTGCGCTGAGAAATTTGAAGATTTACATTACATAAATAATAATAATTACAACAATTTATTGGGTGTAGAAACACAGCCATGCCGCAGGAGCCTTACTAAGCAGCCAAACACTACAGTATCTTATATCCATGTTTCAACAGAAGAAGCTTAGAGTTAATATTTTATTATGTTGTGTAAAGTGTTACAAAGCGCACATTATAGTAAATGAATGCCTTGTATGTTGATTCTGTTCTAAAGGTTAGGTTGCAGAAACTGCAGAAAGTGAAATCGTCCACTCTCAACACGTCTGAACGTCGCAGAGTCCACTGCGGCACCGTCTACTTTCCCGAAGGCACCACGGCCAACCAGGTCTGCGAGTACGTATCTCGCAAGCAGCAGAGCACCACTTCAAACTTTGGATTGTGGCTGCTGCAGATAGTGAAAGGTGAGATCCATGACGGGATGCTGGAACAAGCGGTTGAGGGTAGTTACACGCAAGTCAAGGACTCCAAGTATCAGCTGATTGACGAGGAAAAGTATGTTGCTCTCCACTACACCGGACCTGATGTTTATCTCATTCAGCCGTAATTTTTCCATTTAGCATCTAAAAATATTCCATATGCTTTTACTGTACGGCGATCTCTGTTGCTCAGATTTTGCTTCACAGGCTGTGACAGATGATGTTATGAATAGTTTGGTGTTATATTTTTAAACCTTTTCTGTTAAATGTAAGTGTGGTTCACACATTTAGGCCTGTATTTTGAATGGAAAATTCGATGGAATGTATTGTGATTGCTCTCTATAGTCTATTGGCTAGCAAGTATGATGTTTAACAAAAATAAATAGTAGCCTACTGTAAAATAAATGTTTTCTAGACGACTTTAGCTAATTAACTCTTGTATTGGAGTGGGGGGTAGAGAAGCTTATTCGTACTTACGCATGGCGGGATTCCACAAATGTACAAGTTGCATTAGGGGGTTAAAAAATAGGATTTTTGCGTACATAATATATATGGATGGGCCACTAGAGGTCAGGGTTCAGACCCTACAAGTGTAGGAGGCTTTCTAATAGAGAACCAGTACTTTCTGATCATGTCAGTGATGCCTGCTTGCCGCTAATTACTTTTGTGTTTCATTTAAGTAATGAATCTTGAATAGTGTTGTTTTGTGTAATGTGTGGGCAGTGTTGCTGATTCAGTAGTTGTGTGATGCTTGCTTTCTAGTACCATGACTTCGCGTGCGTTCTCCCTCATGCCACATAGGCCATTTACACGTTGGACTTTCGTCTGTTATTATTTTGTGTGCATGATTAACACTGTGAGCATCTAGACAATGTATATTGCGTCTAGACAATGTATATTTTAATATGTATTGTTTTGTGTTTCCACATCCTGCGATGCAGTTAGGAAAATTTATATCAAAATCTGTTGCTGAGGTAGCAATAATTAAACAGTTGAAGAAAAAGATACATTTTCACTATGGCCGCTCCAACTCATTTTCACTGTCTACCCTCCCATAATTCGGTAATCTACCGGTAATCTAATTGAGCTAATTTATTTGGAAGAGAACACTTCTTTAATTTTGCATGAATATTATAACATTTATTACTTTTGCGATATCTGTAGTGTATTGTGATTGTGATATGAATGGCTTGGATGCAGAACTTTGTGCGCCAATGTTGAAGATACTTAAGCAGATGGACCACAAAAACCATGTCATAAAAGGAAAATTCGAAATCATGGGCGCATGGAAAACTACTCTTGACTCATTTTTGACATTACTTGAAGTGTTATTTTATGATAAAGTTTGTATTTGTTTGTATGTGCACTTGTTATAGCGCCCCTTCAAGCTCACTACTCAGAGGCGCTCCCGACTGCAGAGCGGACACTGCACCGGAGTTTCACGCCGAGCGCTGAACAATTGCGAGTGAAGGACTTGCCGAAGGTCCCTAAGCGGCGACTTGAGGTGGGTTCGAACCTCGAACCTTCCGGCTTCAAGGCAACGATGCCACCACCACACCCCACAAAGTGTTTAGATGCTAAGCCAACTGGACTAATTGGTTGTAGTAAAAATCTTAAAAGAATTTTTAGATGGATGCCAATACTTCATGGACCAGCTAAAGGCAGTGCATACTGGATAAGTAAGTGGGTAACTGTGTCAGGCTGGTGATTAAATTAAGCAATTTCCTGCCAACTGTGATTTTAGTCATTCCACGTTAATTCAGCCTAATTCACTTATTAGGCAACAGTAGTTATTCACAGCAACTTCACTTATTATTTACCAGACCACCAACTAATGAATTTCCTTGTCTAAAATCTGAGGATCTTATAAACTTATGTCATACAAGAGGACTTCAAATCATGTCAAAAATGGTAGTAGTTGCCCGTGATTTCCAAGAACAGTCCTGATTCCGAATTTCTCCCTCTTAACTCTTTGATTAACCGACTTTTGTGCTGTTTGTATGCTTGGTTAGTGATAATGGGAGCATGTTGAATTGTAATTTTGAACATTGATTTCTCCCAGGTACTTCATTTTTTACTCGTGAATGATATTCCTTGTGATTCAAGTTTCATTACCATATGTTTACATCAGTGTAAATGCGCTTACATTTGCATTCCGTGCTTTTGCTATGGTGTAAGAATTATAGACCTGTTCTAGTGTTCTTTTTATCTCACACTGTTAGACTGTTGATTTACTGTGAAAGATGTAAAGGCTGAATGCTGGCAAAACTGTTTCAATACAAATTAACTAGCTATCTGCTGACTAGTGGCATAGGTATGGGTCAACAGAAATGAAGTGGGGATGGTGGTGTAGTGGTGGGTTTGTGCCTTGGACCCAGAGGTTTACATGTTCGAATCCACCTCAAGCCGCCGCATAGGGACCTTGAGCAAGTCCTTCACTCGCAAAATTGCTCGTGTACTTCAGCGTGACACTCCGATGCAGTGCCTGCGCTGTAGTCGGGAGCGCCTCTGAGTAGCGAGCTTGAAAGGGCACTGTAGAAAATGCGAGTAAAAGATAAATAAGTTAATGAGGTCCAAATTGCAATTTGGCTCATCCACTGAGCGTCAAGTTTACTAAGCGGGTAGAACCACAAAGACTTCAGCAAATAAACCACCAGAATTATACCTCAAATTATGCACAGTTGCCTATTTACCACTTTGCAAGCGCATGTGTTAACATTTATGTGGTTACGTTCTTTCAGTTTATTAATCTCTGTAATAAAAATAACAGTAATAACAGCTGTAATAATAAATTGTTTATTGGACTTTGGTATATCGGTCTAGATAGGAGCTTATGAGCTTTAGGTTAATGTTTTAAAGCAAACATTGGGTGATGATAGCTTTATCATAATTTTGACGATTTTTCAAAGTGTGTGTGATTACATGTATGGCCGTGACCATTGTGACCAAGCTGCTGACGTGTATTTGACTGGGATTTTGCATTCCTGTTTGATTCTTTTATTCATGTTGTTTTTTGTGCAAGAAACATGTACTTACAGGGTGAGAATTGCAATGGGGATGAAGGGGTTCAATCCCCCAGGTCTTTCTTAGGACCCCATAGTAAAATCTTCATTGCGCACCCCAATTCCACAGAAATCAATGTCTGACCCTCTCAGTTTTTTTCATCATTTCATGCAATTCTCATACTGTGTGCGTACAATTGCAGACTAGTTTTGCCACATTATGCGAATGCTATCATCATGATTTTTGTCAGCTCAACATTGAAACTTTTTAAAGTTTTCCAATTTCTGACTAGTTTTGCCACATTATGCGAACACTGTATAATTTTATCATGATTTTTTCAGCTCAACATTTAAACTTTTCCAATCTGTTCAGTTGCTTTCAGTAGCGTTTATCAGTGCTTGTTAGCCTACCTGTAAACTTTCTAGGCCTTGCAAAAGGAAAAATATTATTAAATTGGTTTAAAACGAATGCTTTCCTGTTGTATAGTCTTCATTTACTACTTTACATTATATATGGGAAAACAAATTGGTTATTGTAATCATTCACTTCAAATTTCTAAGGCTGCTCTAAAACTATGCGCAGGGCACCTGCTTATTCACGAGCGCTGCAGCATGCTAGATTGTCAAACGCCAGATGGTGGTTAAGAAACATGATTCGAGATTTCGGCGACACTTGCAGCGTTTGTTGAATTCGATTGTAAATTAAGTTGTCGGAACTTAAAACTAGATAATTCAAGAAACTTTCGCTGCCCATTTTCATTTCTGCTTGTGATGTTATGCTTCAGTTATACAGCATCAGAAAAGCCAATTATAGTGATTGAAAAATGACAATGCTATTCTATTAGGCCTAGTTGTTCCAGTGCACTCACGGGGGGGCGTCTATGAAACGAGTGATATCTTCATTACAGTGGCGTAGCAAGGTTTTTGGGGGCCCTTGTGCAGGGCTTTCGTGGTGGGCCCCCTCAATGCCTGAACCCCAAGATTTCAAACAATAAGGCTGTGCAAAAACGCCTGGCTTTTTCGATAGACTATTTGCATAGGCCTAGCTCACACTCGAAATTAAAGTTGAAATTAACTTTTTCAATTTTTTTATTATTTTCTCCCGTTTGGCTTTAAAAAACAATTTCTATTTCTTCAGGCTGCCAGAGTATACTGAACAAAATGTATCGGTAAACATCATTTCTTCTCTTTTAGTATGAATTGGGAAAAGATGCGTTCACGAAAAGAGGCGAGTTGATGAGAGGAGGGTTGAGCAAAGATCTAAAGAAGAGACTTTTCAAAGTACTAGTATGGAGCGTGGTACTGTACGGGTCGGAGACATGGACCATCAGGAAAGAGGATAGCAAGAGACTGGAAAGTCTTAGAGATGTGGATATGGAGAAGGATGGAAAAGGTGAGCTGGACGGAGAAGGTGACAAATGAAGAGGTGCTGCAAAGAGTAGGAGAAAAAAGATCACTGATGACAACTTTAAGAGAAAGGCAAAATAATTAATTGGATTGGACATATACTAAGAGGAGACTCCCTCCTGAGAGAAATCATAGGGAGATTGGAGGGGAAAAGAAAGAGAGGAAGACCGAGGCAGATGATGCTGGGATGGATGATGTCTGAAGGATACAGCACACTGAAGAGGAAAGCACAGCGAAGAGAAGAATGACGTCATTTGAAGTTGGAACCTGCCGAGGGGCAGAGAACTTAAAAAAGAGAGTATGAATTATAACCATCCACATTGAAATTGTGTCAAACAGTTGGGCTATTTGACAAAAGAAACCATTTAATAAATTGGTATAAAGTGAAGCGACTCATGTTTGGGTTACTACGGTAGGCTAAGTCTAAAACAAGAATAAAAAATTCGGAAATGCTGAAATGTTCGCTTGGGCGAATTCCCTTGCGCAAAAAAATGAGATGCATTCGTTCCAGAATTCTTTTGTAAAGTAATATTGGCATGCCACCATAGTTTCCGAAGTGTCTCTGCTCGGTGTCGATATCCAAAGCCACCACCTCAGCATTGATCAAACTGAATTCAATTTTGTCACCAGGCTTGATGAGTCTTGTGCAGTCTGTAGGTCTACAGTCTGCACAATCCATTCCAGCGCCAACGTTGTAAAGTATGTGGATTTGATCATTTGAATAGATTCTGAATATTCTTAAAGTAATAAATTCACTGTGACTGCGGAGGCTTCTCTACAGCCGGGGTCCCTATGCAGTGCCCCATGTCTGATATAGTCATCGGTGCAAGCTCGATCGCTCTTCGCAGGCATAAAAAATGCGGAATTTTTTGCATTTTGACGGTCTTCTTTACATGCACGTTCTTCTCGTGCTTGACGCTTAGCAGCGCCACTTAAATAAGACTTAGGCAAAACTTGGAGGACAGAAAGCGATCGAGTGCCGTACGAGAATTAAAAGGTGAAACTGCAGTATCGGGGACCGTATGTATAAGTTATGGTCAGGTCAGTTACGCCCATGTAGGTTTGAATACATTATGAATATCCTTAAAGTAAAAAATTGACTCTGACCCCGGGGGCCCTTGACAGCCGGGGGCCCTTGTGCACTGCACAAGCTGCACAACCTATTGCTACGCCACTGCTTCATTAATACTGCTGTAACATATTCCAATGTTTTGCACTTGCAAAAAGCACTCGCTTGTAGCCTAATGGTTTTGTTTCAATGGTTGTGCCATTATCACACACAAGTCTGAGGCAACCGTAATCGAGACAACGTCTACATTCTCTCCTCCCGCTTCCAGGCATTGACCTCACTATAGGCTAAACTAATGTCAAAAACACTTTGGAGCAGCCCTGCCTTCATAATATGTCACATAATTATTAACCATAGCCTCGCCTTGATTAGGCTAAGCGGCTGGCCGTCCGCCAAACGGTGGTTTGTCCTCACCGCCCCCCGCCCCAGGAACCTGGACCCCCCAAGCACAGGGACTGGATTAAACACTATACACACCGAACGCAATTCACACAGGGCGTATGAAGCTCTTAAAAACTGGGTGGTTGTGAACTGTGTTCAATGACTATAGAGCAGGGGTTCTCAAACTGTGGTACGCGTACCCCCCGGGGGTACGCCAGATGCCGGTAAGGGGTACGCGAAAATTTCCAGAAATGCAAATTTTTAAGTTTATGGACTTTGTGTCCATCTTTCTTTGATTAGCAATTATTTTTAACTTTGCAACAATATAGTCTAACAGTATAGTCATTTATTTCTTTCGCAACATATAATCGGACTTAGGCCTACATACTGGGCCTATAAAGTGCATGCACCATTTATGCTTAGCCCTATTACTATAATTTTTAAACAAGCAAATAATGTATAAATGGTTGAAAGTACCAAAGCCAGAAATTTCCAGCCTATATAAATATATAGAACCGAAATAGTGGATAACTGAATTGACCTAAGGATTAATTTCCTGGTTTAGCTTTCCTTTTTGCGATTCATTTCAGCACGTCATATCTGGGTGAAACTATATGTTTGCTATCAAAAACAAACATGAGGTTATTTGCAATTGAAATTGACAAATATTGGACCATATTTTTAAATATCTGTGCTAGTCTAAACAAGTCCACAGCACTATTATGGTAGCTATTTCTTATAATAGCCTACAGAGGTTGTAGACCAATTTTCCCCTTTAAATTTGTTGATAAAATTATAGGATTCAATCAAACTTTTACTCCCTATATAAGCTTAGACTCTAATAAACGATGTCACCAATAAGCAATTAAATGGATTTTCAGTTGTCACTGCAAGGGGAACTTCGCAATGGCATTTTGTTTCTGATTTGACTTTGCTGGGGCCCGGGGGTACGCCAGCATTCGATTTTATTGCTTGGGGGTACAATAAAAAGAAAGTTTGAGAACCCCTGCTATAGAGTCTACACTCTACAGGTCACTTTTGTTGGACCCCTTAGGCCTTTAGGCTACCCGAATGAAAACTCAACCGATATGAAAATATCGTGTGGGTAAAAATTTTCACATAACGATTAACGACCCCGTGGTGACGCCACTGACTGCACGGCCTTTGCTTCCAGCCCTTCGCTGGCATACCAAATTAGTTTCGTGACACCATTTCCAAAGTAGGTAAACGGACGAGACTCTTGTTGACACGTCACCTCTCTAGAATATTCGAAGAAGCGTGGTGTTGATTACGAGCACCAATAGCTACACCTAGGCTAAAGTAGGCCTAGTTTAAGTATTTAACGACAGCTATAGCCGCTTGGACCGTTGACGTTGACCTCAGCCTACCTGAGCCACATCTTCATTTGCATCTTGTTGACCGATACGATGAACTGGCATGACAGTGAAGGATCGCTCTGTTATAGAGACGGGATAGGCCAAACTGCAGTCGAATGCAACGAATAGAATCTCTGAAAGCACCACCACGCTTGCCTCTGCCTTCCAAAAACCTGTGTCTCAAACTCTCAATCCTTTAGGCTAAACCTAAAGATCATAATATCGAACTTTGTAATTACTGAGTAGGTCTACTATACTGAGTGAAATTAATCTAGCCCACTGGTTATCATTTGCCATTCTGGCATGATTCTCCTCTTATTTGGCATGCATGTATACATAGGGGGAGAACAGGCACCCTTGATCCCGATGCACCCTTGATCCTTTGTCGTTTTCTCTGCAATTACTTACTTACTTGACTGTGGCAGGGCACCAGACTATGCATAATAATGATCATTTGCATGTGGTTGCGTTTTGGGCTTTCATTATTTCTTTGTTTACCTTCTATAGCTGTCACATGATTTCATAGCCGAAAATTGTAGTTTTTCGTTCATCTAACGAACCTCATAAAATGGAACTTACTTCAAATCTCGTCATCTGCGTTACATATATTGGGACAGAAAATAGTATTCTTACCATACAGATATATTTTTGGCGAAATATTTGAAGCGATGATAAAGTTTTAGTATTTTTTGTGAAAAGACTATGGTGAGGCACCCTTGATCCTAGCATGCATGTGCACCCATGATCCCCAGGTTAATGGTGCGCACGTGACGAATTATGAATACAAAGATAACCTAATTAATCTTTGCGCGCACCATAAACTTCATTTCTTGAAAATAAATCATTATATCGCATATGAATTTGTAATAAACAATTTGCAATTTATTGTAGGCAGTGTTCAGATAATATTATATTTACGGGTCAATCTTTCCTAAGCTCTGTGGAGGACCATGATCTACAGCATAGCCATAGGATCACAGTTGACTGCAAACAGTAATTTTAATCTGTCTGTCCATGAGCTTGTTGACTTAATGAAGCAATATTTTTTCAATTATAGGAAATTTTAAAATAAACATTACGAAGAGTCCGGATCATGAAAGATTCTAAACAACCCCATTTTTTGCACCCTACGGGTGATTTTTCCTGACAGAGCTAAAGAATAGAGACTCATGTCATATTTTACATTATAAGGCCCCTACATGTATTTACGCCTTTCTGTTCACTGCAAAACTGCATAAAGTTTGACTAAATTGCTATTTTAGCAAATTAACCTGGATCAGGGTTTTATTCACATTGCCATGTATAGGCCAATTTTAAGTTTGCCTAATTCATTAATTTTTTTATAAAGTTTAACCCAAAAGCTAGAGTTAATGCAAGATTTGTGTTCTGATTGTCAATTCTACCCTCACTTTTGTTATTTTCATTAAAATAGCCGGTTTTATAGTATGTTTCAACATAGCAGATCAAGGGTTCCTACATAGGATCAAGGGTGCCAATATAGGGGATCAAGGGTGCCAACCTGTGGGCACCCTTGATCTCTTTTGGGTACCTCGACTAAATCTGTAATATCTTTTGTAAATTAAATTTGTTCAGAGGATGCAATATCTTGAATGATGCACAACATAATTCTCTATCAAATGATACCTTAAAATATTTACTAAAGCTTATATATTCACTTAAATTAAGAAAAATCTAAAAAGAGGATCAAGGGTGCCTGTTCTCCCCATGCGCGCGCACACACACAGCAATACAATCCAGGCATACATTCACCTACATACCTACATGCATGAAGGTAGGTATGTATGCGTGAATGCGTGCGCGCAGGGGCGGATCCAGGGGGCCAATCCCCCAATGACCCCCATTTTGAATTTTCTTTATATTTGACCAGCTATTCTGGCTCGGAAAGTTGACGTGGCCTCCCATGAGTAGCCTAATTCCGTAGATTCCGTAGGCCCTCCTCCCCACACACATGAATTCAGTCCGCACGACTAAAAAAAGGTCATCAACTTTTTGGCGGATAAAATGGCATGTTTTACTTGGGAATTGGAGACAAATGACTAAAAAAAGAAGGTCATCAGATTTTTGGACGACCAAGACGAAAATTTTTCCCTGCCCAAAGACCGAAAATTCTACCCCCACCCCCTCGAAAATTTCTGTAACCGCCCTTGCGTGCACGCATGTTGGCTACGCATGTATGTACGTATGTATGTACGTATGTATGTATGTGCATGTGTGCATATACGCGTGCACGCATGCACATATGTACGTATGTGCGCCTTTATATGTATGTATGTATGTATGTATGTATGTATGTATGTGGGGCGCGGTGGTGTAGTGGTAGCGTCGTTGCCTTGAAGCCGGAAGGTTCGAGGTTCGAATCCACCTCACCGCGTAAGGACCTTGGGCAAGTCCTTCACTCGCAATTGCTCAGCGCTTCGGCGTGAAATTCCGATGCAGTGTCCGCTCTGCATTCGGGACCGCCTCTGAGTATGGAGAGAGCTTGAAGGGGCGCTATAACAAGTGCACATACAAACAAACAAATGTATGTATGTATGCATGTATGCATTAGTGTGGTTCACAGATACATGGTAAAAAATAAAGTTCAAGCTAAAAACCAGGGCGCCCTCCCAGTTTGTTAGACTTATCAATAGTATTATTGAGACAAAATTTCAGCTTCCTATTCCAACTGGAAGGCGGTGCTCAACGACTGTCTTACTTTGCATGGGCCAATGAAAAGACGTTAATTGTAGAAATCAATGTGTTGAGCATATATTCCAATACAATTGTGCTTTATTTCAAGATAGATGATACATTACTGTAACATGACAATATGTGTGACACTTAAACAATTGGTGAGCTTGAAATATACAATTTCAGTAGGTTTTAAATATGGAAAATGTCAAAAAATGTCAAAACATCGTTAAATCCACGAATGTCTATTGTTCTCGTTTTATGACTCCAAACATACGATGACGTCTACACTGTAGAAGGCTTTGCAAGCACAGTGTCAACAGCATATTTCTTTGTGGATGGAGTGGGGACAGTTTTTCTATTTGCCTCAACCACTTGGAGAAAATACTGCTTTCTTCTTCATCAGTGTCATATGAGTCAGTTTAATTCCTCGAACAACTTCACACTTCTCTCAGCCATGTCGCTTACCACTCTCAATTGCTGACTTCAGCCTCTACCCTGCTGATAATCATCATCATCAGGCTATTGCACTGGTGTAAGTATAAAAAGGAATCACCAAATTTCAGGCGTGGCGAGGATCCTGTGTGGCCGAGTGGGTTGTAGCCCGCTCGCCGCGCCGGCGGAGCGGATTCGATTCCCCGGTCGGATCTTTACATACTGCGGGTGGCTCGGTCGCAATATAGGCCTAAACGTGGAGTCGACGCTGAAATCATCTTCGATATGAAAAAGAGTCGTTAAACCCATACATTTCATATTTTCAGGCGTGGCAGTAGTGTCAGTGTTCACTGGGTTGCAAACTCGCCCAGGCAATCTCCCTCCTTCTGTATCGCAGCACTATACCGTCAACATCTTTTCACTAGGATTTGCAGTCATTCCGTAAAAAATCTTCACCTTATCTGTACCATATCAGGCAGATGGCAGCATAACAGTGTCAGACATTCAGCCTCATCTGAAAGGCACTAAGTATTGATAATTTTCTAGAACATTCTTGGCAGCAACGTTGAGCTCCTACAAATAATAGTCACCTGAATCAAAAGTCCTATATCAATCAAAATTGACAGATCTTGTCCTGGATTTTCAGCAGCAAGAGGATGCCTTTGAGTGAAGGAGGGCACCCAATCACTCAAAAGGATGAATCTGAGTTTTTCTTTTCCTTTAGATTGATTACTTCACGTTGATTGCTAAATCGTACAATTAGTTTGATGATATGCAGTAACCTGGCCATTCAACGTGCATGGTAAATTTGGCTCTCCAGTTTCTTAGTGAGGGCTGACTTCCAAGGACAACCATTGACACCTCAATGACTTCTTGGTAGTCGTCTCTGAAATTGACTTTAATTTCAGCAGTCTACCTGATGAAACTGATCGCTCTCTCATGGGAGGCTTCAGTAGCGGATACGACTTCCAGTACTCGGATGTTGTCACGTGTCACACCATCCCACACAGCTTTACATCTCTTCAAGATTGGATTATATTTTGGATTAGATGGACAACACACAAGATGAAGATTTTGGCTTAAATCAACTCCATCACAATAACGACAGCAGGCCAACCACAGGAACATTTTACATATCCTGTTTTCCCGAAAAACGTACACTTCCCTAAAACGTCCGGTGTTGTGTCAAAGATCAAGTCTTAGCCATTATCAGCGAGTCTCAATAACTTTAGAAGTTGATGAATGACCTTGGATTTAAATTATCTCCTGTCATAGAGGGACATTTGGGCATACCAAAGAGTTTAGCGACACCATCACCTGAAACTAGCACTCACAGGCGGTCAACATTTTCAGTGTACTGCAAGTGGTTAATTTGGTACAAATTCAGATCTTACAGCTTCAGCATGCTCCATCTTGGCTTCTTAAGCACTACATATGAATGGTTTTCCGTGAAAATGGCAGGACAAAAGGACCGCACATAAGCGCTGCAGCAATTGTGACCAACAATCTCAATGCTTCATGATCAGATCATCTGGAGTGTTATTGCTATCAAAATGCACTTGTCACTTGATGGCTAAACAGCTGTTAAGTAGCTAGCACTGACTGTAATAAGTATGATAGAGCAACAGAATCTATTTCAAGATCATCTACATGACAAGGGATGAGGTCTTTGATCAAGCTAAAAGGCATCAAGATTTCTTGCTAATACAACTACATGGTAATATTTCGATGTCGCTGAGCACCGCCTTCCAGTTGGACTGGGAAGCTGAAATTTGGTCTCAATAATACTATTGACAGGTCTAACACACTGAGAGGGCGCCTTGGTATCTAGCTTGAATTTTATTTTTTTGGACCACCCTAGTATGCATGCATGCATGCATGCATGCATGTATCAATTGTATCATGTATGTATGTATGCATGTATCAATTGTATCATGTATGTATGTATGCATGTATGTATGTATTAATTGTATCATGTATGTATGTATGTATGCATGTATGTATTAATTGTATCATGTATGTATGCATGTATGCAAACTATGCATGTATCAATTGTATCATGTATGTATGTATGCATGTATGTATGTATGTATCAATTGAATCACGTATGTATGTATGTATGCATGTGTATGAGAGCATTCATGTGATGATTTCTTTTAACGTGGGTTAAAAAGCACAGATATCTGATACGTATGGGGCTATGGGCCAAAACTGTAACAGAATTCACAGAATGTTAATCATGTAGGCCTATGCCAAGACAGACACAGAATAACGTACATTAAAACTACGCACAACAAATGCAAATTGGTTAGGCCTGTCTACTTCTCCAAATTCTCCAGACAGCAGTCAAACTATAAGGGCAATAGGCCTGTGGATGTTGTATCACCCAACAACATTTATTTTTGCATGCCTATCCAACGCGTATATACGCAGTTACGCACGTAGCCTACAGGCCCCTATATAAGCCTAGGCCTACACAACATTATAAAAGGCTATTAATGTGTTGACTGCTCACATACAACTATATATATATATATATATATGTATATAGAGAGACAGACAGACAGACAGATGAATGTACCCATGAGGCTTAGTGATCCATTGCCAATTGAATTCATGTATGAATTTTAAACCTACAAGTCCCAGAGAATGATGCATACAGTGATCAAGCAATTGCGCAGAAAGAAAACTCAATTTCTTTTTTAGAACACTTATTTGGCATATAATGTTTTAATGTTTCATGAGTCTTCTGATTGGCGAAAACACTTTACGTTGTGATTTCGTCGTAAATATAGGCCTACATTTTTTAATGGCTTCAGCCTAATCTTTTCTTCCCATGCTAAAAATGAATTTCTTTCATCTTTCCGTGCAAACCTCAACAATTAGGCATAGGCCTACACAAAACAGAACAAATGACGCTGTTTTGCGTTGCATTCAAACCGCAGCCAAATTTAGTGACTGTTATAAAGTAATCTGAATCAGCTGAATGATCTGCATTGGTGTTCTTTCCATCAACTTTCAACTTCAACCTGTAGCCTTCCATGTATAGGCCTAGCCTATATAGTATGTGGACCTATTAATTATTCTACTATATTCACCATAATCATCGTTGTTACGAAGGCGTCAGTAAATAAACGTCACAAGCTTTGAAACTGTTCTCGTTCATTAGACCTCACAGCCACCCGTTCGATCAAAATTGAATATTGCTCAAATTCTCTTTACGACTTTCATTTGAGTTGAGTAAACCTTCATACATTTGCACAAAACTTAACAACAGCCATCTTTCCAAAACTTATGTTACCATACCAATCGAAAACCTATTAAAATGACTGTTTCTATCTGAGGATTACGTTAGTAGGCCTATAGCATCTAGAACGAGGTAGTTTCGTCATCATCCGCTATCATATTGCTTCCAACAATGTCTGCGTTGAGACATTTTCTCGCTTCGATGCCAACCATATTCCCTCTGGTTCGGTTGATGGTGTCATAGTCTTTCGGAGGCAGAAGTATCGGACCGTGACCCAGTTTGCTCTTCAGTTCTGCGGCTATGTACTTCGCCACACGCGGCCTTGGCTCGACGCTACCTCCGTCTGTTCTCCACTCTACGGGTGAGCGATAATCAGAGTCAGTGGGATAGAAGTCACGTGGTAAACCACCTGTCGGAGCGTAGTAGTTGTCGGGTGATCTGCTGCCTAGTCGTTGGATTTCGTGGTCGCCATAATCCATTGGTTGGAAGCGAGGTAGGGCTCCCAGCTGTCGACTTACGTTGCTTGGGGTCCGGGATGGAACATGTGAAGAGCGGAGTCGAATGGGTTCACTGCTTTGGCAGAAGACTTCATCGTTTGCGTCGTCGTCGAGTAGAAGTATCGTTCGAGGCAGACGATGTGGTCCTTTCGGTATGGGACCCATTAGATGCGGATTCTTTTCCATGTGGTCGAATGGACGACTGTTCATTCCATCTCCAGTCGCCTGGAGCGGATTGGCGCCAGCACCTGGAAATGGAGTGCGTCTCAAACCACGTCTCACTTCGACGCCATCACCATGCAAGCTGTCTTCCCTCGACGGCTGGTCAGGTGGCGCAGAGTGCAGCACGCCCTGAGTATGGGATTGGACCGGCACCAGCCATCCGCCGTCAACCAGCGCTCTCTCCGTTCTCGACACAATTTCTCTATGTTCAGGTGTATCGATGTACTGCCTCAGATGGTGAACGAAGCGATTGGCGGATTTGGCTGAATCGAACAGGTATCCATGCACCGTAAGAGGCCATCCGTTTGGTGGTGAATTGTATCCGTAGTAGACGCAGCCGACCATGCCCTCGATGTCCTTCACGGATCCCTGGGCAGCGAACAGCAAGTCCTTCATGAAAACGCCGTCGAGAGGAACCTTCCTCTTTCCACCTTTACCCAGGATCGTCTGCGTTATCTTCAGCTCCTTCCTATCCACAGTGATGGTGAATCTAGGCAGTTCACCGACCGAATTCCTCTGATCGCCGTAGACGAGGTCCCGCAGCGCTTGGTCCGTCATCCTAGCCTCACACGACCATGAACAGTTCAGGCAACCAAGATATCCGGCTTTATACTTCGCCTTTCCAAACTTCTCCTGTTTTGAATCGCGAGACATCTTTGGTAGAATAAAAGATCAGTAAATTTAAGCGTCAGACGACGAAATTATATTTACATCCACTAAAGATACATCCACTTACTTTCATTCGACTAAAATGAATAGCGGAATCTTACACGTTTCCACTGAATATCACATGGCGCGTATGTGGCACGTTTTATAGGCTGTCAACACAGAGGCCTGTCCACGTTGTGCAGTGAGTGAACGAAATCAGAGAGGTCTGTTTAATAAGTCCCGTTTCAAGTTGATCGCATCAAACCCAGCGGTAAGTCGAAATGCTTGGAAACGCATGGATGATGATGATAATACGATTTATTAAGAGGATTCATCAATGATGATCACCTCATCCTAATACACTCTGACAGTTATGCAGATATTTTTTAAATAATGGATGTATATATACATGGTAGGCCTAGCCGAGAATAGCTTATAAATACAGTAGCCGGGCGAAACTGGTATTTATTGCATCGATACAGGAGGTGGCATTGTACGCTCGATCACACACCACAAACAAAAACACCATTGTACGTGTCTGACTGCTATAGCCACTGCCGACGACGACCACATTTACCGAGGTTACAGGGCCAAAGGTTGGCAGAGACGTCACGCTTCACGAACTATTCTCGACTTCCTGCCCTTTAGTCCGTCATGCTTCGCGAGCTTTTCTCCTCAACTGTCATCCGTCTTCAGCAAGGACAGAGGCAGCAGGAGATCCATTAAACGCTATACGATGTATTCAGCATACGTTTGCTAAATGCATATAATCTGCGTACTGATGAACAGCAGCAGGTGCGTAAACAAAAGTAACCTGTACGCAGGCCTATAATAATAATGCACAGGTAGACTGCGGCGTTGGCAGACGCATCACGTGATCCGGGATCGATGATCAACGGCCATGTTAATCAATAGAGCGGATCGTAGGTGATATCCAATTTCAAGCGACCAAATGATTGGATAGCGGTGGAAAAAACCGTTTCTGTTGTTAGCCTATACCATGCCTTTTTCAATTTGCATAGGCTACCAGGTTTACGAGAACTTGTGCAGACTGCGGACGTAGGCCTACATGTACTTCCGTCTCGTATTCTAATGGTGCTTAAAATATGTCGCGATTGCTATGAGTCCAATGAAATCGACGATCGCCATAATTTGTGAGGGTGACTGAACGCACTGGGAGCGCTTCTGAAAGGCTTTTGCTGCGAGAAGCGCTTTATAAATGGTCAGATACAATACAATACAATTTGGTAGTAGCGGTATACCACTAAAATTAATACCGATGTCTTCTTGTAAACAGTCATTACTTATTTTATTGCCGACATTAGGCTAACAACGTGTCCGCAGCCGTCAAGCCCGCGATTATGTATACGGTAAAAAATAACCGATCGACAAAATTATGTCTCGCTACAAATCAGCATAAGTGCAGGCTTGTCGGTATGAACTATTGCCATAAATCTATGAATTAAATTTGTGCATCGAGAGAAAAAGGCGATGATTGCTACAGAGTATTGTGAGAACTCAAGGTCTAGTAGGTATTATCTCTGAAACTGGCCCCAAACCAGTGGTGTAGTGGGGCGGGAACGCGGGGGAACGCCGTTCCCGCACTTTTTCCAGGGAGGGAACGCGATCCCTCACTATTTTGCAGCATTTCTGCTGAAATAAATTAACAAAGAAGACTTCAAGACTCACAGTTTCAACTGCTTACTTACTGGATCCTTTCACAGTTTCGCAGATATAGGCTATTTATATATCTGTTGGCTTTATACTGTGCACAAGATTCTCTTTGCCACGTGTCTTAACAGTGAATGCATTCCGCGATTATGTTGATGACGGTGGCCGGAGAATACCTGCTGACTTAAAGCCTCTGGTGAACTGTACGCGTATTATTCCGTGCAGCACAGCTGAATGTGAACGAGGCTTCAGCCACATGAACATCATTGTCAGTGACACACGCAGTAAGCTTCTTGTCTCTCACGTGTCGTCGTTAATGTTTATCAAGTTGCATGGTCCGGTGACACGAAACGGAGTATCCCCCCTGAAAGCTATCCGGGGGATGAATTAATCTATCCCACCGGATGGAATTAACCGGTCTATACTATCCGGGGGGATGAACTATTCTATCCCCTTTTTTGAAAAATGCGCCTAATAAAAAAATGTATGCTGTAGGCGGCCTACAGCATAATTTTTTTGATTAGGGCCTACAGTAGGCCCTAATCAAAATTTTAAGTGACTCTAATTGTTTTAAGTGTCTTAAGCAATGCTCAGATAAAGGCAACTCGAATTTATTTAGTGACTTTGAGCGTTCTTAAGTGTTTTAAATGTTTTAAGTGCTCTAAAAACAGGGCAAAACAAATTATCTAGTAGGAATAAACATAGGCCTACCTGTTAGTGTCATAGTTCAGATGTGGGGCGCCCCATTACTGCTGATCATATTTAAAATTGAATTCTTTCAATTAGAACGAGCAATTTTGAAGTTTTGCTTATTCCAGCCTAAGAGAATCTGAAGCATTGTTCACTTGCAAGCAGTTTTGTTTTGCAGGCCGTCTGCTCTGTTCGTTAAGATTTGTATTATTTTATTTGTGATTTGTGCTGTTGTGAATTCTTTCATTTACATAACTGTAACGTATACACTGTAACCGGTTGCGGTCTGTCAACCGAATTGTTGAATGATGGAAATTAATAGTTTCTTTTAAGTAGTGATAGGCTACCGTATCGGCTAGAGCTGCAGTGATTAGTAGCCTACAACTGGATAGGCCTAGGCTTACTAAAGCAACACTAAACACTTAAAAAGTTGACAAAGAAAATTGTTAAAATAAAATGATCTTAATTAAATAAAACGCCTATTCTGTTATTCCCAATTCGATTAGAACCTTGCTTTGCAGGAAAATAATGCAGAATTTGTTTCTGCCGTGTCATCTGACTATTGCCCTGACGTGCTAGGCCAGGACTGGTGTGCTTTGAAAATTTACCGTCCTGCGATAGTTCAGTCAGCATCAAAACTGTGCCGCTAGAGCGGCTAGACCTATGCTAAACACATTCTACTAGACTCAGTCTCAGTTCTATCAAAGAGTTTCACACAAAACCTATGTGTCCGGACTGTGCGCGCCATTATTTAATCGCGTGCACAATGTTGGCTACACAACTGTGGACTATCATTAATATTATGTTGCAACTTGTGGACTATTAGGCCTACGTGTAGGCCTACATGTTGAATAATATCTTATCAAGACTATAGCTAATATCTTGCACAGAGGAGCCAAATTTGAAATTCTGATTAGCCCAAATCTTTCGAGACAGACAAACAGACGGACAGACAGACAGACGGACAGGCAGACAGATAGATAAACAGTGGGCTGGCTTAGCTTTTAGCATTTCAAGCACCTGTCATTGCTAGCAAGGATGTTTACAGTTGCTGAGTCAAGTGAACTTTGCACAAGTCGATGATTACGTGCAGGGGTTCGTCCATGGTCCATTGGTCCTCCCTCTGCTCAACTGCCTTTGCTGCTCGCATTGATGCACTCTCTTGAGACTTGCACATCTGGATGTATTCTTATAACCGACTCTAACTGAATTCCGGGAAAACGCAGCTCATAATGGCTTGGCACTTGCCAACAGATAGGCTACTCAAGCATGATTTTTCTATTGCACCTGAAATTCTAGACCTGGCTGATAGTGAACAGATAAATATTTTAACGACTTAGTAGGGCAACTACATTTAATAATTACATACATGTAAAGGCAAATTTTCAGGTACGTATCATTGTATTTTAATCTGACTTAGATCTAAATAGGTTTTGGTCTGTTTAGACTACGTTGAAGCTGATATAAAGTATGACTGCATTTATGAAATATTCTTTACTGTGGTCTTAACCTCAGCCAATGATCTTTTTTCACCCTGATCTACTTTCAGATAAAAGCGCATTAATCGAAATAAGCCAGTGTTGTTTGGCATAGGGGCCTATGCCAAATGCTACCTTGCCTGTACAAGCTAAAGGATAGATAGGTCTTAAATAGGCGAACGCCACATTTTACGATTGTAATAGATTATAGGCAACCCAGTCATTGACGATTTAATCTACGACAAGCCCGCTTGTTCTTTGTGAAACTAACACAAAGCGTTTAGCCCAAGAACTTTATGAATGCTAAGAAATTGCCTGATAGGCCGAAATAGGTATTATTGGAAGCAGTGTGGCACATACATCAGTTCGAATGGATTTGGCAACCTGGCTACGTGATTCGATTTTGAGCAGTCTGAGACCACGAAAAGATTCGCGAAAATGCTCCAAACTCCCCACTCATATAGATATAGACATATACAATACATGTACATGTACTTCGCTTTCAGAGTTACGTTGAAACTGAAAAAATCCAAGTCAAATATTTATTGCAGACGGACACTTAATACAGAATGTTGACAAGATACTATACGCTTACATATAGGCGGTTTTTTTTACAGAGCTATCATATAAGCCTAATCAAAGCATCGGTGGCGCAGTTTATCGCAGCCAAAACCATTCTTCTGCTTGGGTATTTAAAATAGCGGCAGGATGGCTTCCTACGAACTCCGCCACTGGTTTCACTCTGCCAGTGCCAGTGCCAGGCCTGGATAAAGGAGGAGGGCGTCGCTAATGGTCTTTGTTACCACACAGTGACGTTAAACTGCAAATGCCTAAGCTACTGCGCTATCTTTAACCTCTCTTCTTGTCTCCCTGCAACTTCATCCTTATCTGGAACAGTCTGGCCTTCACTCACCTAGCCAATAATTAAGCTTCATGGCTCATCACTCCACTGAAACTTTTCTGCACCCCTAGTTTCCGATATCTATTCTACCGTTGAAAGATCGGAACTTACCTTGCTGGCTATTTTCGATGTATCTGCCGCCTTTGACATGGTTGACCATGACATCTAACTGTAGCGACTCGAGACCTTTTGTGGCATTCGAGGCTCCCCTCTTATCTGGCTTTGGTCATACCTCTCTGACCGTATCCAAATGGGTATCGGTGCATGGAGACACTATAGAACTCCTAGGCTAAGGTCCAATTTGGTGGTCCCAAGGCTCGGTATAAGGTCCTCCTATACCTGCTGTTTTGGGCTGACATTCCAGCCATATTCTCCAAACTGATCACCTCTATGCTGATGACCTGCAGGCGTTCGTCCATGGTCCGTCCTCTGCTCAACTGCCCTTGCTGCTCGCATTGATGCACTCTCTTGAGACTTGCACAATGCACATCTGTATTCTTATAACTATCTCTAACTGAATTCCGAGAAAGCGCAGCTCATAATGGCTCAATTGGCACTTGCCAACAGCCACTCATTGTACTGAAGCATGATTTTTCTTTCTTGCCGAGAGATAGCCTACCCGTCTTTCATCATCCACTGCAGCGTCCATAACCATGGCGTCATTCTCGATAGCAACCTGACCTTTTCTGAATACATTGTCAATCTTACTTGGGCGTCCTACTTTCAATTGAGACGACTTAGAATGCCATGGTATCATCCATTATTGATTTAAAAAGGAATATCTGCCAGCTTACAATAATAACACACGTTACAATAGTAGGCATAGGCCTACATTACCTGTAAGCCTACGCCAAAAAGCATAATGTCAGCTTAACATGACAAATTAAGTTGCATTTATTTTTAGTTGCATAGCCTACTGCAAGTATGCCAAGCGTTACAGAAGCAATTCAAGTTTTACTAGTGTTGACCCAAGTTCGCTATGGTTAGTATATCGACTTTCATAACCTTTCTTTTTACTATCAGCTTCATTAGTTGGATTAATAATTATTCTTGATTCGCTACACTGTTGAGAATATTTATTATGCTTGACAAAAAGGCCTAAGTATGTTTATTCCTGATTTGGATAAATTGTGATTGAAATACTTACCTTAACCCTCGGGCTACCAAGGGGGGTGGTTGCCACCCCCTAGGTTTTTCGCAAATCAAACGCGTTCCGTCTGGAATAAAATTTTGAAAAAATTGGTAGCTGTAGAGGGTTCATTGGGACACATTTTGAGCTAAAATGTTTGATGATGCCCCCTACCGTTCAAAAGTTACACCCGATATACCCAAGGTACCAGGGGGGTGGATACCCCCCCTAGAATATCGTCTGTAACTTTTCCGCCCTTTAATATTAAGAGACACAAATTATACCATTCTATAGAGGGAATGTGGGGCTACATTTCCATGCTCACTGAGTTGTCTTTTGACAACCGGAAGTGCTCAAAATAAATTAAAATATATATAAGGGTGTTTTATTTTCAAAAAATTGTCATGTTTTTGCTATTATAACTTATCCATAATTTATTTCTTAATAGAAATAAATTATGCCATTCTATAGAGGGCATTTAGGGCTATTTTCTGATACTAAATAATTTGTTTTTGGATGACCGGAAGTGCTCAAAATAAATTAAAATGTGTGAAAATGTTGGGTTTTTTTACAACGCAAGCCGATATGTCTGCGTAAACGTTTTTCAGCGGCTAAAACATGTTTTTTTGTTTTGATTGAACATAAAACAGACATATTGTTGGAATGCAGAGCTCTATTCACGATTAAAAGAGATAAAGATTGTCATATGTCATCTTAACTACTAGCACAAACACGGAACGGAGAAGAGGGAGGAAGTGACGTATAACATAGACTAAATTATATAGAGTCATCTACAGTCATCTATGCTAGCGCCATCTAGAACGTGTATAATTATTCCAACACCCCCACTTTATACACACTCAGAAAATTAGGTTAGTGTTATTTTTCTAACCCCATCCCAGAAATGCATTTGTTAAACAGTCAGCAACCATGTTTGTTGTTTCAATCTGTTTAACCAGAATGTCTCCAATTGCAATTCTGTCTCGAATGAAGTGATGCTGCACAGCAATGTGCTTGGTTTTGGGTCAATATCCGGGATTTCTAGCAAGATCGATCGCCCCTTTGTTATCACAGAAAATCTCCACAACATCTGAAGCTTGAGGAACAAGTTCTTTGTGAAGTCCCTTTAACCAGATAGCTTCTGTAGCAGCCATGCTTAAAGCCATGTACTCTGCTTCAGTTGTTGACTTTGCAACTGTTGGTTGTTTCTTTGAGTTCCAACTTATTGCGGCACCACTTAAAACAAAAGTGTATCCTGTGGTTGATTTCAGATCCCTTTTATCACCACCCCAGTCAGAATCACAAAACCCAATCAAATCTTCATTGGTTCTCCTGTACACTAGTTTGGTACTTGCAGTCTGCCGAAGATATGTAAAGATTCTTTTCACTGCAACCCAATGAGTTTTTCCATAGTTGTTATTGAATCTGCTCATGACCCCCACTGCAAATGCAATGTCTGGTCTTGTAGCCTGTGCTGCATACATAAGGCTACCCACAGCTTCTTGAAAAGGAATGTTTCTCATTTCTTCTTCTTGCTGTTGACTGTTAGGAAGAAATTCTTCTCCAAACAAATCTTGATTCGGATCAAGTGGAGTTGAAA
Source organism: Lumbricus terrestris (assembly GCA_949752735.1). Taxonomy (NCBI): domain Eukaryota; kingdom Metazoa; phylum Annelida; class Clitellata; order Crassiclitellata; family Lumbricidae; genus Lumbricus; species Lumbricus terrestris. Next base: position 54,682,451 of record OX457037.1, on the reverse strand, counting down.
CCCCATTGCACTCAGTCATGTTGAAGCGGTTGAGCACTTCTTCAATATATTTCTCTTGATCAAGTGATATCGTTCCTGTATCACGATCTCTTTGGATATGAATGCCCACACAATAGTGTGCCTCTCCAAGATCCTTCATCTTGAGACGTTTCATTAGATCTGCTTTCAAATTCTGTTTCTCCTCCTTGTTGTTCGAGAGAATTAAAAGATCATCAACATATACACTGCAATGATTAAGATCTTTCCGTTTTCACATCTGTAGTAAATGCAAGTGTCAAAATTTGATTGCACAAATCCAAGTTCTTTCAACAACTTATCCAATTTCTTATTCCAGGCTCGGCTTGCTTGCTTCAGACCATAAATTGACTTCTTTAGTCGACAAGTTTTACCATTCAGCCGAAAACCACCTGGCAATTCCATGTAAATTTCTTCTTCGAGCTCAGGATGCAAAAATGCTGTTGTGACATCCATTTGATCAATGTCAAGGTCATATTTTGCAGCCAATGCCATCAGAAGACGAATGGAAGTATAACGTACAACCGGCGAGTACGTTTCCTCATAATCAATGCCTGGTTTTTGTGAACATCCCTTAGCCACCAAACGAGCTTTGTAACGCTCAACTGTACCATCAGATTTCAGCTTTGTTTTGAAGACCCATTTGCACTTAATTGCTTTTCTCCCAGTAGGTACATCAGATAATGTCCATGTCTGGTTTTCAACATGTGCCTGAATTTCTTCTTCCATTGCACGTTTCCATTCTTCTGCATATTGAGAAGTAAGTGCTTCTTCAACAGTTGCTGGATCAGTACTTTTACACAATGTAGCTTGATGCACAACAAAATTCTCATTGAATATTTGCTTATTTGGAATACGAGTTCTTTTCGGCCTCTCAAATGTGTCTCGTATCACTTCTCCATCATCAGTTATGTCCTTATTGACCACTGAAATATTTGATCCATCAGAATCTTCTTCCACAGAGTTTATTTCCAAGCCAGTGTTCGAGTCATCAGTAAGATTAGTCTTTGATCCACCAAACTCCTTTGAACCATCAGACTCCCCCACTTCAACATGAGTTTGGGTATTCTGAAACTGCTGTTGATTATGAATGTCTGAAGTGACAGTCTGCGATGAGTTGTCATCCACAACATCTGGAAAAGGATCATCTGAAGACGAATGTCGAACAGGAAACTGAGATTCAAAGAAAACAACATCTCTGGATCGAGTGAATTTCTTTGTAACAGGATGAAGCATTCTGTAACCTTTGCTTTCTTCACAGTAACCAACAAAGATGTACTCTTTTGACTTAGAGTCCCATTTCTTGCGGTTATTATCAGGAATTTTCACCAAAGCTTTGCAACCAAAAACACGAAGATGGCTTAGGTCAGGTTTTTTTCCTGTCCATGCCTCTTGAGGTGTCATATTTGGTAAGACTTTTGTAGGTGACCGATTCTTCAGATAATTGGCTGTATTTACTGCTTCTGCCCAAAAATCTGTGCTTACTCCGGATTCCAGAATCATTGTTCAAGCTCTTTCTACCAAAGTTCTGTTGAGACGTTCAGCGACTCCGTTCTGTTGTGGAGTATACGGAATCGTGGTCTCATGATGAATTCCACAACGTCGTAAGAAACTCAGAAAATTTTCATTGACATATTCAGTACCATTATCTGTTCGAAGAGTTTTGATACGTTTACCAGTCTGATTCTCAACAAGAGATTTGTACTCCTTGAACTTCTCCAGTACCTCAGTCTTTGATTTCAGAAAATAGACAACCGAGTGTCTCGTGAAATCATCAATCAATGTCAGAAAATACCGTGCTCCACCAACGGATGAAACATGCATTGGACCACAAATATCAGAATGAACAAGACCAAGAACGTGCTTCGCTCGTTTGGCTCCTGTTTTCTTGAACGGTTTGCGATGCTGTTTGCCTTTCACACAAATTTCACAGGGAATAGTTGCCGTCCCTTAAGACTGAACACCTGAAGACATAGTGCTTCGAAGTAGGCGCATAGAAGGCCGATTAAGATGTCCAAGGCGACGATGCCATAAGTTTACAGAGTTCGTTGACAGCGCAGCAAACATACGAGATTGCTTACAGTTCAAACGATACAGTCCATTGACTTCTGTGGCAGTTCCAACGACACTTTTTGGATTGACCTTCACCTGCTTCACCGTTTGGGCTGACGTAGCACCAAAATTCGCGTTGGCTGAATTCTTGTGTGGTTTAACCTTGACCTTCTCACATTGCGAACGAATATGACCAAAATGATTACATTCAAAACAACGTGGTCCTTTTGGCTTACTTTTCATCTGAGACTTGCCCTTGTGGGACCTGCTCATTTGAGACCTGCCCATTGAAAATGCTGAATGAGTTGCAACCGAAGTCGTACTTGCTCCTAGCTCCTTAACACTGTCCTGAAGCAAAAGACTTTTTACAAACTCAACTGTTGTGTCTTGCTTTGATCCTTGGATGCCCAATATTAAAGGCCTATACTGATCTGGAAGACCTCCAAGAATTATGCCTCCAACAACATTGTCCTGAAAAGGTTGACCAATTGATTCCAATTGTTCTGCAATTGACAAAATGTGATCTACATACTGCTGCATCGAAGGAAAGTTCTCAAAATTTGTCTTGAACAAACTAGAATACAGTCCAATCAGACGAATAAGAGCAGTGCTTTCATATTCACCTCTCAATGCGTCCCAAGCAGCTTTCGCAGTCTGGCATTTCTTCGTGACTCTGGCTGAACAGGGTTTTAGGCTGAGATTGATTTTGGCTAACGCACGTAAGTCCAAATCCGGATCAACAGTCTGGCCCTCTTTTGGCGAAACACAGCGCCATAAACCTGCGTCAATTAAGAAATTTTGCATCCAGAATTTCCAATCACCAAAATTTTTGCCATCAAGATGCTTCGCTTCCGGTAAACCTCCGACGGAATTTGTAGTAACTGTTGTCGCTACATTACCTGTTCCTGTGCTAATTTTCTCCTGAATTCTCAAAACTTGCTGCTGTAGTTCTTCCAATGCCGCCATTTTGACGCGTAACCAAGGAGAAACTTCAGCTTCTATCGACTCGGATAATTAACGAGAAAACTCGAAAAATATTAGTCGACCAGTCGTCCTGGGAATTAACCAGTCTTCCTGCGTTCGTCCTGGGCCCATAACCTGTTGGAATGCAGAGCTTTATTCACGATTAAAGGAGATAAAGATTGTCACATGTCATCTTAACTACTAGCACAAACACGGAACGGAGAAGAGAGAGGAAGTGACGTAAAACATAGACTAAATTATATAGAGTCATCTACAGTCATCTATGCTAGCGCCATCTAGAACGTGTATAATTATTCCAACACTTATTACTAGTTTTTATAGTTGAATATTAGACTTTATTATATGTAAACTACTTTTTATATATAAATCATGTATAAAACACACAGAATCTAATATATTTTTTATGTGTAAGTATACAATTTGTGGAATCGACGGGTACCCATGGTAAAAAATTCATAATTTCGAGGGGCATTCATATTTTCTGAACCTAAATATACCATTTTGTGCAGAAATGAATGCTGAATCCAACGGTGTATTACAAGTTATGATATCTCAAACCAAATCCAAAATCCAGGGGAGGTGGTAACCCCCCCCTTGGTAGTCAGTGTTACAAAAAAGCTTGGTAGCCTGAGGGTTAACAGACTCATATTATTATGGCCTACATCAAGGCCAAATTCTAGCAGATCAGCAAATGTAACTGTAACTTAACCCTCTGCTGTGGATAGATGAGCTTTGGAGCTGTTAAAATTGTTTGTGAATGGTTGGTAGATGGCAGATAGTCAGGGCCAGATTAACAAATGTGGGGGCCCTGTTCGGTAAAACTGTGGGGGCCCAAATCTTACAGAAGCACGATAAAATGACTCACAAGACATGTTATATTCAACGAATCAACATTCGTCTATTATTAGTTCATTACTTAGATTATTTTTAACACTAATTATATAGAATTATCAACAGGTCTTTTAATATATAGTGTTAAACAACCGATATACTTTTTACGGTTTAACCCTTTGAACCCGACGGGCCGGTTTTCCGTAGAGTTATGGGAGCTCCGGGTTCAAAGGGTTAAGAATTTTAAAGTGATTCATGGTCAGTCATTCTCTTGCCCAGCGCACAACACTCGTACAAACAGTGCAGAACGATTTTATGCTCCAAATAAATTCTTGGCTATGAAAATTTCTGGTAGACCTGCGGCAGAATAACGTCCAGGGCAAATGTCTCTTACCAGGGCATTTGGCCTGATTTGCCCTGCTGTGCATGACCCCACACTGTTTACAAACTAAAATATATTTTCGCGGTTATGCCAGTAGTAGACCCTAGCTCAAGCTCCATCCTGCTTATATGAGTTTTCACCCCGGAGTATGTCTCTCTTGACATCCGTTCGCTGCGCTCAGCTGCTCGTGAAGAATTCTTCGTTTTTTTTCGTGTGTTGTGACCATGCAACGACGAGCATTCTCGGTAGTGGGTGCGGTTATCTGGAATAGCCTCCCCGTGGCGCTCTCACTTCCCGTGACTCTGCTTGCTCTTTCTTTCATCTTCTTAAGGCTTTTCTTGTTGACAACGCCTGCGTTGGGAGCGCCTCTGAGTAAAAATCTCAAGGGGCTCTATATAAATTTATGAGATTGATTGAATTCGTAAAAATATAGTGCGTACTGCATGTAGGCATATACTCAATGTTATTATCACGCCATCTCATGCTGCGTAGCATAGCACTGGAGTTCCGATCAGGTAATGTATTAAGTGTCTAAATAAGCAAAAAACATATAACTCTTACTAGCATTTCTGACTGATTTTAATATCAATCTGCCTCGCAATGAAAACTGCAGTAAGGGCCCCCACAATTTTTAAATAGGGAAAAAACGTATAACTCTTACTAGCATTTCTGCCTGATTTTAATATCAATCTGCCTGACAATGAAAACTGCAATAAGGGCCCCCACACATGTCCAAAAGCTGCATAATGCTAAAGTCACTAGTTTTTGAATAATTTGACCATTTTTTCATATATTTATTTAAAACTCAGTTTACTATTATAATTAGTAATGATGAAAAAATTTCTATTGCATGCGTGGGGGCCCCCCTAAAGTGTGGGGGCCCCCTAAAGTGTGGGGACCCCTGTTCGGCCGAACATGTCGAACATGCCTTAATCCGGCCCTGCAGATAGTTGATTGATTCAGTGAGAAGGCTATACTTCATTCAGTAAAAGCTTGAACACTTTAAGCCAGGGTCATTTCAGTCATTCGTTCGCAAAACTAGCCACAAGTATTGGCAAGTAGATTGGAAAAATACTTCAAGCGTTGGAAAATTTGTTGTATAAGCTGAATAATTTTCTTATTTTACCACTGCCATCCTTTTGGATCATAGGCAAATTCGAAATTCGCGTGCATCCTAGTGACACCGAAGCCGTGGTTGGTCAGATGACATACATCAACTGCTCAACGTCAATTCCAAGTAATGGAATTTTTTGGTATCATTATCCTGTTGGAGCATCTGAATCGAATTACATCTACCTTATGGGAGAGCTGCAACATTCTTACGATAAAGGATTTAAAGTAGAAACGCAAAGTGATGAAGGAGAATTCAATCTGGTAATTCAATCGGTGGAAACGAGAGACGCAGGGAAATACGTATGTCAAGAAGAGGGAGAAGACGGCCAACACCAGATCGCGGAACTAATTGTTTTGGGTTAGCAGCATCGATGTCTGCAGTAGGTCTATCCTGAGCAAACGTAGGCCTAAACCTAAGTATAACCAGGTGTCGATTAAACCTGCAGCACGGCCTTCATTTGCTTTCTTTTGGGGAGCTAAACATGACTGCGCAAACATCGGTTTAAAATTGGCCCTACTGCTTGTATTAGGCTATTTAAAATTTTGGTGTACACTAAGTAAGAACACCCTTTATCATAGTCCTTAGTCGGAATTTATAGTACAAATAGGCCTCGGTGAGTAGGCTTATTGTCAGTTAATTACGAGCTGGGATAAACGGTAAGCATAGCCTAAAGCGTAATATTAAAAACTTTTCTACAATGTGGGCCAAAAAAGACCCCCTTGGTTTTTCGCCAATATCTTGGCCAACACAAAGAATTTCGAAATAAAATTTTACAGTCTTAAAGACAATGCTTATTTAGCCTACACATGATAACAAGATTTCATCAAAATATTTCAAACCCAACAAACGTTACACCACTTTTAATGAGGCGTGCACCCACCGTTTTTTGACGAATCAAAAACGTAAAGCAACAAAAAGTAACAAAAACGTGATTTTATCAAGTCATATCTCAAATAACTGTTTGGAAATGAACTTGATAGTGATTCACAACTTGTGTTCAAATTGCCCACCACCAGTGCCAAAACTTCTTTTGAGCTTCTTTGCAAAGTTCTTGATGGCCCTGTTGACGCGTTCCAAAGGCAAATCTTAACATATCAACTCAAATGCGCCCATCAATTATCTTACTGCTCTTGGATTTGGTTGCAGATTGTGATATTTCTCCAGCATAACTCTCCGCAATTGATTATCAATCCATCGGGTTCAAATCCGGAAATTTGGGGCCATTGGCATTCTCAATAAAACCAGAACAATCGACATTGAGCCGATCTCCATTCATTTACGGCAAATTTCTTAAATATCAGCTTAACCCTCGGGCTACCAGAGGTTGGTATCCACCCACTAGGTTTTTTCCAAATCAAACTTGTTCCGTTTGGAATAAAATTTTGACGTGTTAACTAGCTGTAGAGGGTTCATTGGCACACATTTTGAGCTAAAATTTCTGATGATGCCCCTACCGTTCAAACGTTACACCCGGTATACCCATGGTACTAGGGGGTAGATACCCCCAAAGATTATCGACTATAACTTTTGCGCCCTTTAATATGAAGAGACAAAAATTATACCATTCTATAGAGGGAATGTGGGGCTACATTTCGATGCTCATTGAGTTGTCTTTTGACAACCGAAAGTGCTCAAAATAAATTAAAATATATAAAGGTGTTTTATTTTCATAAAATGTTCATGTTTTTTCTATAATAACTCATCCATAATTTATTTTTTTAATAGAAATAAATTAGGCCATTCTGTAGAGGGCATTTAGGGCTATTTTCTGATACCAAATAATTTGTCTTTTGATGACCGAAAGTGCTCAAAATAAATTAAAATGTGTGAAAATGTTGGGTTTTTTACAACGCATGAACGTTTTTCAGCAGCTACAACATGTTTTTGTTTTGATTGAACATAAAACAGACTTATTACTAGTTCTCATAGTTGAACATTGGACTTTATTATATGTAAACTATTTTTTATATATATGTGGCGGACATGCCACAAGAGATAATATTAGTCAATGTGAGCGTATAAAAACAATATTGATAAACTAGGGCTGCCAACTTTTGATTTTGTCATTCCGGGACGCCCGTTGTCACTCGATATGCCGTTACCAATTTATACAATGTGTAAACGCATAGGCCTAATGTAACAAATGTTGTGTCAGTCCAATTATCCAGTCTAACCTAAAATCTAAAAAAATAGTAGGCCTAGTTAATAATTTTGTAGATAAATTGTCAGAAGACAAGTAGCCTAAATTTAGGATTAGAATCGAACTCAAGAAGATATTTTTAAAAATAAATTTAAGTTCCATGGTAGTAACTTAGGCATACGTAGCCTACACCAGGGTAGGCAGACTTATGAGCCCAGCACGAGCAATGTTGATAGTTAGCCTTTAAAATTATAGGCGACATCGTGCATGCTGATTACAAAATTTAATATCATTAATGAAATTATCAGGTCGGCGGCCGGACAGCAGAACTTAGCCCAAACTATTTACTTCTGCTGAGCTTTAAGCAGTTCCAGAACACTGGTGACAAAGTCACAGAAAATAGCACATGTCATGTCGAAATTGATGCTTAGGCCTATAGTACAGTTCCGCTTTTACAAGGTCGATGCTCAACTAGGTTTAATTTCGATTGCTAGACTACAGGTCGGCCATAAGGCTGAACGTTCTCTCGCAAAAAGAATTTAAAACGGAATGAGAGTGGGTCTACGAACAACAAAATATGCTATACTGAGTATCAGAGGTTTATAAAGTCTTGAAGACTTCAACCCAGCGCTGTCCAGCATTTGATGTTCAGCCAACAACGTCAAATTCATCGAACAATCTATTAAGTTTAGTGTGCAAAATAAGAACAATATTGTGGAATGTGAGTCTTAACAGCAAATTCCGGGACAATTTGGGATCAATCCGGGACACGGGACGCACAGGGCCAATTCCGGGACTGTCCCGGCGAATCCGGGACGGTTGGCAGCCCTATGATAAACCCATGGGAGTGTTTACAGACCGTTTAAAACACGTAAAAGTCGTTTGAGATCACTTTGGTACATGATAACTTTTTGGCCGAAGGTACCCCATGTCGGGTCGGGATAACCTTCCTGATAGGCGTACATACATATATATTGGCCCTGGAGGGGTATAAGAGGACGTACGAACCTCAAAAATCGTCTAGGACGACGTATAACAAAGCTCGTATGAGATTAACGATTACCTGTAATATTGCCATTTTTCATACGGAAGACAAGTGTCCACGTTTAAGCCAAACCATAGCGTGCAGACAGCGTTATTCCGGTGGAATAAAGCCTGCCGCACGGTGCGTTGCTTATAACGTGGAGTAGTTGCCGACTACTCCATACGTACTGTGTTCGTGAATTCGTTCATAGTGATTTCCGTTGTGTCCGACTGTCTCGACAGGATTGGCATTGGCCATTCGAACATGATTTGGCGATCCTGAGTGTATGCGGTTGTGAGAGCTTGTGTTGACGATCTTTCAGGGTTCTCTTCCTTGTAATCGATCTCACGGGGTTTGATCTTCCGTTTCAGGGGTACGTGATAACACGGCCAGAGACGCCGCAGCTCTGTAGGTCTGCGGGAGGGAAAACGTTTGGGGGGTCCCGTAGCTCAGTGGAGAGAGCGCTGGCCGTTAAACTGAGAGTCAGCCGCGCGGACCCGGGTTCAAGCCTCACACGGGGCAAAAATTTATTTGAATTTTCTGTTAGCTGCCGCTGGCGCTTTGCTGTTGTGTTGCTTGACTCGGGATCTGCTAAAAATAAAGATAGCCCCTCCCACTCCTGGCTTGGCCGAATCAGGAGTTATCCAGTACTTAGGCCATTAGTGTTAAGTTACCGAACCTGTTGTAGCCGAACTGCGTGTCGTGCGAAGCAGGCCGTATTTCGTATAACTTGTACATGTAATCGTTCTGCGGTTTGTCAGATTGAATGTCAATAAACGAAGATTATTATTATTATTGTGTAAAGGGTGAAATCCCCTGATGACAGATACGTAATTGCAAAGGCATTCATTTTCATACATTACGCTGGTGTCGTTTACCCGGTAGTGCGGCTGGGCCCCGCCTACCACGTTCACGCCAAGTTGGGTGATTTGTTACATTTATACGAGAGAGCTTCGTTGTATCCGTGGTTTCAGGAAGAGAATACTACAGTACTTTGTGTGGGAGACTGTCTGTTCCAGTTGTTCAAGTTCGTTGGGTGTCTTGACTTCAGTTTTATCTTTGTTCAACTTCAGCAGCATGAATTCCCTGAAAGCGGCACCTCGGTGAAGGGCGATCCGCGGGAATAAGACTTTGTCGGTGAATATCGGAGAAGCCGCAGCTCCATTGGTCTGCGGGTATAATAAATACACGCGTAGAGGGGAGCGCCCTCAGAAAATATATATATACTTTTCCTCAGTGTTTCATCATGGGCCTGAGCGGATGACCCGGCAGCTGTAGGACTCAGCCCCCTCTCTGCCACGGTCGCGCCAGGAAGCCACTTATACAATTGATACAGTTACTTACGTTTATACTTGGTTCAAACGACAGAGATAATACTTGAATCCTTGTGAGTTGATCGCTTGGTCATACCGATCGCATTGTGACTGCATTGAAGGCTTTCGACTGTTCGCCTCGATCGACGTTGTATCGGTCCGAGGGCGCTTTGATCGCCGGGCGCTGGTGCCGCCGTGTCTCTTAAATCCTGGAGTGAAGGTTTTTCGCGTTGACCTGTGCGACTCTCTCCCCGGTTGATTGCCAACACTTGGTGAGGTTGTATACGTTTGACGTCGCGTCACATAACGTTTACTGGTGTTTCGGTCAGTGGTTAACCCGTTCGTCTGAGGAAGACAGCCGCCTCAGTCGTGCGTGATATATGTACATTTGGTTACCGGTAAAGTGTTAAAGTAAGGCCGCCCGTAAGCAGCCGGGTAGAGGCTTGTCAGATAAGAGAGCAGCTCCTTACACTCTGTCAGCGTAAGGACGGGGATATACGTGTTCAGTCGGGAAGGCTAGTTTGCCCGACTGACGCGCAATTACAGTTACAGGGAAACTAGCGGGAGTAAGTGTGACTCACGTTAGGTAGCATTTCCCGTGTCAGGTGAACATTACCATTTGAAGTCCGATCGTTTGAAACTGTGTGTGAAAGTGTTCGTTTTACCTTGGTTGCCCGTGAAAGTGTTGATAACTCGCGAGTAAGGCGCGAGGGAAATTCGGTACAGGTTCGGTAAACTGTTCTCTGGTCTTTGCTTGGTGTCGGCAAAGACCAGCCTCGGTATCGGTCGATTGCAATCGTCCGCGTTTTCGGTTGGGTGCCCCGCTTACATTTGTCTTCCGTCCCTGTAATGTCCGCCTGGTTAACTAATACAAGAGTTCAATGAAACGTTAAAGACCCTGTCTAGCTCCATTAGATAAGGTTATTTGAAAGTTAAAGTACCCGTAGTTAGGGCCCCGTCACGTCCATCAACTTCAGGCCCGATGTTGGTCTGTTCGTGATCGGACGGTGTCGGACGCCGCTACGAGGTTTCTTGGAGCTGGTGGGTTGTGGCGGACAGGCCACAAGAGAGATACGAGTAAAAGATAATTTTCCGGTACATAGCGGGAGTAACCCTGACTCTCGTTAGGTAGCCATGTGGCTTAGTAGAAAAGAAACCTAAACCGGTTTCGTTAAAATTTAGGTTTCGGTCATTGTATACGGAAGACCGATGGGGGCTTTTAAGCCAAAGTATAGAGTGTTGCCGGTGGAATAAAGCCTGCCATACGGTGCGTTGCTTATAACGTGGAGTAGTTGCCGACTACTCCATACGTACTGTGTTCGTGAATTCGTTCATAGTTAAATCGGTTGTGTTCGACTGTCTCTACAGGATTGGCATTGGCCATTCGAACATAATTGGGCGATCCTGATAATTAGGTTTCTTGGAGCTGGTGGGTTGTGGCGGACAGGCCACAAGAGAGATACGAGTAAAAGATAATTTTCCGGTACATAGCGGGAGTAACCCTGACTCTCGTTAGGTAGCCATGTGGCTTAGTAGAAAAGAAACTTAAACCGGTTTCGTTAAAATTTAGGTTTCGGTCATTGTATACGGAAGACCGATGGGGGCTTTTAAGCCAAAGTATAGAGTGTTGCCGGTGGAATAAAGCCTGCCATACGGTGCGTTGCTTATAACGTGGAGTAGTTGCCGACTACTCCATACGTACTGTGTTCGTGAATTCGTTCATAGTTAAATCGGTTGTGTTCGACTGTCTCTACAGGATTGGCATTGGCCATTCGAACATAATTGGGCGATCCTGATAATTAGGTTTCTTGGAGCTGGTGGGTTGTGGCGGACAGGCCACAGGAGAGATACGAGTAAAAGATAATTTTCCGGTACATAGCGGGAGTAACCCTGACTCTCGTTAGGTAGCCATGTGGCTTAGTAGAAAAGAAACTTAAACCGGTTTCGTTAAAATTTAGGTTTCGGTCATTGTATACGGAAGACCGATGGGGGCTTTTAAGCCAAAGTATAGAGTGTTGCCGGTGGAATAAAGCCTGCCATACGGTGAGTTGCTTATAACGTGGAGTAGTTGCTGACTACTCCATACGTACTGTGTTCGTGAATTCGTTCATAGTTAAATCGGTTGTGTTCGACTGTCTCTACAGGATTGGCATTGGCCATTCGAACATAATTGGGCGATCCTGATAATTAGGTTTCTTGGAGCTGGTGGGTTGTGGCGGACAGGCCACAAGAGAGATACGAGTAAAAGATAATTTTCCGGTACATAGCGGGAGTAACCCTGACTCTCGTTAGGTAGCCATGTGGCTTAGTAGAAAAGAAACTTAAACCGGTTTCGTTAAAATTTAGGTTTCGGTCATTGTATACGGAAGACCGATGGGGGCTTTTAAGCCAAAGTATAGAGTGTTGCCGGTGGAATAAAGCCTGCCATACGGTGCGTTGCTTATAACGTGGAGTAGTTGCCGACTACTCCATACGTACTGTGTTCGTGAATTCGTTCATAGTTAAATCGGTTGTGTTCGACTGTCTCTACAGGATTGGCATTGGCCATTCGAACATAATTGGGCGATCCTGATAATTAGGTTTCTTGGAGCTGGTGGGTTGTGGCGGACAGGCCACAAGAGAGATACGAGTAAAAGATAATTTTCCGGTACATAGCGGGAGTAACCCTGACTCTCGTTAGGTAGCCATGTGGCTTAGTAGAAAAGAAACTTAAACCGGTTTCGTTAAAATTTAGGTTTCGGTCATTGTATACGGAAGACCGATGGGGGCTTTTAAGCCAAAGTATAGAGTGTTGCCGGTGGAATAAAGCCTGCCATACGGTGAGTTGCTTATAACGTGGAGTAGTTGCTGACTACTCCATACGTACTGTGTTCGTGAATTCGTTCATAGTTAAATCGGTTGTGTTCGACTGTCTCTACAGGATTGGCATTGGCCATTCGAACATAATTGGGCGATCCTGATATACGCGGTTGTGAGGGCTCAGGTAGATGATCTGTCGGGGTTCGTCACTCTGTCATCGATCTCTCGGGGTTCAATCTTCTGTTTCAGGGGTACGGGTTACTAGGCCGAAGACGCCGCAGCTCCGTTGGTCTGCGGAAGTGTTACAGTTGTATAGGGTGAAATCCCCTGGTGAAGTATCCGGTTACCGTTGGGCTACACGTGTTAGTGATTCTGCAGGGCTTGGGTTGGGCTCCTACCTGCAAGGGAAGCTACGTGATCCTGCCGTCTTGGCGATCGTCGAGAGTCTTTTGAGCGTAACGTGAGGGTTACGGGTTTTCTGGAGTGGAGAGGGTGACTCCACGGGTGCGCATGAAGCCGAAGATTCGGTGATATACGTTCGATTTAGTAAAGCAGGGGCACCAAGTTCTTCGGGTAATATATATTGGTACAGTAGAGAGTTATCGCTCCCCTCGGGTAGAGGATCGTTTGTGGGCTTAGCAAACTAGGAGCAAGGGAAGCAGATTAAAGCTTGAGAGTAAAGACCAAGTTTGATATCAGGGTTTTTTACCTGAGGTCCGTAACTGTTGAGTTAAGGGCGGAGGCGCCAGTAGTGTACAAGGCAAATAATAAGTCTCTTCGGAGACGGGGCTACCCGATACCTGTTCCCCCAAGACCGCCAGGTCTTTTATTTTTTTCCTCCGTTTCCCGTGAACCGACCAGCATCCACCACGACGCTCTTCGGAGCGCCCGAGAAAGCTAAGTCTCGGTGAGGCGCCGGTTGTTGCCGTTGGACGTGGGACGAGTGAGGCGAGCACTCGGGAAGCGCACCGCGTACTTGGTACACGGCGGCGGTGCGTGTTCCGTGGACAGGCTAAGTGTTAAAGTCGGGAGTTCGGCCGCTGCCGGTCTCGATTGCTGCCGGGCTTCAGCTCGACTCTGCCCGGTAGCGTGTGAGCAGCGTGAGCCGTCTCTCCGTGGAATTCACTGTTACTGAAATGAGAACACGGTCGTGGCGCATCCTCGGCCTGGGGCCGTTGGATTGGTCCTGGTTTCAGGCACTTTGGTTGCCGGGAAAGGGCATGCGCTCAGTAGTCCCCGTCGGTGGCGAGGGCTCGGTGGCTGCCCGGTGCAGCATGGTACGCAAGAGTAAAGACGAACAGGGCAAGAAGACAAACACCGAAGGCGCGACGGGTGGCGCACGGCGAGGCCGCTCTGCCGGTGGGACAACGGACCCTGTGTTGGGAGTCGGCCATCCTCCGTCTCAGGACGTCGCCTACTCGGCGACCGCGGACTCGGCAGAGAGCGGGTCCGACGATACGGCGCTGCACACCCGGTCGCAGGCGTCGGTGTCAGGGGCTTCTTCGACCGCCAGTGAAAGCGACAACGGCGCGCACGGCGCAGACAGCGACTCGGGAGATCCAGGCAATCCTGGTAAGAGCGCGGGTCTCTCGGGTCCTGGGCAGTCCGAGACTCTTGATGGTGCAGGGGCCACCGAGGAAGACCGACCCGGTCATTCAGAGGCGCTTGCGGCCGACGGCAAGAGGGAAGCGGCGCAGGCGTTGTCTGCTGAGGGTCGGACGCCACAAAGTGGTACCAGATGTGGGGTAAAAACTTCTGAGGTACGCACTGTTCCTTTTCCGCATTTGAATGTTGACTTTTCAACCGGGAATCTTTCCATGGATGTTTCTCGGTCTGATTGTGAGTACTTTGGCGCTCGTCCAAAAATTTGTTGGCCTGATTTGAACGTAGCTGGTGGTTTTGTTCGATCTAATGTGGCTGTGCCTGTTGATCTATCTACTGGTGATCCAAGGGAGTTTGTTGATTTAGAAGTTGAAGATGTTGGTATCCGGTGTAAGACTTCTTCTTGTGTTGCTGGTGTTGAAAATTGGCTGCGTTCTGTTCCACGAGTTTCTGAAGCTGTTCGGGACAGCAGACCCATGTTTTCTGAACGTGTAGTCCCATCTTGTCCTGACAGGGACGTGTATCGGTTACCTGAGCGATGTGTGGAGGTACTCTCCGTGCGAGAACGGTCGAGTAGAAGTGCTGGTGCATCTCGCAGGCATGTTCCTCGACTTGAGACGATTGAGAGCGTCTCGGGAAATGATGTAGCTGTCGACGTAAAGAATGAATTGTCAATTCTCCGACAATGTGTGGTTCTGCTCACTCAGAGGGTGGAAGCCTTGTCAGTTCCTGGTGAACGGAGGCAGGAGTCATGGCCTAAGCAGATGGTGAGACGTCCGGATAAAGCACACAGGAAAAAGGTCAGTAAAGAAACGGCACGACAGAGTGATTTACCGGAGCAACGAGTGGCACAATCACGGCATTGTGATTCTCCGAAAGTCAGACGACTGGTGCAGCAGGATGTCAGGGTGAAGGAAAAAAGGGTGTCATCTGACGATGCATCCACACAGACGGACCAGGATGAGCTGAGAACAAGGACGAATGACGGAAGTCATCGTCGTCGGGCAAAACGAAGAGTGAAAATCACGGTTCCGACACAGCGTACTGACTCGTCGTCAGGTCGGTCTATTCTCAAGAAGAAAGACCAAGGACAACGACGTGTGGCAGTGGTGACAGGCGACGATAGCAATTCGTCGGGTGAAAGTATTCGGTCTCCCGTAAAGGCAAGAGGACACAGAGACAGAGGAGTTGCCAGAGACCAGGTTAACACTCGTGTGAAGCAACGAGTCGGATCAAGGACCGGGGAGGACGACGAATCCAGTGATGACAGTGATTCGCCTCGACGGAGTTCCGGGGATGACAGAACACGTCAACGTTCTGCCAGTCAGACGAGAACCCGAGCTTCAGTGGACCATGGGATCCGGATCAAACTCGAAAAGTACGACGGGAAGACAGCGATCGCTGCTTTTCTGGCCAAATTTGAAGTGTGCGCCAGATGCAACAATTGGAGTGACCGTGAAAAATCGGATCAGCTCATGTGTGCTCTCACAGGGCCGGCGTCACAATTGTTGTGGGACATTGGTGCCCAGAAGAACGTGTCTTGGCAGGGTCTGGTAGAGAAGCTGAAGGCGAGGTATGGTTCAGAGAATCAAACGAATCTCTTCCGAACCAAGCTACGGACATACCGACAGGGTCAGTCTGAGACGCTGAGCAATGTTGTGCAGGAGTTCAGGCGATTGATGGTCCTAGCATATCCTGGACCGACAAATAACGTTGTCGAGTCGATCGCTTGTGATGCCTTCATCGACGCTTTGACGAATCAAGACTTGGCTCAGAAGGTACGAGAGAGGGAACCGGTTGATCTTGAGACCGCGTACAAACATGCTGTCCGGTTGGAAGCATACGGTCGTCAGTCAACGTCTGGTGGTAACGTGGAGCAGAGACATGGTAGAGTGAAAGCTACCAGGTCCGATCGAACGACTCCGGTAGTCGGGGATAACCAGGATCAGCGAATGGTCGACCTGGAACGTCAAATTGAGACTCTGACCAAAGAACTCGGTCAGCTCAAGCCGAAGTCAGAGTCGGGGTTTGTTGCAAATAAACCCTACGAACGATGGAATCGTTCGGACCGGACAAACAATGGATCGTTTCGGAGGCAAGGATTTCCACCAGGAGGTTGGAAGTCCGACAACCGCGAATGTTTCCTGTGCCACAAAAGAGGACATATCCGCTGGAATCGTCCGCAGCTGAGGACAGAAGCTGCTGAAGATCCGGTGAGCACTGAACCTTTCCCGGAACCGTCACAAAACCGACTGGTGAAAGGAAGCAGTATGGCGTACATCGTCACCCGCTTGAATGGAGTACGACGTCAATGTCTTCTTGACTCAGGCAGTGAGATGTCGCTGGTGCCTAAATGCTTCGTGCCAGGGAGTAAAGTGGTACCGTCAGAGCAACGACTGTTAGCTGCGAACGGAAGTGAGATCCGAGTGGATAGTGAAGCCATGTTGACCATTCACATTGGCAGGAAATCATTTCCGCTACCTTGTCTGGTGACTGACCAAGTGACAGAAGTCATCTTGGGGCTGTCGTGGCTTGAGGCCAATCAGGCAAGTTGGAACTTCGCTGATCACTATGTTCGCCTGGTTGAAGTGAACGTACCGCTGAAAACTACATCTGCAGGACTCAGGTGTAGGAAAATTGTGATCCGGAATGACACAGTGATACCGGCCAGATGTGAAATGGATGTCCTAGTTTCGGTGGTGTACCCGCATCTGCGTGTCGATACAGAGGACTGGATAACTACTCCAAAGGAACTGTCCAAAGGACTGGTAGTTGGGCGAACCCTGATTCCGGGGAAGGAGTCAATGGTCTGGGTGAGGATGGTGAACGTGGGAAACAAAGACACCACGGTGAGGCAAAGTACGGAATGCCTGTTGGAGCGAGTGACCGTATTACCAGTCACCAAGAACATGATGGCACAGAAGACAGGTTACGGTCGACAGATTCCGTCAAGGATAAGCAAGACATGTCAACCCACGGTACTGCCGGAGGAAAACGTGAACACCGGGAGCGCTTCGGATAAAGACACTGAGAATGCTTTGATGAGAGTGATTGGACCCACGGTACTGCCGGCGGAAAAAGTGAACAACGAGAGCGCTTTGGATAAAGACATGTTGGAGCGGAAGCAGCAGGCTGAGGACAAGATCTGGCCTGTGATGATCAGTGACAGCTGGCTGAAGGATGAAGAGGATGACAGTGACTCCTCTCTCGACCTCGATCTTGAGAGGGTGTGTCGACGTTTTCCGTCGATAAAGGAACACCTTGGAGGTTTTCCTGTGTCCAGGGAGGACAATACCGTCGAAAGTCCCAGTCGACGAAGTGGTAGTCGGTCCCCAGAGGATGACTAGCCAAAGTCGTCGCGTAATGGCGATGTGTTTCTGGCAGGGGTTGAGAAAGATTTCTGTTTACATTTGTCGGTTTCCTTTTGTTGAACGCCACAGTGGTACTTGTGGGTTGCGAGACTTGAACTGGGTCTCGACACCGCTTAAGTGTGGTGGGTTTTAGATTCTGTCGGTGGACAGTGTTCCTTTTGATGTAGCCTTTTTCAGTGCAGGTTAAAGTGGTACCTGATCATATTGAGAACGCGCCCTGCGTTTTCTTGTACTCGCGTGATGGCGATTGTTTCTTGGTACTGGTCAAGTTCCTTTGAATTTCGTTTCATTTGCTGACCGCTTAATTGTGGTGGGACTGTCCACGCAATTCGTGAATAACTCTTGTTGAGTAGAATCACTATCAGACGGTGATGTGTGGGAACAACGGATATTCCCAGGACAGTGGACAGAGTTGGTAACTTTTCTCTCCTTAAGGTCCCTCAGCTTCCGAGTTGAGTGGAGCTCAGGTAAGAGACAGAGTGCTTATGAGGTTGGTGATCTCTCACGACAGAGGGATGAGATGCCAATAGAGTGAGGGTGGAATTACTCGCACCTGGCAGGCTGACGTTGTAGGTAACGTTCGGGCGGGGTGTCGTAAGTCGGGTCTCCTCGAGGACGCTAGTCGCACCTGTTCGAGCTATCGCTACCAGTTAGCGCATGGGCGGGGTTCCTTTAAGTCGAAGTCCTGGTTCTGGTCAAATGACCGTGTGGAGGATGTACTCGCACATGATCTAGCTATCGCTACGAGTTAGCGTATGGGCGGGGTGGAATAAGCCGAGGTTCCTGGAGGACGCTAGTCGCATCTGTACCAGCTATCGCTACAAGTTAGCGATGGGCGGGGTTCCTTAAGTCGAAGTCCTGGTTTAAATGACAGTGGGAGGACGCTAGTCGCACCTGTACCAGCTATCGCTACAAGTTAGCGATGGGCGGGGTTCCTTAAGTCGAAGTCCTGGTTGTGAATTGACTGTCTGGTTCGCTCTATAACCGTGGTGGTTTCCGGTTCCTTGCACTCTAATCGAGCTTGGGTTGGAGATGTTCCTGTTACGTTTATGTTTCCCTGATCTTGCAGCCGATGTTTACATCGATGAACGGTACGTGAAAGGATGTGTTGGGCTACGGAAAGACTGTTCGTGAATCTGCGGCGGATTCTTGTATTTTTGCCGGAGTGCAAACTTCCGATTTTTGGTTATTACAATAATATGTCTGTTCTATTCTGTTGTTACTAGCACCAGCTAGTTGCGGAGGTTCGATTTGCTGTCGTAGGGTCGATCCTTGACTGCAAAGTCTACTCCGATGTGCCTATGTATTTGTGTTAGTTGTTATTTTCAGAGTTGGTTGGGAACTGGCCAACAAACGACGCTGCTGGACGTCGTGTTCGTGACAACGAGAGTCAGACAAAGAATCTTTGACACTGTGATGATGGTGCTTGAGTATGACTGGTGCGAATGAAATAATAAAGAAGCATATCTGGTGTGTGTGCTTTGTGTTAGACTCATTTTTGTGATCGGGAGACAGAGGGGGTAGTGCTGTCTCCCAAGAACCTAAGTAGGTAGGTTAGAGGACGGGCCCATAAAAATGGGAGGGTCCTGATAAATACGGTCCATGTTTCCTAACGATGCTCCGCATCAAAGAAAGGTGGGGAGAGTGTGGCGGACAGGCCACAAGAGAGATACGAGTAAAAGATAATTTTCCGGTACATAGCGGGAGTAACCCTGACTCTCGTTAGGTAGCCATTTGGCTTAGTAGAAAAGAAACTGAAACCGGTTTCGTTAAAATTTAGGTTTCGGTCATAGTATATGGAAGACCGATGGGGGCTTTTAAGCCAAAGTATAGAGTGTTGCCGGTGGAATAAAGCCTGCCATACGGTGCGTTGCTTATAACGTGGAGTAGTTGCCGACTACTCCATACGTACTGTGTTCGTGAATTCGTTCATAGTTAAATCGGTTGTGTTCGACTGTCTCTACAGGATTGGCATTGGCCATTCGAACATAATTGGGCGATCCTGATATACGCGGTTGTGAGGGCTCAGGTAGATGATCTGTCGGGGTTCGTCACTCTGTCATCGATCTCTCGGGGTTCAATCTTCTGTTTCAGGGGTACGGGTTACTAGGCTGGAGACGCCGCAGCTCCGTTGGTCTGCGGAAGTGTTACAGTTGTATAGGGTGAAATCCCCTGGTGAAGTATCCGGTTACCGTTGGGCTACACGTGTTAGTGATTCTGCAGGGCTTGGGTTGGGCTCCTACCTGCAAGGGAAGCTACGTGTTGCATTCACGACCCTGCCGTCCTGGCGATCGTCGAGAGTCTTTTGAGCGTAACGTGAGGGTTACGGGTTTTCTGGAGTGGAGAGGGTGACTCCACGGGTGCGCATGAAGCCGAAGATTCGGTGATATACGTTCGATTTAGTAAAGCAGGGGCACCAAGTTCTTCGGGTAATATATATTGGTACAGTAGAGAGTTATCGCTCCCCTCGGGTAGAGGATCGTTTGTGGGCTTAGCAAACTAGGAGCAAGGGAAGCAGATTAAAGCTTGAGAGTAAAGACCAAGTTTGATATCAGGGTTTTTTACCTGAGGTCCGTAACTGTTGAGTTAAGGGCGGAGGCGCCAGTAGTGTACAAGGCAAATAATAAGTCTCTTCGGAGACGGGGCTACCCGATACCTGTTCCCCCAAGACCGCCAGGTCTTTTATTTTTTTCCTCCGTTTCCCGTGAACCGACCAGCATCCACCACGACGCTCTTCGGAGCGCCCGAGAAAGCTAAGTCTCGGTGAGGCGCCGGTTGTTGCCGTTGGACGTGGGACGAGTGAGGCGAGCACTCGGGAAGCGCACCGCGTACTTGGTACACGGCGGCGGTGCGTGTTCCGTGGACAGGCTAAGTGTTAAAGTCCGGAGTTCGGCCGCTGCCGGTCTCGATTGCTGCCGGGCTTCAGCTCGACTCTGCCCGGTAGCGTGTGAGCAGCGTGAGCCGTCTCTCCGTGGAATTCACTGTTACTGAAATGAGAACACGGTCGTGGCGCATCCTCGGCCTGGGGCCGTTGGATTGGTCCTGGTTTCAGGCACTTTGGTTGCCGGGAAAGGGCATGCGCTCAGTAGTCCCCGTCGGTGGCGAGGGCTCGGTGGCTGCCCGGTGCAGCATGGTACGCAAGAGTAAAGACGAACAGGGCAAGAAGACAAAGACCGAAGGCGCGACGGGTGGCGCACGGCGAGGCCGCTCTGCCGGTGGGACAACGGACCCTGTGTTGGGAGTCGGCCATCCTCCATCTCAGGGCGTCGCCTACTCGGCGACCGCGGACTCGGCAGAGAGCGGGTCCGACGATACGGCGCTGCACACCCGGTCGCAGGCGTCGGTGTCAGGGCTTCTTCGACCGCCAGTGAAAGCGACAACGGCGCGCACGGCGCAGACAGCGACTCGGGAGATCCAGGCAATCCTGGTAAGAGCGCGGGTCTCTCGGGTCCTGGGCAGTCCGAGACTCTTGATGGTGCAGGGGCCACCGAGGAAGACCGACCCGGTCATTCAGAGGCGCTTGCGGCCGACGGCAAGAGGGAAGCGGCGCAGGCGTTGTCTGCTGAGGGTCGGACGCCACAGGGTTACGTGCTTGCAGAACAGCATCGCTACAACGAGGTTACGTGCTTACCGAACAGCATCGGTATAACGAGGTTACGGGCGTGGCGAACAGCATCGCTGAAAGCCGGTGACCAGCATCGCTGAACGCCGGGGACCAGCATCGGCGAAAGCCGGTGACCAGCATCGGCGAGAGCCGAGGACCAGCATCGCTGAAGGTCTGCGACCAGCATCGCTGGGAGTTGGTGAGTTGGGCAGCTGTCTGCCAGCATCGGTGCACGCGCCGTACGAGTATAGCGAGGCCGCTGGTGAACGAGTTGTCCGTCGGACAAGGGAGCGTCGGCGCATCAATTTGGCAGAGTTGGTGGCGCGTCTTCTCCCAGTAGGAATATTGCGGCGGAGGCTAATCGGAGCTCCGGCCGTTGGTGAACAGAGTTACGACCGGCCGGTTAGGGCATTGCTACCTACCGTCTTGGGACCTTGTGTGGAATATTTCCTGGTGAATTCGTTGTCGTTTCTGTTCCCTTGGAGCGAGTTGGTGTGGTCACCGTCTAGTCCCGGTGACGCCGCCTGATAAATTTGTCCGTCTTTTGCGAACGTATCATGCCGTTCTGGCGAGGCCTGGGACTCAGTCCATTGGAATGGCCGTGGTTCAAATCACTTTGGTCTGCAGAGTTTCGCGAACGTGCCGTGTTACCCGTCGGTGGCATTAGTTCGAGAGTTGCTGTCTGTTGTATGTTACGCCGGAAAGGAGATCGGTCGGGCCAGGGGAAAAGGCCCGTGGCCGTGAAGGGTAGCTCCAAGCGAGGGTCTGCCGCCCTTGTATCGATGAACCCTGTGTTGAGCGACGGCCATCCTCAGGCTCAGGATGTTACTCCCAAAGTGACCGTGGACGAGGGCGAGGCAGACTCGGAAGCGACCGAGCTTTATACCCTGTCGCGAGCGACCATCCCAGAGGCCTCTTCGGCCGAGAGTGAGGACGGGGACGGCGCGGTAGCGTCCCGTCGAATGAGCGGCAGACACAGACACAGACACGCTAGCGACCCGGGCGACACTCGGGATCCTGGTAAATTCATGGGTCGCCCGGGAAGCCAGCAGCTCGCCGGCCCTTGTGTGTCAGATATGGCAGCAGGGGCACGAACGCCACATATAAATCATGTTTAAAACATACAGAATCTAATATATTCCCCATGCGAAAGTATACGTTTTGTGGAATCGACGGGTACCCATGGTAAAAAATTCATAATTTCGAGGTGCATTCATATTTTCCAAACCTAAATATACCTTTTTGTGCAGAAATTAATGCTGAATCATAATGGTATATTACAAGTTATGATATCTCAAACCATACCCAAAATCCAGGGGGTGGTAACCACCCCCCCTTGGTAGTCCGTGTTACAAAAAAGCTTGGTAGCCTGAGGGTTAACTCGTAATTTTTGCGCTCTCACTGTTTATCAGAGTAAACATTGCTCAAAGCCTTATAATTATCTCCAGGATCTTGCTCAAGAGGTGTCTGAATATACATTTTGTCTGTCATTGACACCTTGGCCATTTTCATTTTTTTAGAAATTTGAATTTCATTGCTTTAATAGCAAAATTATGTATCTGACAGATTCCTTATTTACCAATTTGATTGTCATCTTGCTAAGTGACTTCACAGTGACGTGCAGCTACGCTGGTACCCTGTTTCTGTTTAAAATAGTAATAATAATGATCATCTGGCAATATCAAGTCTATTTGAAAACAATTATTTGAGATGAGACTTGATAAAATCGTTTTTGGCTACTTTTTGTTGCGTTACGTTTTTAAATCGTCAAAAAACGGTGGGCGTCCTCCCTAAAAGTGCAATAACTTTTGTTCTGTTTTAAAATATATTTATGAAACCTGGCCATCATGTGTAAATGTGAATTGTCTTTAAGACTATAAAATTTCATTTCGAAAATCTTGCGTTTGGCCAAGATGTTGGCAAAGACCTAGGGGTATTTTTTTGGCCCACTCTGTATACATAAAATCATAATGCTAAGTTGAGCAGTACTGTTGTCATTTTGTTTATTGAAGACGATTATCCAGTGTGTGAATCAAACATGAAAGAAGATGGAGTCATTGGAAGCAACAGCTGCCACGTGAAACTAGAAGAAATTCAGTTGTCCTGCAATATTTCATTCCACGGAAACATTCCACCCATTGTTGAATGGAAAGAGGTGGGAAAAGACGACACCATTGGTGAAGGTATCCACCAAGAGATCTCTGCTAGTCGTGTGACTTCATTTCTGACGATTTCAGGCCACCAGAGACAACATGGTTCATCATTCGCCTGTCAGACAAGAAGATTTACGATAAAGCCAAACAGATGTATCTCTGATGACGTTAAAATAATATGTAAGTTTTAATATAATCCAAAAACTCGATCCAGAATTCACATTATCGTGACTCATAGGCAAATTGACTTCGCTGCTAATAAAACGGGAGCCAGAATCTCGTAACCTTGCCTATTCTTTAAAGATGCAAGGTTGGAATATTATCCTTAATAATGGACAATTATAATGCTCTTCTCTCAATACGAAGACACCTATTCAAGCGGATTCACAATAATGCATATTGATTAGGCCTAGCGTAGGCCTATGAACAACGATCGCAAATTAAGAAACAATTAACGACAATAATCTAGGCATATATCGATAAACATCCCCGCACCATAGAGTCGGGTCGAACAACAGAAATTTGGTTATTTGAAGACCTCCCCACAGTTTCGCAGCTATGCACCTGAAACCTTGTAGCTACGCAGAGCGCCACCAGAACAACCCCGCCAATTCACCACGCGCTCCCCCTTCTGGGTGGGATTAGGTTGTGGGGTGAGTGAACCAAAATTTGCCGGGTTAAAATTTTTCCCTGGATACGATCATACGACCACGGAGGGTGGGGCTTAGTAGGGGCGGGTTGGGCGGGGTGTAAAATACCGGAAATTGCGGGCAACGCCGGGTACCCCAGAAAGGTTGGAGCTGGGTGGAGCGAGGTGGAGGGATGTTGTGGCCTAGTGCGGTTGGGCGAGGACGCGAGGTGGGGCGGGGTTGGGTGGGGCGGGGTGGAGGTTGTGGTGAGGCGAAGCGGGAGGACGAGGTGGGACGATTAAAATTTTTTATCTGGAAACGCCTAGAGGGGTGGTAGTGGGTGGTGCGCTATCACCTGCAGTGGCGGATGAGAGCTGGGTGGTTTCGAAAACCGAAATTTCCAGGTCAACGCCGCGTTTCTCAGTTAGTCTTGTGCAAGATGAGCAAGGAATTCAAGAATCAGATTTTTAAAAGTAGGCCTACTTAAGGTAATACAATTCAACAAAATTGCACCCATTAATGTTGCTAATAGTTAGACATTCATCATAGAGTAAAATAGCTAACGCTTGCAAAAGGCATACGAAAGTTCAATTGTAATTGTCTTCATTTTCAGATGTTTTTCCTACATTGACGAGTACAGAGGGAATCGTGGGTGAAAAAATCATGTGTTTGGCCAATAGTAGTCAACCCTGTGTCTATAAATGGAAATGGTCTGGCAATAACAAGGAAGAAATCGCTTCAAATGAAGCCACGATAATGCTTTCTAAGCCAGGTTTATACATTTGTGAAGCAGAGTGCAAGATACGACAGAAGACGTGTTCAGTTGTAGCCAAGTTGGTACAAGTGTTTCCAGTGGCGCCTGCGCCTGGTAAGTTCAGTACTGTAGGTCTATGCCTAATGCTGTCTCAGTCTCCGATAAAGGATATAAATAAGTTCTGCGTTCTCGATATTCTCACCAGTCGTATGTGTATTATGCTGACAACAATAATTCTAAGCATTTCAACATTGTGCAGACAATAATACGACTATAACGCAGGATGACAGGTATGACATCAAGGACGGTCTTCGCCTCTTCGGCCGTCGAAAGTATGCAATGTCCGCCCCATACATGTAGCCTACAATGGAATTTCCCTGGTCTGCATTGGGTAGGGCAAAAAACGAAAATTTCTCGGGCAACGCTGGGTACCAGAGCTATACTGTAGCCTTGTCATGCTGAAATGGACATCGTGAAGGAATCAGAGTCCGCAGTTGGCATTGATCAGTAGGCCTATAATTGATGGAAGTTGTGTTAACTATTAGCTTTTAGCTGTCGAGTAAAATAATTATCTGAAGCAAAATCTATTATATCTAATGATTATGTAAACATTGTAGGCTAAATTTAAAAAAATTAAATGTAGGCCTATTTTCTATACAAGATGGAACCAATGGAAAATTGACTTTTTCGAAGAATTTTAACGACATCCAATGACAGATAAATTGCAGAACTGGATCACTTTTCTGTTGTTGAAATGTTTGTTTTTATCTAAAAGTAATATCTGTGTGACAGCGTTAACCAAGATATTTTACGAAAATAATGTGCATAATAAATGTTATCGATATCTGATGACCGCGATCGGGAAACATTATGATTATTTTGCATGACTCGTTGCATTCGTTGTTTATTGCATCAGATTACAGTTGGACCAGTTGGCTGTTCTTAGTGATACCGACCGCACTGATTAGCATTTCTATGACAACTTTCGTTGTGATTGTTGTGCCAAATGTTCGGAATCGTCGTTCTCACCAAAGACACTTGATCGGCAAGTATAGCCCACCTGATAAAAGTTACGGAACATTGTGCAACGGTCCTTGATGCTGACCCCAGACATGTACAGATAGCAACCAGAACATCTCAATACTTACAACTCAGTCAACAGCCAGATTAAAATGTTCATTTTTCTGTACCTCAACATCTATGCGCCTCATGCCATTGCTGGTTTACGTTGAAATTGTTAAGTGGTCCCAGGCCCGCATTAGGGTAGGTGCTAAGGGTGCTGCAGCACCTGGGCCCGCAGTTTTTAGGGGTCCGCATTTTTGGAAATGATAAAAAAAATAGCAAGAATGCTCCAACATCAATAGGCCAATACGATCGAAGTAATTGTCGACGAAATTTTGAAATGTTTCCCACACATCAGATTTATTAGCCCATACTAATAGTTTATGAATAATGGTTGAAATCGCAGGCGCTTATTATTATTAATATAGTTCTATCTTTGAAAAGTATGACCTTTCAACAGTAATGTCATAAAGAAAGGCTACGCAGATCCGTCATTCTCAATTGCCTCATGAAATGAGAGAATAAAGTTCAAGAAATGTCAATGGTTAACTCCTAAATTCTTAAACCTATACTTTGTTATCTTCTTCTCTAGTTTTCTGCCACTTATAGACAGGTTAAAATGTCCGACGTCGCCATTCATCTCGACGTTGGGCCTTTACTCAAGCTTTCCATATCCATTAATTTGTCATTATAATATTCCAGAATCATCTGTCGTGGTCCTCCTCTTGTTACTTCCCCTTCATTTTTCCTTCAGTGACCGTTCTTAGCGGTGAATCTGCACTCAGCCTGTGTTCTACCAATGTCTTTTGCCTCTTTTTACTGTGTGCTCTTTATCAGGTTACTTCTTCTCCGATCATTCCTAGACCTCAAGGCCGTAGCTAGGGGGGGTGTTTTGGGTGTTTGAACACCCCCCGAAATGGAAAATGTAAAAAATAATTGAATGCATTTACGAGCACATGATGTAAAAACCATGAAATAAAACCATGAAAACACCCCCCGAAATGGTGATATTTTCTGACGATTTCGGCCGGATGACTAAAAAAGAAGGTTGTCAGTTTTTAATTTTTTACATTTCCTGAAGATTTCGACCGGATGACTAAAAAAGATCATCAGTTTTTAATTGACGACATTTCCTGAAGATTTCGGCCACATGACTAACAAAAAAGGTCATCAGTTTTTTGGGCGGGAAAGAAAAAACGAAATCAAATTCTGGCTACGACCTTGCTAGACCTCAATTGCTAGACCTCAATTGGTACAGTTTGCAGAAATTGATGACACTCTAAAGAGATGATTATGATATTATTGGAGTCTGCGAAAGAAATCGAATGTCTTATTTTATTAGACCTGAAAATAGGAAGAGGAACTTAATTAGGCCTATAGGGCCTACAATAGGAATTATGATAAACTGAGAAGAAAACATTAACAGGAATCCGGAGAAACGGCTGATAAAAAAATTGATATGGAGCGAGTTTGGTGTTGTGTGGATCAGAGACATAGACCATAAGAAAAAAGGATAGCCTGTACAAAAAGACTGGGGTCTTCGAAATGTGGACATGAAGAACAATGAAGAAAATCAATTGAATGAAACATGAGCATATTACTATTTAACAAATGAAGAAGTCGTTCGTTCCTTCTGTCACTGTAGACCTACTACAGTGTCTGAAACTTTGCCTGAGAAAACCAAACAAATACACCATAGGAAAATTATCCTTAGGCTTTACTCATTAGTGAGCATCAATGGTAGGCCTATAATTATGTGCCTGGTGGACCGGTGGCTGACAGATTGAAGAGGGCCCGCAAACATATCGCAGCACCCTGACCCGCCGTACCCTTAATGCGGGCCTGAGTGGTCCAGTTGTCAAAATGAAGTTATGCGAAGTCATTTCTTTGCCACCGATTGCCATCCAGAGCAACGCAGTAAAAATTCCGTAAAAATCATTATTCACACCACAGTTCGTGTAGGCCAGTTGATTTGACTGACCCAGGTTTCTAAAGTTGAGGACCATACGTAGGCATTATAGCGCACCTGCAGACCGCATCCAAGCCTTAATACGTTACCAATACTTTAGGCCTATTCTCCCTATTGTGAAATTTAATGTCAGTCAGGTATTATCTTACGATTCATCTCTCTCTATTCAATCTATTCCATATGCCTAGACGAACCTGGTCTCATCTTCTCATCTTCTAATCCAATGGATTATGATCTTTGATTGCGATTTCACTTGAGGAGGTGAATAGGGCCTATCCATTGATGCAGGGGTTGGCAACTGTGAAAAAGGCCATGTAAGTCAATCGATTAAACGCTTGGATTTAAAAGATCTAAAATGTAGGCCTGTTGGTAAATTCCTGAAGTGGAGACATTAATTTTGGTTGAACGGTTTAACCTGAACGTCGGAGGAGATAGAAATTGTTTTTGTCTGTCTTTTTGGCACTAGGCCTAGTCACTAGATCAACGACATTGATTCGGTTATTTGGTTGAGCACATCAAACAGTTGAGTGTTAGATGAAGAAAACGAGGTCCAATAGAATGATACAAAAGCTGGGTGTCAATTGGGTAAATTTGGGTTCCGTATTAAAGCGTCGTCATTTCAATCACTCAGCTATGAGATAATTTGTTTATACTAGTCATGGACGGAGACTTGGGTGGAGATTTGGGGGGACGAAAAGGCGGCCGAAGATTTTGGGCGGACGAATGACTGAGTCGCCGGGAAAAAAATTTCTTTTGTTTTTTAGTCACCCGTCCGAAATGTCGAACGAAAACCCCACTTTTGTCGGCCGAAAAAGTTGATGACCTTTTTTTAGTCATCGCCTCGTCTCATTCCTTGTGTGTTTCGTTAAGTGTGTATAACAACACTTCAAGACTCAAGACTTTGGGAGAGACAAATGTATGGGCCGTCCCCCCCCCTATCACACCCCACCACATCCATTGAGGAGGACCGTCGCCTCTGTCCCCCTAAGTCTCCGCCCATGGTACTGGTGCAGTGATAAGACCAACAATAAATTGTTACATAGTTTGATTCTTTTTATAGGGTCTACTGAAGAAAACGAACAGATGCTTCCTCGTGCAGGTGAGTTCGAGTCACCGTTTACACTATGACTACTATAATAATTATATATTATCATCAATGCCGACATCGTTAACGTTATCTTATCATCAACATATCATACATAGCTGTCAAAGTAGGTAGTTCACTTTCGTTGCTTTACCTTAGCCTTAGCGTCTTCAACGCCGCACAGGCTGCGACAGTATGGTAGGCCCTATTCAAAGATTTTATAAATAGCCTCTCACATGCATACAATTAAGAGCAACGCCCAGTGCGAAAGTCCCAGAGATAAAGATAAGTTTTGAGTCAGAGATAATAATTTATGCATGCAGCAGAACGACCTGAAAACATGGTGGCGTCAACTAAGGGGAAGTTGATTCCATTACGAAGGGTCAATTCAAACAAAGGCGCGATCTTAGCCAGGGCCAATCTCACATCAGAGAACAAGGAGCAAGATCAAAAGCGGAGCAAGCGAAGAAAGTTGACAAAAGTACTGTAACAGAGGCAGGCCGCCGTAGGCTATGGAGCTCCATAGGTATTCATGGGCAAGGGCCGCAAGCCAAGGTAAGAAAGGTAGATGCAGATAAGTACGTTCAACTGAATATGTGCAGTGAGAGGTAGCCAATGCAGAGGTTCAAACATGAGTGAGGAGATGTGGGAGAATCGAGGCATACGGACAGTAGGTCGGCTGAAAGCTGCGTTTCTTGAAAACTGATTGGAAAGGGGTTCTTTAGGTAGGCTCTGCCCAGAAAGAGAGAGTTACCGTTTTGTAAATGGTAAACACCAAAAATACTTTTCGAAAGCGACAATCGGATTTTAGATTACAGTGTTTGACATCCATAGTTTAAGCGTCCCTACATATCAAAACCTCAGTGATCTAGGATTTAACATGTATTAGATAGAACTTGAACTCTAGTTTTAGATATAATTTTTGCATTGGGTACGAATTGATTGACTTCGATTAATAACAAAAGCTCAGTAGTCAACCGACGCTATGTAATGATAATGAAGAATTTGGTCTAATTAAAATATACTATAGACTACAGATTATCTGCAACAAACATAAAATATTAGTCCAAAATAGGCTGGTGCTGATTGAGTTTTATTGATTCTTTTATCAATACGCAGAAATCTACGGATTAACCATGTTGAACGAGGAGGTCTACATTTCTCGACTTCACAGTTTAAGCGTAGAAGTTTATGACTCCGTACAGTTTGCGTTTAGAAGACAATGGCAAGTTCAGGATCTACTGAATCCAATTGATCTAATTTGCAATGGCAATAATCTTTGTCTGTTTGATTTTAAAGATTTAGGTGTAGCCTGTGAAATATTAATAGTAACTTCTACTGGTGAATTAGTAAATAAATGGTCAACAGGAAACAATTGGGGCACTATTTCCTCTTCAAACGATTTACACGTCATATTGACGGTTTACACGACTAGCAGGTTGCTTGAATATTCATCAGATGGGCGATTACTGCGCCAAATAATAGTGACAGGTGCAGATATCCTCAACCCATGGCATTCAATAAAACTGGCCAATAGCGAATATTTAGTCTGTCACGGTAGATATGGTTTTTCACAACACAGAGTATGTGTAGTGAAATTGAGAGATGAAGATAACAGAGATGTGATTGACATAGGCAAAGGCGATGTTATAAAAACCTTTGGTGGGGTAATCGGTTCGTCGTCAACGGAAATGAATTCCCCAATGCGTTTCGATGTTGACGCTAATGGTTCTATTTATGTCGCGGACCACAACAATGGCCGAATTTTGGTGCTAGATTCTGAGCTTAAGCTAATAAAGGAACTGGCTTCAACTAAGAAGCATGGCCTACGCCATCCTCGTAGATTGCTTCTCGATGAATCGAACGAGAGATTGCTTGTGAGCGATTACTTTCGAGTCTTAGCCTGTCAGTTAAGCCAGAACCGTAGACAGTGGTTCGACATTAACCCAGCAAATTAGCTCCGGATTTCGTCCAAGCTCCTTAAACAGGTTTCAAGCACAGAGGAGTGCACCTATGCACACTTGTTAATAATGACGAATTTGAACTGATTGGTTTGCTTCATTATATCTTTGAATGGCAGGAATTAATAGTTATAGACCTTAAATATATATTTAAATATTAGTTATAGGCCTACAACCAAACAAACGGGTGTATTCATCAACGGAGACCAGGTGGGAACCGATGACCCGTATAAAACTCGGAACTACGTTATTTTTCATGTCATAAAATTTACTGCAAGTAAGCCTAAATGCTGCAGATTGGGTAGACAGTAATTATTGATATGCTGTGTTAAATTTATTTTAGTTAAATGCAAGAAATATTTAAGTCTTTCAAAAAAGTTTTATCTAACTAATTTGAGTTTTAGATGCAAATAAGTCTTTGTGTTTTAATTAAAAATGCACTTTCAACTTGAATAATTGGTCAATCGCGTATCTGGCGCATAGACGTCCGCATACAGAGGCAAGAGGGGGTATTTGCCTCCACCTGGAAAACTGGCACCTATTTTTTAAACTACCACTTTGGTTTTTTAGACAAATTTCGTCGCGTTAGAGAATTAATTATGCCAATGATGGACAAAATGAATCTAAGAAATCTACGTTTACAATAAAATGCTTTTAATTTTCTGACTGGCATTTCTAAAGCACTTGATAAAAACAGTTGCCATGACCACCTAAAACTGACGTCTCATGCATTCAAAAGATTCTCGGATCTTTCACCTTCCTAATCCAAATGACACCCGTGCACATGGGCGTCCGCAGGAATTTTCTAGGGGGGCGCAGACTTTTGTACAATAGTCACAGAGGCTAAAATAGGTTGTCGAAAGGAACCGATCACTCCACCTTCGTTGCTCGCTCCTTCTGCGCTGCCCCCTCTCGATCCTCTGTCACGGAACCCAGGCTATACATGTAGCCTACTTGCGAAGAATTAGACTAGACGTTATGCGTTCAAAGAAAGATATATATATATATATATACCGGTATGTCCAACTTGTATAAAGCACCGATAATCACGTTGAAATCGCGTTGTAATAATCATAACCAAATAATCTAAAGTTATCTTCAAATATGTGAAAAATCCAGTGGGGCGCAAGTGCGCCCCTTGCGCCCCGCTGCGGACGCCCATGCCCGTGCACATTAACAGCTAATCTGCCTCCTTCGCCCCCTCTGACAAGTGACAACCGGTCTCGGACCTCCTTCTGGCCACCATATGAACAACCCTTTGGCTCGATGAATAACCATGGTGCCTGAGAATGACTTTCGAGTTTCGAGCTTTTGAAGTTTAGAGGTTATAATTAAAATATAAAGGGAGCATGATTTAATAGCTGAATGGAAAATAGATGCCAGTTTTCCTGAGAGCAAGTGGACTTCTTGCGCACATTCAGGAACCTACTCTTTAACTACCATTTTTGATTCTTCATACAAATAATTTCTTCCCGATAAACAAACTATTATCATATTAAAAATTAAAAAAATTGAAACTGAGAAATATAGGCCTACACTAAAAAGGTTCTACGAAAAAATATCCATGCATGTTCCTAATTCCCTGCTCTGCATTTTCAACCTCTTGCTACCAAAAAATTTAGCCGGGACCATCGTGTTTTTCCCCCCTCCTGCCAAAATTTCTGCGGGCGCCCATGATCTGGCGTGCACTTGACTTGCTGAGCATGCGTTTAACATCGTTTTTAAACTATCACCAATTGACTATGTTGTATCTTATTAAAATGCTTGTACTGTATATCTGGTGATGACTGACTACATAATATTGATGCAACTGCATGTAACAAACTATAGAGGCTGGACTCTCCACAATAGTGAAACATCTTTGCTTCTTTTTGATTCACCCTGTGATAGACCTCCCTATTCGTCGATGTTGGCTATCTTGTAGTAGGTCTCTGCATTTATGCTGGTTGTCAATAAAAAAATTGAATTTAACTGAATTGGTTTTTAATCATGCAGAAGGGAAGGACTGTAACAATAGCGATGAGTGAAATACATTGAGATGCAACTGCATTTAATATTGCCATCCTTAGACAGTTTCGAAGTGCAGAAATGAGCAGACCACCAACATCGACGGTGCTGAGCAATTGTAATAGAATTGTTTAAGGTCCATCTTACAGTCTGACAGACCCAGAGGCGTCTCGAACCATTCTCGCGTTACAGACCAAGCACCCTAACCAATCGGCTACAGTCTCATGATCCATGTTAGAACATACACTCTTGTTTGGTAAATGAACAGCATAAAAGGACACTGTTATTTGTAAAATATGTTGCAGGAAGATTGAAATTTGTTGTTGTATATGTTGGAAATGATGCTATGTAAATTGGAAAAAGGGCATTGTTATTAGTATGAACAGTTACTGTTTGTTTGAAATGATGCTATATAAATTGGAAAGAGGACACTATAAGTAATTGATTGAAAATATCATCTTATTTGCTGCAGAAGTTGAAAATGTTGCTATTTAAATTGAGCATAGTATAAGACTGAAGTGTGTAATTTGAAATGTATAAGTTGAACAGATTTTTTGTGTTCTTATGTTTGCAATTGAAACTGCTTGTGATGAAGATTTTTTTTTTACCAAATCTGTTTTCTTTCATATGCATACTAGGACTTTAAGTTGAAGAAATGTGAATGAATGAATAGCACACAATGCCATTAGTATTCCTCAACTCCACATAGTCTCATGCAAAGTATTACAAAGTCTTACTTATTCACTCACAATTAGTTTAACAAAACACTCATAAATGCTTAGTTATCAAAAATATTGCTCGCTATAGTTAGTGCTCTGAGCGGGTGGGGGCCGCCCCTCACCCGGCGGGGTCCACATTTCCGGATTCCGAATTTCCGGTTCCGAATTTCCAGGTCCGCATTTCCGGGTTCCGCACTTCCGGTTCCGCGCCTCCGGTTCCACATGTCCGAATCCGCATTTCCGGATTCGCAATTCCGGTGTACTTTGAGCCATGGTTGTTAGGATTAGTGTTCTTGTGCTCGTTGTCGGTCTAACAGCAGTTGCAGTTTAATGTCGCTGTGTGATACCAAAGTCTATTGGCAATGCCCTACTCCTTTATTCAGACT
The DNA here is from genome assembly GCA_949752735.1 of Lumbricus terrestris. Lineage (NCBI taxonomy): Eukaryota > Metazoa > Annelida > Clitellata > Crassiclitellata > Lumbricidae > Lumbricus > Lumbricus terrestris. Next base: position 54,648,496 of record OX457037.1, on the reverse strand, counting down.
TGGGACTGGCACTGGCAGAGTGCGATCAGTGGCAGAGCTCTCAACCTACTTATCATGGCATCATTATGTAATATTCATGCACTCATTATGTAAGAGTTATGACCTAATTACGTAAGAATCATGATACCATTACATAAAAACCATGATCTATTACATCATCATCTCCTTTGAGCTATTACGTCATTGATCACGTGACGATTGTAGTCTGTCTCTTTAACTACTACTGACGACACCCACCTTAGTAGCTGTTCCACCCCTCTGATCCTACGGTACCTCGAGGACCCGGACCATCATGGACTACTCTTACGGACAACCCTTTTGACTCAACGCATTTGATCCTGGTCCTATGGTAACTCGACCCGGACCACCACGGACTACTCTCACCGACAACCTTTCTAACTCAACGCAGCGCTCGTGAATAAGCCGGTGCCCCGCGCTTGGCTTTCCAGTGGCGCTTTAGAAATTAGGAGATTACGATTACGGACTTGTCTATGCTGATAGAATAGGACACAGGCTAGATGTTAACTATCTAGATGTTTATGAATAGGACAAATAAGTAAGGCATTAGACGTGTCTATTTGCTGATGGCAATTGGAACTTCTCTGACCTTGGAGCGGGGGCAGAGTTTCATTACATTATCTCCACAGACTACTCACTTGACGAATTACAGCATAAAGGAAGACACCTATAAAACTTAATTGACCTGTGCTGGTGTATTGTATTATTATCACAAGGGATAGGCCATTCCCATAGGCCTACCACAGATTCGAACACTTACTTTACAATGTAGCCTAGAGGGTTTTGCTGATGGGTAGAATTGTGACAGGATGTCTCAACATAGCAGATTTTTTATCAGATTTTCCGGAGCGTGACTGACCTCTGAGGCTAATAGGCCTCATTTGTTATATAGTTTGGCCATATTTGTACTTAGTATTTTAGATTTTATAAGGTATGTACGTTGAACCTGTGTTCAGCAGTGGAACAACTTTTATCCATATCATTGCGTCAGATTGCTGAACAAAACTTTATCAAATTTAGCGTTTTTAAAGTTCAATTTCGATCAATTACATTGACCATTCTATCTTCATAGATAGTGGGCTACCGATATTTTTTAAATGCCATTAAATTGAGTGTTTAAGTTTCAAGTTCAAGAGTTTATGATGAATGTGATGACAGTGATGATGGTATGGGCTAATTAATTCCATGAGACACATTAGACATGAACACAAAAAATGCTGAACTGAAGAAAATGTTTGTTTGTGCTCAAAATTCTATGTTAAGTATTTTTTGTCGCAATTTAATATGACTTCCTTATTTGTTATATAGTTTGGCAGTGAGTATTTGTACTTAGTATTTAAAATACTTTTCCAAGCCAAGTATTTTATACTTGTATTTTAAATACTTTTGTAAAAAAAGTATTTTTACTTGTATTTTAAATGCTTTTGTGACCAAGTATTTATACTTATACTCAAAATACTTTTAAAAATATTTTCCCCATCACTGATTCAACTCGTCATTAGATACTGTCCAAAGATACTGCATACATTCACGGTCCCCGGTACTGCAAGTACGCCAGAAAGTCTTGTTAGATAGAAGTCCGACTAATGAATGAACAATTGAACATCAGCACCCGCAAAGAAATGCATTTTTTGCGCGATAACGTGAACTTGTGTTATTTGCCTCAGAGGTCAATCACGCTACAGAAAAACTGACAATTCTCACGCAAAAGTTATTCCTGCCATTCTTGATTTCATATTAGTCACATTACTGCATCCAAACGGACCAAACGCGACGCAATTTTTTGTACAACGCTTCGACTTAGGTTTTGTTTCTATTTCTGTCATTTCAAGTATTGCAGCATAGTAAAAGTGGTTCTCACACAGATCACGAGTCTCCTGAACCACCGTAAACCCTGTTATGTTATGTTATTTATTCGCACTATTCCGTGCGTAGGCCTATACGTCGTCGTAGGCCTATTTGCAGTTTTAACGTCACTGTGTGGTAACAAAGACCATTAGCGACGCCCTCCTCCTTTATCCAGGCTTGGGACTGGCACTGTCAGAGTGCAATCAGTGGCAGAGTTAAAGTGTGTATACGATAACAACAACGCTTATAAAGTCTACCAGCAAGATGGAAGGCGTCTCGCTTCCGCCAAATGACGTCATCCGAGGGGCCTGGTTTAAATAGAAGAGAGAGTCCATTTATGTGTACGAGTTCAAGCTCAGCTGAGCTCTTCTGCAGGAATTGGTGTGTAGGTACAGCACCAGATTATCTGGGAAGCTACAGGGGTTGACGAATGTTGATGAGGGTTGAGGCGCAGTTACATAAAAGCTAGCCACTTCCGGTGCGAGTTCTGGAACCTCAGGGCACGCAGATTAACTCACTATTATAAGCTTATAGGCGTATAGTCTTAGTCTGTCATACTCAAGAAATTGTAGCCGCTCTGTAACACTCCTTTGATCTTTTTTCTCTGCATGATAAATCTTTGTCATTTCAGATTAGCCTATTCTTCTGCAATTTCTGCCTGATTCTTGTCCAAATAAGATTATCCGTCAAATAACACAATTTATCTGCTTCCTATAGGTTCTTGTGTACCTTTGTCGGTCGTTTCTCGTAATTAAAATTTACATTAATTGCATCCTCGTGAATCCTCCCGAGTATGTCCATCATTCGTTACAAAATTGACAGTTGATGAAACTCTGAGGGGAAAGGTCTAGAATTACCTTGCGTACCTATTATAGCTATGTAAGCTGCTGCTTCAAACGAGTAGGCTAAAGATAAGTTTCAAGGCCTGTATTAATTTTTGCGCCACAGGTGAACAGAAAGTTAGACCGATAATTATCATCGCATGGATAGTAAATGTTAGCTAGTGAAAGAGAGGTGAGAATATAAATGAACGAGTGTGCCTCCGATTGAAACATACATCTTGAACCCAATAGGAAAGAGTTTATTAGCCTACATGAAGACCAAATAGAAGTCTAACATGCCCTGAACTTGTACTTAAATGTCCGCTCCTAAGATAGGTTTAGAAGAGTGTGTAGCCTACAAGCGAAACATGCCATAAAACGTTATCAATGCGATGGGTTAGTTAGCAATATATACGCTGTAGCCTACCTTCAGACTGATTTTATTAGCTGCTCCAGATCGGATCAAATGCTGAACTTAAGAAGACTAAGTGTTTGATAGTGCTGTAATCCTTGATGCATATAATAGGCTACTTACGCAATTGATTGCAACTGTGCTCAGAATAATTAAAATAATCGACTATGACTTTAAACAAGGAAGAAGCTTAAGCCACCTTTTTAAAACATTCAGTTTTATGTAGGCCTATGAGTGCATGTGAACTGAACTAAATCCTCAAACCGATTCCTTCACAACTCATTTTTCTTCTTAAATAGGCCTACATACAAGGTAGGTCCTTCAAGAAAAGAAACTAATTTATTTTATCAATCAAGCAACCAGATACAATAAAAATTCATGGTCAAATAAGGGTGAAATGTTAATGGCATAAAATAATCAATTCATCAATTCCTTCTTTGTCGAAATAATCTTTCAACCATGAATTTGCAGAATGATTCAACGTATAAACTAACGTTGTCACAACAGAGACTACACATAATTTTCTATGCGTGCAGACCAACCGATTGGTATAGCACCAAGTGATATGGGCCAGGGCCTATCATTATTAGGCTACTTATAGTAACGATTATAAGTTTATAACCCATGAAACAGGATCTAGTTACAATCATCGACAGCAGTTTATAAGTTCAGCAGCTCAAGTTGCTTGACTGCATTGATAAAAATGTTAACTGTGACACTCATTGTAGGCCTACTTGTTGTTGCAAACGGTAAGTCGTAATTACGTGCTTTAAAGATCTATCAGCACTTTTCTTCTTCAGTGTATGCCGAGTATTGCCAAGCAGGCCTACTGCCACTTAATCAGAAGACCTATTCTTTTCGCAGACAATATTATTGCAGAATAGCGCAAGTTTTCATCTTAACTAGTAGGCCTAATATGACAACTCTTCTCAAAGCTGTCAAAATTGAATGCCTTAAATCTAATAGGAATTGTGCAAATAATGTTTCAGACATGCAGCACAATGACGTTACCCGTCTCCTATGTTATAATGCAAATATGCTTATTAATTTAGCAACTCCTAAGAAAATCATCCATGATTAGACTTAAATATAAAACATTCAAAATGCTCATCTACGGCTATCTCTTGCAGAAGGGGAGTCCAACGCTGTTATCCCAGATAACCTGATCGCCGTTGCAGGAAGACAAATAGCACTACACTGTTTGTCAGATTCCGAAAATTCACAGATTATCTGGAAATTCAGAAAGCATGGAGACATTGTAGAGCACCAAATAGCGGAAGGATCCAACGTATCATCAAGTTTCTCCCAATTCGTCATTAATCACACAAAAACCGGGCAGTGTAGTCTAATAAATTTGAATCCACAGTTCAAAGATGCTGGCACGTATAAATGCATACAAGTTATCGGAAGCCAACATACACTATTCCGTACTTACACTTCCCTTCTTACAGTGCTTGGTGAGTGTTATCATCTCAGTTTATAGTCTATTTGTTTTATTATCCAATGAAAAAACCGTGCTTTGCTAATAGTCATGCGAGTTGTGGCAGCTTGAGGTGTAAGCGAACGGCGCGCATGAATGGTTTTAATCTAACGCAATTAATATAAGCACTCCAGATGCTCTGTGAAGCTTAAATTCTGGCCAAAAGCACACACAAATCACGCTCATTACTAGAAAAATTGAAATACTAGGAAAGTGGAGCTGTAATCATTGTAGCAAGATTAATGTTTAGGTCCACTGATCTGTACACGACTGTGCTAACTCAGATTAACTGAGTGTTTGATGGGTTCAAAAGACGGCGCCGGCGGTTGGACGACGTCCAATTGCAGAACACCCCTGATGTCTGAAGCATTTTCACAAAATCATATAATCGCATGCAGCATGCAATTCAGAACTGCTATTTTTCTATTATCTTAATATAGGCCATGTAGCCTAGAGTCCTTTTCAACTTGCAAAATGTTTATTACAATTATAACAAATCAATAGGCTTAACCGGCTTAATAGTTTATTGGGAATATCTGAATATTTTGCGCAGCCTCAGATCCAGAATGCAATGTCATCTCAAACAGCTCAAACTACAATGTCTTCAAAATCAATTCCCTTTGGTGCAAAGTCAACTATACAGGTGTCTTTATGCCGATCGTACAGTGGTCTAGAAGCGACGGTGCTCCAGTTTCTGATAATGTGACGGCACTCAATTATGATGTCTATAACTGTTTAAAAACTATCGTCACTCATGAGTTCTTATCGGCAGACAACGGTCTTAACGTCACATGTAAGATTTCATTTTCGAGACCGTCACAGAATATTTCACTGTCAAATGTAATCAGCGCCCAAAATGCGCCAAGCTACACGCACAGTTGGTTTCTCACCATCAACATCACATGTAAGTAGGCCTATTGCATTCATTTTACTTAAAGGTGCTATATCGATTTGGCTATGGATTATGGATTATGCTCAAGCTATGACTCGAACGCGTTATATGATGACTCTGACTAAGTTTATAGATTCTGCTCAGGCAAGAAATGATTTCAAAGCTAGACCTATAACAATTTGACCATTCTTCAATACAAGCTTGCTATCATACACTACACCGGTTACTTCCACCATTCATGCCGAATCAACTGAAATTCTGCAACGGATCTTAAATTTCTATTACTGTACCACTGACCGATTTTGAAGTTATAATTTGCTGATGGTCCTACATCATGACAACGGTGTTAGGGATAGCCTATCATTAATTGAAACAGACTAGGCCTATAGGAGCCTACTAGATTAGGCTGCCAGTGACGTTAATAAGAATCACCATATAAAAGAATGGAGGAATAGAAATAATAAATAGAACTTGGGCAGATGTTGTAAATCTAGGTAATTAATGAGTAAACAGACTAAAAAAGGATACAAGATTCTGAGGAATATTGGCACTATAAAAATATGAACCTGCCCGATAGCAGAGCCCGGGGAGAAGGACTACATTGCACTTTAATTGCATCAATGAACTATCTAGCCGGATTTCAATTGGTATTCTCTTACGGATTATGCTTTTGGCAACGATTAATATGATTTTAAGTGGGTCTGATGCCTCATGTCGTTGGGAAGTCACTAGATTAGTCAAGGAACGATTTTCTAGAACATTTCCGCTTAGTCTGAATTTATGTAGATCAAAATTTGCTCAAAATCTATTACAGAGCATTGGTGCATTGGTCACATTAGAAAGAAGTTCTTGAAATGGACCCTGTACCTAAATTTGAAACTGTTTAGATGGAGTGCAGAACCTTACTATAGTACCAGAGAGCAAGATCTATAAGCCAGGAGATCGCATAGAATGTTGGGCGAATGGAAATCCAAACCCAACCTATGAGTGGACTGAACTGGGGACGGATAACATCACTCAAGGACCAACTCTGATTGTGGACGAAATGCTTCAGCAGAGCCAACGGTTTATATACCAGTGCACGGCGTCCAATGAAGTTGCTGGCCAGAGGATGAGCATCTCCAAAAAAGTTGTCGTAAATGCCGTATTCGAGAACCAAACAGGTGCATCTGATTTTTCAAATACCGGTACAGTTTTGAAGTACAATTTTATTCAGATTCATGCAAGTTTCTGTTAAATATGCACGACTTGCACGTACCTGTACAAGCGCTACGCGATATAGCTAGCCTATCATGTGTAAACCTACATGTCTATTTGTTTGTTTAGCAAATGTCTGGAAGGATTAAAAATGCGCATATATGGAGATTATTAGGTCTATTTGCGTGAATTTTAACAGAGTTCTGCCAGAAATTTGTGTCAGACAACAAAATAATGGCTAACGTGAAACTTCTCTCGTGTTGAAAAACACTAAAAAATTTGGGCACTTCTAAAATTAGTTTGAGCTTTGGAATCTTGTTCCGTTAAAAAAATCTTCGAGAACCTAGCGTAACCGTATTCAGCAATAGGCTATATCTCGCTGCAGCCCCAACGTTTGGTAAATATAATTTATTAGCTCATTAAAGCACATTCTTCATTTGTTTTAGAAATGCGTTATTAGACATTGACGTAGATCTACAGTGAACCATGATTATAGGCCTATTTCCGGGATTTAGAAAAGTTAAAGCTTGCATAAAATAGGCTGACGTGTAAAGACTTAGGACTAATCTATTATGGTTGTAGAACAACTTCCGTTCGTGATGAAAAGCGCAAATGTTGATTAAGAACTTCGCGAAGATGGGATCAATATTTTGTTTAATGTGGCCTACTATACGAATGATACACATCAATAGCCTAGATATAATAGTGAATAATTAGCTCAGTTTAAGACTGAAGATTGCTACTTTTGCATGCGGCAAGCATAAAGTTTGGAAAGTACCAAATCGTTTAACAGTTGTTTTAAGGGTGAAGTTTTTGCATTAATCTAGTAGCCTATCAACATTTAAGTGTAAAGCGTATTAGGGATCAACCAGGCTGTGATTACCTTGCGGTTAGTTTATAATGGATCTAATCTACTTTCGAGTGCAAACAGGGTCAGTACATGTAGCTACGATGCTGCCAACTGTTCTGCTGATTGGCCTTGCAATTATCGGCGCAATTATCGTCACATCAATTCTGGGATACTGCACCTACAAGCTCATCCAAACAAGTAGGAAAACATTCACAACTTCAATGTATAGGATGTATGCTATTAGCTGTGGGGTTCAGACAATAGAATACGTAGTCTATGCATGCAAACTGATTATATTTATCACGATAACCCTATATATAGCTATCTAACCTTTATCGAACACACTGTCAAGCTTACCCGCTCTTCCTACTTCCAGGGCTATTAGCAAATTTGTCTCTTCTTCGACCTTTACCTCTATGGTTCACGCCTTCGACTGTTCTAGGATTGACTACTGTAATTTTGTCCTTGTTGGCCTCCCTGCGGCTGGTCTAACTCATCTATAGTCTGTACTCAATGCTGCTGCTAGGCTCATTGCCCGTCTTCTTCGATTCTAACACATTTGTATACATTCATGGCTGAACAACGTCACTGGCTTCCACTCTCAGCTTGTACACAATTCAAAGTTCTTATTTTGGTATTCAAGTTTCAATTGGGTCTTGCTCCGAAGTAGCCTATCTCTGTGATCTTCGCCCCATTTCTGCCATTTCGCTGCGTCCTCTTATGTCCCCTGATTGGCTCGACCTCTTTGTCCCCAGCGTCAGGACTGCTTTTGACTCAATCCCGATCATTTGCCTGCATTGACCGTTCTCTATGGAATGGACTTTCCTCATCAGTTCACTCTACCATTCCCTCTGGTAGTCTTTCGTCATCTTTCTTTCGTCTCAAATCATGTCTTTTCTCTCGGGGCTGCACGCACTGGGATCGCTTCTGAAAGGCTCTTGCTGCGAGAAGCACTTTATAAGCTGTCATATACAATACAATAAAGTTACTATGGCGATAATATTATAAGCATAAGCATTCCATAATGACAATGACGTAGGTTTACAACAATGTCACTTGATGATATAGTAATGATGATTACGAAAATGAAATGGATGATAATGATGATCACGATGTGAATGATGATTTTTGTTATGTTGATGATGATAATCAAAATAATGTTCATGATGATATTGATAATAATCATAATAATAATGATCAAAATTTGCCGCAGACTGATTTTTGGAGGACACGACTCAGAAATCCGTGACTACAGCAGCAGCAGCAGCAGCAGCAGCAGCATACACACAGCAATGATAATATTAATAGTATTTAGTAATGATAAAAATAATGATGATGATCATAATGGCCTACTGCACTGCCACTGATACTGCTACTACTTCTACTACTACTACTACTACCACTACCACTACTACTACTACTACTACTACTACTACTACTACTGCTACTACTACTACTACTACTACTACTACTACTACTACTACTACTACTACTACTGCTACTGCTACTACTACTGCTACTACTGCTACTACTACTACTACTACCGATACCACTGCCACGACTCTCAATAATGAGAGTAATAATAATAATAATAACAACAATAATAATAATGATGATAATAATAATAATAATAATAATAATAATAATAATAATAATAATAATAATAATGATAATAAATAATAGCAATAATAATAAAAGCCTTTTACGCTATGGCTTTCACTGGTTTTGCATTAACCCCTAATTGACACGGCATGGATGAGGGCAACCGTGCCTGATGCACCGCTTTTATAATTTCTAACAGTCGTCAAATGACAAAGAAGGACCCCGACGCTAATCATCCAGTCATGAGGGCGGATCTTGTAGGTCTATTGACTTCAGGCAGGTTTTACTTTAAGAGAAAAGCCACGAAGCCCTTTTTCTTGCACCGCTGATTTGATTAGTTGATTGCTGTGTCACAAATACAATGGTCATAAAGTTGGAAATGAGAAACAGTTGATTGTCAGATCACACACTTTGCGGTTTTGGTGTGTTCAGAATATAATTATATGGATTTCACCTTCTGTGAGGTCTATGAGGTTTAATGCGAAACTCGTTGGTCCAAAGATTTATTTAAACAGTTTTATTCTCTGGATAACAATCTGTGCGGGCGCTTAATATCGACTGTAAAGGTCTGAGGGTAACAGCATAACAGCTGACCCGTTGCTCTTATCTGCTTTCCTTTTATTATGGTAAAATATGGCCTACTTAATAGATAAGTTTGCGTCAACTCTGTAAGACCTAACTGCTGTTAACAGCCCATTTAAAATTATTGCTTACTACACGCTCATTAACTATTTACTCTATACTTAGTTAACAACGAGTAGTCTGGCCTTATGAAACCGACGCTTCCATCATTTGAGCTCTCCACTCGCCGACCGATCTCGAACCTGCCGTTCCTTCCAAAGCTTCTTGAGCGTATCGTTAACGTCCAACTAACTGAGTTCCTGTTGCTGGCCGACCTTCCAGTCCACAAGTCGGCCTACCGGAAGCTTATTTCCAAAATGTACATTCCAGCTGCAACCAGCCAATCACATAGGGGAATACAATGTGGAAGAGGCGAAGACCGTAGGGGGAGGAGGTTGTCGAGTCCAATTTCTGACCATCCCTTTGTAAACTATAAACAACACGTGCGTGTCGGCAGGCTCTGACGATTTTAGACGAATTGCAATGTAAAAGGTTTAAAATTTCTTACAAATGACCCTACGTATGGAGGAACATTTTGCACAGGTAATTATGTCTCACTTTAGCGCTCTTTATCGTTAAATTTAAGCATGGCTATAACATAGAAGACCTATTATAGGTGTCGTTCGCGTAGGCTATAGGGTATATAAGGTTTCGCGTCGTGAGGGTCGGTTAGGGTTAGTGTTAGGGTTAGTGTCGTCATTAGATTCTTAAGATTTTTGCGTCGTGAGGGTCGGTTAGGGTAAGTGTTAGGGTTAGTGTCGTCATTAGATTCTTAAGATTTTTCCGTTGCTTCTTTAGCAGTTGTTGGTCAAGCTAATAGCCTACAGCTTCACCAATAACTGCTAACATCAACTACTTTCTCCCCCCTATGGTCTTCGCCTCTTCCACATTGTATTCCCCTATCATGACACGCGATTGGCTGAAAACCCTGCGGTTGCAGCTGCCATGTACATTTTGGAAATAAGCCTACCGGAAGCATCATTCAACTGAAACCGCTCTCCTGAAGGTGGTAACAGACCTTTCTCTGAAGCGATCAATGCGGGCAACTGCGCTCTGCTCGGTCTGATTGACCTCTCTGCCGCCTTCGACACGGTGCACCACAATGTTCTGGTTGAGCAGTCTTGTCGTGGACATCATGGGATCCGCTCAACCACACTTAACTGAATTTTTTCCATCTCTGCGATTGCCGACAGAGGTCTTTCGTCCATCCGTACTCCTCTCTTCTGTCGCGTGCCTCAGGGTTCCGTACATGCTGTTCTTGCTCTACACAGCCGACGTAGGTGAGCTGGCTGCTAGTGTCGGTCTATCATAGTATCATCCCACTTCTACGGTTACATCCAGCGACTGCGGCGCAGCAGCGCCGGAGAATGGAGTTTGGCATTGAACGAATTGCCGACTGGATTCTTCACCTCTCTCGATACGTTCTGCTATCATATTAAACTCTTTTATCCAGGGTTAATAACCTACTGCCTTTGTCTAGTATTTGGTGTTCTTTGTGGCTGATCACTCCATGCACTTGGAACGACCTTCCTCCTTCACCAAGGGCAAAACTAATGATACGTTTTTTCTCAACAGCCTCTCATTCTTAAAGACATTGCTTTTCGCGGCCCCCCCCCGAGTTTCCGTGCTGAGAGCTCATCTGAATAATACTTATTCTTTCAGAGGCGCCAATTAAATTTATATATAGGCCTAGATACGACATGAATCATATGCACCACCCAGGCCAGTTTTATGGTCATCGTAGGCCCTAGGCACTTTTGCATATTAATCTATTCGTAGGCCCCTAAAAATGTTCGAAAGTATGGCAAAAGATATCACATAATCGGACTACAAAGAAGGTACTGTGACGCGCGGGGGCGCCGCCTGTCCTAACGTTTCCACCCCCAAATTAATGGGCTCTACTGTTGCGCGCCCCCTTAAGCGCGGTTGAGGAAATCCGGGTCCTAGGTCAAGGGTTTTGGTGTCAATGGTAGCAGGTTCGAATCCTAACCTAGGGTGTGAGCTTCTCTGGTTACCTTCTACCTCAGGATGAGCCGATATTGGACATATGTCAGCGGTGGCTGTTAAGTTCACGACAGCCCCACTAAATGGGTACTTATCTGGGTTCGAATCCTCAACATTTCCCCAAGCTCCACCACCCACTTTACCATCAGCTACCGTCCTCACCATTATTTCACATTCTTTCTGGCGGGAATTTAATTGGGCTTGCTGCATGGAAACTAGATTTAGCTCTTCGGCTAGACTGGTTAAAATGCTACTCTGGCGCTCCATAAACTGTTCTATGGTTGTCATTTGCTTCTGTAATACGGCCGGGTCTAAGTCATCAGTATTGTCTGTAGTCCCTAACTCAAGTGTTCCTCCCGGACACATCTCATCTTCCTCTTGTCCTGTTCCTAAGACACTGTCCGTATCCCCGTCGGAGTCCATTATAATTTGATAGCAAAAATCACTTCACAGTTCTCTATTTAAGTTTCATTTATTGTAGAATTAATCAAGCGACTGTCTGTCGTTCATTAGCAATTATTTACACAGCCGATGAAATAGAATCAATATTAAAGATTCACTATTAAGGCCCTCCTAAAACGCCTATGTCCCTTGACTAGCTTAAGTTTTATCAGATCAGTTCACAGACTGACTATTTCACACCTATCCAATCAGTTCACAGACTGAATATACCACAACTAATATTTGCACCAAAATAGCGATACAAGTTTTATCTAATTACACTTAGTTCAGGTTCGAGCTCTATAGATTAGGTTGCCTATACTTCCCTGTTCCCATTGATATTTTAGGACAGCCGATCCACCGTTTTCCGTCCTGTAGAAAGTTATTGAGTCATCGGCCGATGCCAGAATTTCTCCGTAGGAAGCGTATTATCAATTTAATTGTTGCCGGAAATCTTCGTAATTACACATCGATTCACAAGACATCGGAAGAACCTCGTCTTCTGCACTGAGAAACTTGCCAGAATCGAAAATACCATCAATTTGACCACGAATCACGATTTCCACCAGCATAGGTCTTACACGATTCAATACTGCAGCCCGACTGAAGGTTTGCCCGTTAATTTGCCGCAAGAGAGCGCTTCTTGGCGCCTAAAACATCGCGTGATCTCTAACCAATCAAAAATCGCACGTGGCGGAAAGTTCCATTGAAAAATGCATGGGAAGCTAAATATAGCGATGACCGCATCGATCAGTGCTAAGCATAGCACCCATGAATTCGTAATAGAAATAGCGGCCTTACTTAAGTAAATAAGTAAGGTAGCTTGTAGCAACCTGGTTCGCTACACCCCCCACAACTTACTCTTAAATTTACCAGTACCCTGGTAAATTTAATAATACTTCGGAGCTCGAACCGGATACATAGTACTTGTATATCATCTAGCATGCTACAGCTCACAATGTCTCAGAAGTTGCATCAATTTGGCATACAAATTTGTACAATGACTGATTATTAGTCAGTCATAAGGGTTCACATATGCCCAACAACAGCTCTTAACTAATCGAGGTCTTCACACTGACCAACAAAGTACTACTAATCTTCCCAGTCCAGCAACTGTCACAGTTTTTATCATTAATACCTGCCATCAGATTACATACATCATATAGCAATGATATCTCGGAAAGGTAAAACATAGCAATGCAGGACATAGCATTTCCAAGACAACTCAGTAACACAATTGCATAGTCCACATAAAATAACCAATTGAAATCATATCTTCATTTCACGACTAGTGTTATATGCTAGATCCCTCGATACTAAATTATAGGAGCCTGGTACATTTAAGCGGTAACATTACTGCTTACAACCAACTCGATAGCGTTAAACGAGGAATGGCCAGAACCATGCGGCCTTCTTAATAGTGAACAGCGTTATAACTATCACCTCCTCATGACTTCCTACCCAGGGGATATCAAATCCAAGATGTCAATCTTATCTTCCATGTCTATTTGTTGCCTCGTTCTGTAAGAAAAACTTAACCGTTTAACGTAACCCATTAATTACTCATAGTTACAATCACATAGCTTAACTACTTTTAGCAATTATCCACAATGAAACTTAACTACACACTACTTCCAGCACTTGCACGGAACCCTAGCGAGAGAAAGTCCTCTTAACACATGTAGTCATGTTCCGGCGCCAAATCTTATATTAATCCGTTATTACATTTTTATACAGCAGTAGCATTATTAGAATTTCACATATAATAATCACAATCAACAAGAATCGCTATAGAAGAATCAATACCTTACACAATTTTATGGTTATGATACTATACTAAATCTCAGGTACACAAGAGTCTGAGGCCATCATCCATCTAAACTTGTCATCAAAAGCCACAAAATGGGAAATGCATCTTCAAGCACACTCAGTCGTTCTCATACATACTACCTTACTCTATCTCTCAGACAATGTTTGATATCCACAAACCATCCTTTCTACTGCAATCCGAAACCAAGGTTCACCCATTCCCCAAGCCAAACATATACAGCAACTTAAAACTTAAGCTGTGTTTTACAGGCACGCATTCCTTTTACAACAAGCCACTGTTACAGAGATGAAGCAACGTCAGATCATAAACCTAGGCTACTAATAATGCATACCAACATGCACACGTTTCAACATTACATCAAGGCTTAGCTACCTGGATCGAAGAAGGAATTACTGCTCAGTTAAGCATACCCAAGGCATAAAGGACTTATTCCCATATCCTATAATAGTCTATTACATTACAACCCCTGCAGGAAGTAGTCTAAGACTGGACGAATTCATCCACAGGCCCAGCTTCACCATTGCATGCAATCTCCACTGCCTGCTACAGTGATTCTGTCTCTAAGTCTATAATCCAACTTACTCACTAACTCTCAGGGCGATGCTTACAATTGGGTGCTCTACTCAACCTTACTACACAATCTAACACCACATCATCACCAAGTTACTCATTCATCCAATCACACAAGGTTATCCTTCAATCACCACGCAGAATGCTAATTATTCCTACCATAGCATATTATAATCATAATTTTTTACTTGCAACCATTATTATGCAATTTACATACAGTACAACTTCTGCCCTTCTTCGTGGCAACAAGAAGCAATTCAAATATTTAAACTGAGTTTAAAACTACCCTTTTTATTTCAAACTAAAGGACTACTCTTTAAGCATTAGCATCACATCACTCTACATTACTTCCTTGTAACTGCTACTAAACCTTACTGTAAACATTTCCACATAGTTATAGCCAACTAGCTTACATCAGAAAGCACAGCATTTATGCACAAGAAAATAAAACAATGTATTCCCACATCACATAGTCACATATATCATCAAAAAGCAAATAAAACAGAGAAGATTCTATTCTCCCATCGCTTACTCTCGTCGCCATTACACGACCTGGAGGGATTCTACACGAAACAAGTACAAGTATCTTTACCTGGTTATCTCTTATTTATCCCATTTCTTTATTATTCATCTCATCTACATAGTTATTTATATCATCAGAGGACACACATATAATCTGAAATACTTAAGCTACATTTCACACGAATAAAACTATCCATTCTCACATAACCTATATCATCATATTACACTTCATTACTGTAATCAACTTTCACATTTTTACACAGTAAGAAAGCACAATATATCTACGTACATTAAAATTAAAATGTAAACCTACATTTCAAGGCCACATATAATATCATCAAAACACAACTAAAGCAGAGAAGATTCTATTCCCTATTCACAACTTGTCGCCATTATGCGACAGGACTACCCTATCATATCACATTACATCACATTACGCTTGCCACAGTCTCGCCAGCATTGCGAGTCTGTTTCCTCCGGTGAGTTTGATCCTCTGGTCGACACCAGACTTTGGGCAGCGAGTGACCATGTAGAGTGCATCTGACTCTTCCACTCGCATTGATTCGACAGATGGCGTCACTGGAGGAAGGCAAGTTCCACCCCGGAAGGAACTATTGGGATCGACCCGAGGATGCACATCCGATGGACGTGGGATTCGGGCTGCCACCTCTGCAGGGCAGAGATTTTCGAAGCGATTGGACTGGACAGCAGTCTTCTCTTGACACGAAGCTTCCGGTTCGAAGGTTTCGGTTTGCACGGTACAGATTTCTTTCGTGATTTTCGTCTCTGGCAGCACTGTTCGATTTTCGACATTCGTTTCACAGCTCGTTTCAATGTTCGGAGACTTTCGCAGGTCACAGACAGTTTGTTTCGCTCGCTGACACTGTTTCGGATGATTTTTGCGCAGAACATTTAGCCGAAGATTCCGGACGAGAATCCATCCTCGCCCTACATGCCATAGGACATTTTCTTTCACCATCCAAGAGAGACCGAGGATCAGTTCAGTAACCTGCTCAGTTACCAAGCAAGGAATTTCGAAAGCCTGATCTTCGATTTTCAGTTTCAGTACAGTCTCCCCCAGTACCCGAATTGCAGACCCATTAGCAGCTTGCAACAGTTGACTGGAGCCTTTGATTTCCGCCGGATCCACTAACGACGCAGGGCATAATGTCATTTCACTGCCAGAGTCTAACAAAGCTAGCAATTTCTTCCCTCTAATTGTCACAGACAGATAAGCGTCACTGTTTCCTTTTACATGTCTAGCGTTACTCACCCCAGGTCCTTCAGGTTCATCTTGCTCTCCAGTTGACGAAGAGGTTACTCTGCGAGGACAAACCCGGGCCAAATGTCCAACCTGGTTGCACTCGAAGCAGCGTCGGTTGTCAGAAGTTGTTCTTCGGTAGTTTTCATTCGGTTTCTGACTCCATCGTTGATTCCTATAGTTTGTGCCTCTCCATGCCGAAGAGGTGCGTTGCGGTTGCCATGGCGAATAGTGTCTTTCGGTCGATGGAGTATTTAGCAGGCAGTCCATTCTGTCACTCAATTGTTTTAATTGACGGGCAATGTCTTCGCGAAATTCTTTCGTATCGCAATCTCCCGTTTCATCACTTTCCTTCACAATTTTGACTCGGCCTGGACGTCGTTCTTGGCGGTCCATGCCATCTTCATCAGCTCTGCGGTAGCCTTCCAGTCTCATGGCCGTTTTGTACGCATTGTCTAGGGTGACCGGTTCCCTCTCTCTCACTTTTAAGGCTAGCTCTTTATCTCGTAAGGCATCAAGGAAAGCTTTGATCGCTATAGTTTCACTGTGTGTTGACCTCGGTCCTGGAAATGCCAGAATCATTAGTCGTCTTATGTCTTGGACTAAAGAACCCAGATCTTCTCCTACCTTCTGTCTGCGAGTACTTAGTTGAGTCTGGTACAAAACCGTTTGGTCAGTGCTCCCATGTCTTAGCCTCAACCTGTCCATCAAGTCGGCGCATGTGGTGATTGTGTCAGAGTCAAATTCATAGAGAAGTTGATCTACAGGTTCGACCAGTGCGCAGGTCAGTTGTGCTAGTTTTTCGTCTTCTGTCCATCGATTGTTCTTGGAACACACCTCAAATTTTTTTAGGAACACCTCTACCGACGTTTTTCCATTATAATGACATAGCTTCATGTGCGATCTCACCTTCTCCCTTGTTGAGTCGGCAGCTTCTTCTTGTTCTGTGTTTGTTGATGGAGTTGCATGACCACCAGTTGATGCTCGACTTTCAGCAGCAACTTGCACTGCTGGGAAAGAAAGACTGACTGTCTTTCCTTCAGCTGTTTTCAGACAGTTATCTTGACAGTTCACACTGGCTGAACTGAGCTTTTCTGACGATGGATGCAGTTGCATGACCTTGGCAGAGTTTTCCAGAACTGTGCTCGTCATGGGCCACGGTTGCATCTGGATCGGAAGAGAAACTGCCTCCGCGTAGACAGGGAAGACTGGAACAGGTGGAACCATCTTCTGACTGTATGGCGCATACATGGGCTGACTGTTAGCCCCATGTACGTATTCGTAGCTGTGCGTGACTCGAGTTTCCGACGACAGAGACACCGTAGACATGATCGGTCGACTCAGAGCAGATGTGTACGCGAACATCTGAGGAGCAGACGCGAAGCTTGTGAGGTTTCTTCCCAGTTCTGCTTTCGACTCGCAGAACATGACATCAGAAGCAGCCGAGGTGACTGAAGCAGTCACTTGTGACAGCGGATTACTCGGTGACCGGAATTTTTCTGCTTCAGGAACCGACGAGGGGGGAAAGGTGGCAGCCCGATGAATAGCGGTCGCTGGCTGGCGAGGATGTGCATCCCATGTTCCCACGTGGTCGTCGCTCAGCAACGAAGAATCCCCCGATTTTCCATCTGAAACTACAAGTCTAGGATTAGCACAAATTCTACCCTCGTTTTGTTCTACCCTTAACGCTTTTGGTTCGAGTTCAACTCTATGTAGGGATCGCACATCAGTGATTTCTGAATCATCGTTTTCAGATTTATTTTCGATTCCAATTCTAACTAATTTATCTTCTTGTTTTCTACACATGTAATTTTCAAAGTCAAAATCTCTATACAAAACATTTGTATCATAACAATGCATTGCTTGACTATGCAACATGTCAGTTGTATTTACTCTTTGACCTTGACCTTGACCTTGTAAATCCTTTGGTCTAGCACCAAAGTATTTCATCTGTACATCCATTCTTCTTGGATCATCTTGTGAAAAATTTTCTTTTCCATTTTCCACTTCTTCCCATAAATCTTCTGCTCTACTAAATCTTGGATCCATTATTATTTTACCCTCTGACCCATGACGTTTTGTAGCTTCACCCCACTTGCTGGAACCAATTGTGACGCGCGGGGGCGCCGCCTGTCCTAACGTTTCCACCCCCAAATTAATGGGCTCTACTGTTGCGCGCCCCCTTAAGCGCGGTTGAGGAAATCCGGGTCCTAGGTCAAGGGTTTTGGTGTCAATGGTAGCAGGTTCGAATCCTAACCTAGGGTGTGAGCTTCTCTGGTTACCTTCTACCTCAGGATGAGCCGATATTGGACATATGTCAGCGGTGGCTGTTAAGTTCACGACAGCCCCACTAAATGGGTACTTATCTGGGTTCGAATCCTCAACATTTCCCCAAGCTCCACCACCCACTTTACCATCAGCTACCGTCCTCACCATTATTTCACATTCTTTCTGGCGGGAATTTAATTGGGCTTGCTGCATGGAAACTAGATTTAGCTCTTCGGCTAGACTGGTTAAAATGCTACTCTGGCGCTCCATAAACTGTTCTATGGTTGTCATTTGCTTCTGTAATACGGCCGGGTCTAAGTCATCAGTATTGTCTGTAGTCCCTAACTCAAGTGTTCCTCCCGGACACATCTCATCTTCCTCTTGTCCTGTTCCTAAGACACTGTCCGTATCCCCGTCGGAGTCCATTATAATTTGATAGCAAAAATCACTTCACAGTTCTCTATTTAAGTTTCATTTATTGTAGAATTAATCAAGCGACTGTCTGTCGTTCATTAGCAATTATTTACACAGCCGATGAAATAGAATCAATATTAAAGATTCACTATTAAGGCCCTCCTAAAACGCCTATGTCCCTTGACTAGCTTAAGTTTTATCAGATCAGTTCACAGACTGACTATTTCACACCTATCCAATCAGTTCACAGACTGAATATACCACAACTAATATTTGCACCAAAATAGCGATACAAGTTTTATCTAATTACACTTAGTTCAGGTTCGAGCTCTATAGATTAGGTTGCCTATACTTCCCTGTTCCCATTGATATTTTAGGACAGCCGATCCACCGTTTTCCGTCCTGTAGAAAGTTATTGAGTCATCGGCCGATGCCAGAATTTCTCCGTAGGAAGCGTATTATCAATTTAATTGTTGCCGGAAATCTTCGTAATTACACATCGATTCACAAGACATCGGAAGAACCTCGTCTTCTGCACTGAGAAACTTGCCAGAATCGAAAATACCATCAATTTGAACACGAATCACGATTTCCACCAGCATAGGTCTTACACGATTCAATACTGCAGCCCGACTGAAGGTTTGCCCGTTAATTTGCCGCAAGAGAGCGCTTCTTGGCGCCTAAAACATCGCGTGATCTCTAACCAATCAAAAATCGCACGTGGCGGAAAGTTCCATTGAAAAATGCATGGGAAGCTAAATATAGCGATGACCGCATCGATCAGTGCTAAGCATAGCACCCATGAATTCGTAATAGAAATAGCGGCCTTACTTAAGTAAATAAGTAAGGTAGCTTGTAGCAACCTGGTTTGCTACAGTACACAACGAAAACGGGTGCCAAAACGATTTGATATAGGCCCCTATAACTGAGATGGGAAAGCAACTAGCAGCTTACGCAACACTACATGAAAGATTCAAATTTCTTCTTGACAGAACTTTATCAACTGAAGAAATAGTGATCAGAGCAAAAGCATTAATTGAAATATATCCATGTGATCTAGAAGATGCATTTATTGACGAATTTCTTTTGTTTTCTCGAATGTTTGCAGACAATAAATCTGTAGCTGAAGTGATTAGGTCGCAAACAGCTGACAAGCTGGTCTCCAGTTTTCAAAATGTCAATAGGCCTATTGCTTTTCGAATTTATCTTTCTATTTTTGGAACAAGTTGTGAAGGTGAACGTTCTTTTTCGAGTTTACTGAAAATTATCAAAAATTACCTTCGGTCAACGATGGGACAGGCACGATTATCCTCCCTTGCTTTACTTTCGATTCAAAACGACTTAATGCGAGAAATGACATTTGAAGACGTTATAAGCGATTTCGCGAATGCAGGGAGCCGCAAAGTTAACATAATAATTATAGCTTAGCCAGTGTTAGGCCCTACTGTTTCCTTAGTTAACTCTAGACTTTAAAAAGTTAGCTCGTTAAAATAAAATTTGCAAGGTTTTGTTTCTGTTTGTTTTTTCCGGTCATTGACCAATCACTGCATTTATTTTTTAATATATTTTTTCAGGATTTCGTAGGCCCCTGGTAAGTTCGTAGGCCCTAGGCACAGTGCCTACTGTGCCTACTGGATAAGACGGCCCTGGCACCACCCCTGTTAGACACATATAAAAATTTCTTGCAGCGAAAGGAAACTTGAATAATTTAATAATCGGCCTATATTATATGGCATATACTCTCTAGCAGATTTAATCATTTTTGACTTAATATACCAATAATGTCTGCTCATCATGTTTGCTTGTCAGGTAATCAAAGAAAGAAACATGAAAATACCTTGGAACCAGCAGAAGCTTATGAAGAAATCGAGGATATTGCTACAGATGTCTTAACTAAGGACATTCCCATTGAAACCTCAACGTTAAATACGACGACCGCTGAGGACATCACACCAACCGAACATGAAGATCAGAGTCGCTATTACAATTTGTCTGGTGATCGATCTCTTCCAGTGCCAGCCGTTTACCTTGCACTGGAAAACTTTGAATCGTTCGCTGAAAACGACTCTGATAAAAAGGAAGGGATAACCCATTACAAAAACGATCCTTAAATTTCCGTAAATCATGAATTGCCTATTCGAGAATGAACAGAACTAGGATTGAATACTATCTGAAAGACATCTGCAGCCTTGTGCATTGCGCACAAATCATCAATCGATGATCAAAATTATTTTCTTGGAACAATAATAACTATTCATCCATGAAGAGATAGGGTCGATATCCCTAAAGCGTTTGGGAACGAAAGACCGGATAAGGAGAATAAGAAGCAAGAAAAGATTGAGAATTCGTGCTTGACATAAAGATAGTAGGCCTACTGCAGGACTAACCGAGCGAACATATTGAGTTAGAGAATTCCAGAGTTTTGGGAAAGTACCGTAGCCGATAAAAAATGGGGATATTATCGGTGTAAGCTTATTATTGGCCTTCAGTTCTCCTGGTTCTTTCTTCCCTTTGGTTTTTCCTTTCTAGGCAGGTTGCTACAGATCTAGGCCTAATTGCAACGTTCGTCACAATTTCTGGCTCTCTTCTTCAACTTGTTCGATCCATCCTTCATAATTCAGTCCAATAACACATCATATCCTCGGTCATGCTCTTGTCGTTTTACCTACTATTCTTCCCTCTCTCTGCTTCTGATGATTCCTATCAGGGATCTTCTTTCGTCCATTTGCAATATCTTTTCATTTGTTCTGCGTTCCGTCCAGCTGTTTCTTTCCATACATCGCCATATCAACATCTCAAACGCTTCTAATCTGTTGGGTTCTTCTTTACTCATGGTCCACGTTTCAGCTCCGCATATAGAAGAACACCATACTCCGTATCATTGTCGTGATTATTCGCTTCAAGTTCAAGTTCTTATGAAGCTTCCCTTTTTTTATAGAAAGCACTTTTTCTCCATAGATATTCTTCTGTTAATTTCTACATGAAACTTTAGCCTACATCACCTGTGATCATACTGTACTTTCTAGATAACAGAATTTCCTGGTCTGTTCCAATTTTTTCATCTATAGTAATATTTACAGATCTTTCCTTTCCGTTGCCTTTCCTTGCAAACATCGTCTTTTTGATGTTTATTTTAATATCATACTTTTTTGAAATCTTGTTTAATTTACCCAGAAATTGTCTATAGCCCCTTCAGGCCACCTGCCAGCATTGCCTGGTCATCTGCGAATCTCAGTAAATCTTCCTCCGACTTGAACAGCTTCCTTCAATCTCTAGATCTCCACTGCTTCTCGTATTTATTTCTTAATGTAGATGCTAAAGAGTATGGCGAGAGTGGACGCCATTGCCTTGTTCCTCTGCCCCCGATTCACCCCGATTCAGAGAATTCAAATCTTTGCACAGTCATGTTAAATTATCAAAGGACCAGGTGCGTTGTTTATGATCCTGACGAATTGGCATACGTGCTTAGTCGCTTGACTCAGATGTGAATTACCGTTGATCGCGTTTTAAAGTGGATTCTTTGTTCAATTTGAAACTGAAATTTAAAGCTTTGTTTATC
Organism: Lumbricus terrestris; assembly: GCA_949752735.1. NCBI lineage: Eukaryota > Metazoa > Annelida > Clitellata > Crassiclitellata > Lumbricidae > Lumbricus > Lumbricus terrestris. The sequence goes on along the minus strand of OX457037.1, from coordinate 54,625,885 downwards.
ACAGGACAAGAAACTCTGAAGCACTGTTCGCTTGTGTGCAATTTGTCTTTGTCATGCTAATCAGGAGTGAGCTTATAATATATAATCAACACGACTAGAAACTACGGCAAAACTCCGTCACTGCTCGTACTCTGGCAGTGCCAGTTCCATGTCTGAATAGAGGGAGGGCGACACTTATCATCCATGACATAGAGTCGTTAAATAGCAGCGGGCAATGTATACAGCAGCAAGTAGGCCCTACCACTAAACAAATTACAAAGAGACGTTATAAAATGAAGTTATTTAAAATTAAACATCACAAATTTTCTGTTAAAATATGGTTATCAAAAGTAGACTCTTCATCGCAGTGAACGAGTGCTGAATTTCTTTTTTCATTGACCTTTTGACTCATAATCTGATGCGCTAGGTCATGCGTGTTTTGAGAATTTGCTCGAGATCCTTATACGTACACAGTGTTGCCACTGACGTTTCAGAAATAAACCCAGATTTCCTTCCGAAAACCCCCAGAAAAACCCAGACAATTCATACAAGCTATTTTAGACCCTCCTTTGTTCAAAGTAAGTTGGTTTTTCGCATGTTCGTACGAGGGTTAACAAAATGTTCGTCAGAAGAGTCGAATAAAATGTAATTACAACTTTAAAAATATCAATTGTTAAAGTTGTCAGAGACTCAGCATCCATAATGACAATAAGCTTAATCGATATATTCGTGTGCGCATGCGCAGCGGGTCGAGCCTACCAGAATTGTAAGCATATAACACACGTGGCTTAAGTTTACAAAGTGTTAAAGTTGTCCGAGGTTTCCAGTCAAATTTTCTTAGTGCATCAACAATGCAAAGTTTTAGCCACCTAGAACATTAATACTCTGCAAAAATTGGACTATTATACCACTAGAAGATTTATTTCTACAGTGTATATATATATATATATATATATATATATATATATATATAGGCTATGCATGTTGTGGCGGACGTGCCCCTCGTGCCACGCTGGACACGCAAGGGGCATCGAGCTGCTCGCTTCCCGGGCGACCCATGAATTTACCAGGATCCCGAGCGTCGCCCGGGTCGCTATCGTGTCTGTGTCTGCTACTCATTCGACGGGACGCTACTGCGCCGTCCCCGTCTTCACTCTCGGCCGTGGAGGCCTCGGAGATGGTCGCGCGCGACAGGGTATCAAGCTCGGTCGCTTCCGAGTCTGCCTCCGTCTCGTACACGGTCACTTTGGGAGTAACATCCTGAGCCTGAGGATGGCCGTCGCTCAACACAGGGTTCCTTGATTCACGGCCGGCAGACCCTGGCTCGGAGCTACCCTTCACGGCCACGGGCCTTTTTCCCTTGCCCGACCGATCTCCTTTTCGGCGTAACATATTACAGACAGCAACTCTCGCACCAATGCCACCGACGGGTACCACGGAACGTTCGCGTAACTCTGCTGACCAAAGTGATTTGAACCACGGCCATTCCAAGGGACCGAGTCCCAGGCCTCGCCAGAACGGCATGATACCTTCGGAAAAGACGGACAAATGGACCAGGCGGCGTCACCGGGACTAGACGGTGACTACACCAACTCGCTCCAAGGGAACAGAAACGACAACGACTTCACCAGGCAATATTCTACACAAGGACCCAAGACGGTAGGTAGCGATGCCCTGACCGACCGGTCGTAACTCTGTTCACCAACGGCCGGAGCTCCGATTAACCTCCGCCGAAATATTCCCACAAGGAAAAGACGCGCAACCAACTCTGTCAAATTGATGCGCCGACGCTCCCGTGTCCGACAAATAACTCTTTCACCCGCAGCCTCGCTATACTCGTGTGGCGTCCGACCTTCAATAGACAACGCCTGCGACGCTTCCCTTTTGCCGTCGCCCGCAAGCGCCTCTGTTCGACCGGGTCGTTCTCTCTCGGTGGCCCCTGCGCCACCAAGAGTCTCTGGTTGCCCAGGACCCGGGAGACCCTCTATCGTACCAGGATTGCCCGAGCCTCCCGAGTCGCTGTCTGCGGCATGCGCGCCGTTGTTCCCTTCACTGGCGGTCGAAGAAGCCCCTGACACCGAGGCCTGCGACCGAGTGTGCAGCGCAGTATCGTCGGACTCGCTGTCTGCCGAGTCCGCGGTCACCGAGTAGGCGACGTCCTGAGATGGAGGATGGCCGACTCCCAACACAGGGTTCGTTGTCCCACCGGCAGAGCGCCCTCGCCGTACGCTGCCCGTCGCGCCTGCGGTCTCTGTCTTCTTGCCCGTATTTCCCGCTCCTTGCCGCACCATGCTGCATTTGGCAGCCACCAAGCCCTCGCCAGAGGCGGATCCAGGATTTCTGGTTAGGGGGGGCGTATATACTACCAATCCAATCCCGTAAATATATATATATATGTATATATATATTATATATATATATTAGGCTGAATCGCACCTTGGCTACTCACTTTGTGCTATAAAACCTATACGCTAACCACTCACTGTTCTTAAGTACTCAGAATTGCTGAGTAGCCAACGTTTGACGTCCTGAAAAAAATATTTAAAGATGTTTGGTGATGGAAATTGACTTGGAAGCAGACTAATAACATAGTCTTGTACCAGCCTTCCAGTAGAGCAGTCAAGATTTCAAGTTGATTCATAGGTAATTTTAGACCTGAAATTTGACCGCCTATATCAGGGTATATGTAAAAACGTAACATAGCTACTCACAACATATATTTCATATAACTAAAAAACTAGGTGGCTTATTTTCAAAACAAATTACCCAGCATACTTTATCACAAATATTGACAGGCTTTGACGTTTTAGTTGAATTTTGGGCTCTCTTGCGTTTTTTATCAACGAAAATTAAAAAGTGTGCCCTGTTTTTTCGCGAATGTGATCTATAAATAGCCTCAGCATTATTTCCCGCTAGGTATGACGGGAAAGGTCTTAGGTCACCGCACGTAAACAGAATCAAAAATGGCGGATAGGTCAGGCGAATAGTTGAAAATGATTGACATTAATCGATGAAAGTTAGACTATTTGAAGAAATTTATAAAGGACAGAGGGCACAAGGCAACTTATCGAATTAAACGTTAATTCGTGGCTGCAGCATTTGAGAAATATCAGCAACAACTGCGTGTTGTTGCGGCGAATACGGATAGCGTAGAAGGACTGCAGACCGTCCAGGCTTCGCCCGAACAGTTCTGAGATCAGTTTTATTCTTTAAGCATCGTAATCAAGAAAAATTACTGCAATAAAAGGATATGCTACGTTACGCTATACACGGCCCGTCATGACAAGGATTCGCGAGGCAGCAGGAACGCGGTAGACTGCAGGCCGTATTGGATAGCTCGATCCGCTATGCACTATCTTCCCGAGGACTACCCTACCTTTGAGGCTTCGAGCAGTTATTTAGAACGGCGGACAGAAGGCTCATCGCAGCTGTCCCGCTTGATCAAGGACACGTATTGATCCTAATTCATAACTCCTTCCATCTTTGAGGCCACTATCTCATTTCACGAGGTCAATACTGCACAATCGAATTATCCCTAGTACGAACAACCCAACGAGGAAATAATTTTTGACAAAATGCATTAACTTAACTAAATGTCATGTCGTGCAATTGCAAACCACAGAACATATATGTTGAGTACCTTGGGTAGTCTTATTACTGCATTTGAGTAGCTAAGGTGAAGAATGTAATCATATATAATATATATTGCTGCAAATACTACACCTTATGGAACATATAGTACTGAGTAGAGGGGTGAGCAATGACGTCGTAGTAATCTACGGTGGTCTTAATCAACGGTATTATTATACTGGTATTGAAGAACTAAGGTGCGGAATATCATCATGTATAATATACTGGTGTTAAAATACATACCTTGTGGAACATATATGCTGAGTACCTTGGGTAGTCTTATTACTGCATTTGAGTAGCTAAGGTGAAGAATGTAATCATATATGATATATATTGCTGCAAATACTACACCTTATGGAACATATAGTGATGAGTAGATAGGGTTAAAATATATATCTTGAGGATACGTGCTGAGTAACTTGGGTAGTCTTAATGCTGCAATTGAGTAGCTAAGGTAAAGAATGTAATCATATATGATATATTGCTGTAAAAACTACACCTTATGGAACATATAGTGCTGAGTACATAGGGTTGTCTTGATACTGCGATTGAGTAGCTAAGGTATCAAATATAATTATATATATCACAGATTACGGAAACATAATACTGAGTATCTAAGGTAGCTTTAATGCTGAGAGAAGATGTGGTGAAGAAATTTTTATATTCAAATTTGTCAATTCAATGTGTTTATTGATCTCATAAATAGAAGCAGGCAGACAATGATGCTTTCACAATATAGTGCATTGCAATTATTATTATTATTAACATTATTATTATCAGCGAGACTAGGCATATATGAGTGTTTAGCCGTGCCTTAGGCAAAAAACGACGTCAAAAATGACTTCAAGCGAAATGACGTTAAGAGCAATGACGTTCTAGTATTCTACGGTGGTTTCAATCAACTGTATTATTTTGCCGTGCTTGAAGAGCTAAGGTGCGGAATATTATCATCTATAATATACTAGTGTCAAAATACATACTCTGAAGAACATATATGCTGAGTACCTTGGGTAGTCTTAATGCTGCAATTGAGTAGCTAAGGTGAAGAATGTAATCATATATGATATATATTGCTGCAAAATACTACACCTTATGGAACATATAGTACTGAGTAGTGGGTGAGCAATGACGTCGTAGAATCTACGGTGGTCTTAATTAACGGTATTATTATACTGGTATTGAAGAGCTAAGGTGCGAAATTTCATCATGTATAATATACTGGTCAGTGGTGTAGTCCTAAAAAATGAAGTGGGGGGACGCCTGGAAATTGAAGTGGGGGGACGCCATGAAAATTTAAGTAGAAACTGTAGCAAAAAGTGCAATCTTGCAAGAATTTTCAAAAAAGTGGGGGACGGCGTCCCCCCGCGTCCCCGCCCCACTACACCACTGATACTGGTGTTAAAATACATACCTTGTGGAACATATATGCTGAGTACCTTGGGTAGTCTTATTACTGCATTTGAGTAGTTAAGGTGAAGAATGTAATCATATATGATATATATATTGCTGCAAATACTACACCTTATGGAACATATAGTGATGAGTAGATAGGGTTAAAATATATATCTTGAGCATACGTTCTGTGTAATTTGGGTAGTCTTAATGCTGCAATTGAGTATCTAAGGTGAAAAATGTAATCATATATGATATGTTGCTGCAAAAACTACACCTTATGGAACATATAGTGCTGAGTAGATAGGGTTGTCTTGATGTTGCGATTGAGTAGCTAAGGTATCAAATATAATTATACATATATATATATATCACACATTACGGAAACATAATACTAAGCATCTAAGGTAGCTTTAATGCTGAGAGAAGATGTGGTGAAGAAATTTTTATATTCAAATTTGTCAATTCAATGTGTTTATTGATCTCAAAAATAGAAACAGGCAGACAATGATACTTTCACAATATAGTGCATTGCAATTATTATTATTATTATTATTATTATTATTATTATTATTATTATTATTATTATTATTATTATTATTATTATTATTATTATTGTTATTATTATTATTAACATTATTGTTATCAGCGAGACTAGGCATATATGAGTGTTTAGCCGTGACTTCAAGCGGAATTACGTTAAGAGCAACGACGTCCTAGTATTCTACGGTGGTCTTAATCAACGGTATTATTTTGCTGGTATTGAAGAGCTAAGGTGCGGAATATTATCATTTATAATATACTAGTGTTAAAATACATACCCTGAAGAACATATATGCTGAGTACCTTGGGTAGTCTTAATGCTGCAATTGAGTAGCTAAGGTGAAGAATGTAATCATATATGATATATTACTGCAAAAACTACACCTTATCGAACATATAGTGCTGAGTAGATAGGGTGGTCTTAATACGGCAATTGAGCAGATAAGGTAGAAAATATAATCATATATATGATATATTGGCGCTAAACCTATACCTTACGGAAACATAACACTGAGTAGCTAAGGTAGCTTTTATGCTGAATAAGACACGTGACCGGACACGTGATCGGAGGACCAGAAGCTCGGCTTGGAGTTATTTTTCGATTATCCAGTTAATAAAAAGGTAATTATTGCAAATTATTTACATTTTTAAAGCTTATCGATCCGTTAATTATGAAGTGCAGCGGTAACTAAATTCTTGCGAAGGTAGGCCTATGTGAGCAATGTAATGTAATGTAATTCAGACAATTTATATGTCATCGTCAGTGGCATGCCACTTCTAGGATGCCTTACACCCAATGCGTGAACGACGGTGATAAAATTAATTCATTACTGAAGTTTTTATTGCGCCCCGTCAAGGATACTAGTCAATGCGGGTTCAATACGCAGATATGCTAAAAATGCTGAACATTCACATGTAGGCGCATCAAATATATACCCTAATCTGATAACTGTATACCATGGTGTAAGAAGGGATGGTGTGCGCACTTCTTATACTGGCCATACATTGTTTTTGGCTCTTTTTATTTTAATTCAGCAGGTGGCGCTGCTGTCCCCAGTTGATGGTTGGCAGCATATACAATATAGAGCAAGAAGTATAAGAAACGTTCGAAACATGGAACATATGGACAAGGAGAGGGCAGGAACATAGCAGAGAGTATCATTTGGAACATCTAAGGGGCGATGAGGATCAGGTAACATTGCAGGGAACATGGAACGTCATACGGAACACCAGGGAACATAGGCCTAAGCGAATATACAACAAAGAGCGTGGAACGTAAAGAACATGAAGCATCACAGAGAACATTGTTCAGAGAATATATAGGACGAGGAAGACGGAACATGCATGCATTACGGAACATGCCACAAGGACTGCAGAACGTAAGGAACATGGACCATCAGGGGAAACATTAAGGAACATGGAATATGGAAAGTGCAACAAGGAATTGGAACCCAAAGAACATGGACCATCAGGTGATATAAGGAACATGGAACTTCAGGGAAAAACAGAATCAGTGAAGAACAAGGAATCCGGAACACAAAGAACAGGGAACATAAGGAACATGAAACATCACATGGAACACCAGAGACATCAGAAAACAAAAGACGCGGAACAAGCAACAAGGGCCGTGGAACATAAGCAATATACAACAAGGACCATGGAACATAAGCAACCTGGAACATCACGGGAAAATGAGAAACATATAAGAACACGGAATGTGGAACACGCAACAGGGTCTGTGGAACGTAAGGAACATGGAACATAAGAGGGAAGATCAGAACCATTAGGATAAATGGAACACGGAATGTGGAACAAGGAATGTGGAACACAAGGAACATGGAACATCAGGGAAGGTAAGGAACATGGATCATCACTGGAAAACAGAACACGGAATGTGGAACACGCAAAAAGGTCCATGGAACGCAGGGAACAGGGAACATAAGAGGGAACACAAGAAACATTAAGGAACAAGGAACCCGGAATGTTCAACAAGGAATGAGGAACACAAGGAACATCAGGGAACATAAGAAACAAGGAACATCGTGGGAGCTTCAGAGGCATTAAAAATACGAAACGCGGAACACGCAACAAAGACCGTGGAGCATAAGGAACATGGAACACCTGAGGGAACATCAGAAACATTAAGGAACAAGGAACGCAAAACATAATTAAGGAACATGAATCATCAGGATAAACATCAGAAATATTATGGAACATATGGAACGCGGAATATGTAGCAAGGGCTGTGGAACATAAGAAACAGGGAACACCAGGGAACACAAGAAACATGACATTGAACGTCTGCGACATAAGAAAACAAAGGGCGCGAAATAACAACAAGGTCCATGGAACATAAAGGATATAAACAATTAAGGCCCATGGAACATAGGGAACCTGGTATATCACAGGGAACATCAGGGAACAAGGAACACAGGGAACACGGAACATTAATTAACAGTGAACAGAAGGCGCATCACAGAGAACAAGGGATCACGGGACATCGATAGGAACATCAGGGTCAGAGGACATAGAGAACATTGGAACACAGGGAACACATAGCATCACATGGAACAGAGAACATGGAACACAGGAGAAAAGGAGACAAAGAGCAAATGGAACAGAACATAGCAAAGATAATTTGTGTCGCCCTCCTCCTTCGCCCAGACATGAGACTGGCATTAGGGAACGGACGTGCAGTGAAGGAGTATAAGTATGTATGCCATACAATATCATGAAATTCCATTGGGTTTAAGGGCGAAGTCCGTCAACTACGAACGCCATCGCCATCTAGCGACTTTAGCCACAAATTTCAGCCAAGTGCGCACACCATCCCTTCTTACACCATGCTGTATACCATGGTGTAAGAAGGGATGGTGTGCGCACTTGGCTGAAATTTGTGGCTAAAGTCGCTAGATGGCGATGGCGTTCGTAGTTGACGGACTTCGCCCTTAAACCCAATGGAATTTCATGATATTGTATGGCATACATACTTATACTCCTTCACTGCACGTCCGTTCCCTAATGCCAGTCTCATGTCTGGGCGAAGGAGGAGGGCGACACAAATTATCTTTGCTATGTTCTGTTCCATTTGCTCTTTGTCTCCTTTTCTCCTGTGTTCCATGTTCTCTGTTCCATGTGATGCTATGTGTTCCCTGTGTTCCAATGTTCTCTATGTCCTCTGACCCTGATGTTCCTATCGATGTCCCGTGATCCCTTGTTCTCTGTGATGCGCCTTCTGTTCACTGTTAATTAATGTTCCGTGTTCCCTGTGTTCCTTGTTCCCTGATGTTCCCTGTGATATACCAGGTTCCCTATGTTCCATGGGCCTTAATTGTTTATATCCTTTATGTTCCATGGACCTTGTTGTTATTTCGCGCCCTTTGTTTTCTTATGTCGCAGACGTTCAATGTCATGTTTCTTGTGTTCCCTGGTGTTCCCTGTTTCTTATGTTCCACAGCCCTTGCTACATATTCCGCGTTCCATATGTTCCATAATATTTCTGATGTTTATCCTGATGATTCATGTTCCTTAATTATGTTTTGCGTTCCTTGTTCCTTAATGTTTCTGATGTTCCCTCAGGTGTTCCATGTTCCTTATGCTCCACGGTCTTTGTTGCGTGTTCCGCGTTTCGTATTTTTAATGCCTCTGAAGCTCCCACGATGTTCCTTGTTTCTTATGTTCCCTGATGTTCCTTGTGTTCCTCATTCCTTGTTGAACATTCCGGGTTCCTTGTTCCTTAATGTTTCTTGTGTTCCCTCTTATGTTCCCTGTTCCCTGCGTTCCATGGACCTTTTTGCGTGTTCCACATTCCGTGTTCTGTTTTCCAGTGATGATCCATGTTCCTTACCTTCCCTGATGTTCCATGTTCCTTGTGTTCCACATTCCTTGTTCCACATTCCGTGTTCCATTTATCCTAATGGTTCTGATCTTCCCTCTTATGTTCCATGTTCCTTACGTTCCACAGACCCTGTTGCGTGTTCCACATTCCGTGTTCTTATATGTTTCTCATTTTCCCGTGATGTTCCAGGTTGCTTATGTTCCATGGTCCTTGTTGTATATTGCTTATGTTCCACGGCCCTTGTTGCTTGTTCCGCGTCTTTTGTTTTCTGATGTCTCTGGTGTTCCATGTGATGTTTCATGTTCCTTATGTTCCCTGTTCTTTGTGTTCCGGATTCCTTGTTCTTCACTGATTCTGTTTTTCCCTGAAGTTCCATGTTCCTTATATCACCTGATGGTCCATGTTCTTTGGGTTCCAATTCCTTGTTGCACTTTCCATATTCCATGTTCCTTAATGTTTCCCCTGATGGTCCATGTTCCTTACGTTCTGCAGTCCTTGTGGCATGTTCCGTAATGCATGCATGTTCCGTCTTCCTCGTCCTATATATTCTCTGAACAATGTTCTCTGTGATGCTTCATGTTCTTTACGTTCCACGCTCTTTGTTGTATATTCGCTTAGGCCTATGTTCCCTGGTGTTCCGTATGACGTTCCATGTTCCCTGCAATGTTACCTGATCCTCATCGCCCCTTAGATGTTCCAAATGATACTCTCTGCTATGTTCCTGCCCTCTCCTTGTCCATATGTTCCATGTTTCGAACGTTTCTTATACTTCTTGCTCTATATTGTATATGCTGCCAACCATCAACTGGGGACAGCAGCGCCACCTGCTGAATTAAAATAAAAAGAGCCAAAAACAATGTATGGCCAGTATAAGAAGTGCGCACTAGGGCATAGTGACCAGAAAGGATTATGTTTGGGATATAATAATTTGTTGCTCCTATCTATTGGATAGTGTCTGGTATAGAAATTTTGTTTCTGACATGCTGCTTAACTTTGCCGCCATGGCCTTGAAGTTATTCAAGTATACCGCACTATTGAGCATTGCATTAACACTGCTGAAATTTGACTATTTTCTTATCTGCAGTAGTAATTAGGCCTAAAAATAGGAATATTGGGAGCCACATTTTACGGCACGGCAGGTAAATTTGTTTGGCAATTCCGACATCTATGAGCTACAAACAAGGGGTCGTCCATAAACGACGTCACGCAATTTAGGGCAATCCCCTTTGACCCCTCGTCACACGTTAAAGCAAAAGTCATATGATATCTAGCCATGAACCGTCACAAATCGTCATAGATGTGTGACCCTCTCCCCCTCCAGTAACGTGACGTCATTTATGGACTGTCCCCCAATGCATTATTCTAACTTTTAAAAATGGAAAAAATCATTAAGTTTGAAAAACCTTGTGGTCCTTAATTACGCTTCACAAAATGTTCAAATGCTGACAATGCGTTACACTCATATTATCAATTGTTATCGGCACATATCTTGTAACGCATGAAGAAAATATCATCGCCCTTTTTAATATTGTTGACTTTCTAGCGCACTAGAAACCACCCCCAATGAGGAAGAAATATTTTAGCGCCATTTTCCTTAATGCATTTGCACAGTGCGCGTCTTTTATGCATGGCTTTTAACAGGTGAAAATAGGCTAAACTTGAGGTGCTCGGCGGCAAAGTTAGATGGAATAAATTTAATACAATTTTACTTTAATACTTATGTTATGGGTCTAGAGCAACCTTTGAAATTATCCCAAAGTTCATTTTAAACCAAAACATTTTTCTTGCTATACCCTAGTGCGCACACCATCCCTTCTTACACCATGCTGTATACTAAACAGTAAAATATTGCTGATTGAAGTTCTTAGTGTTCCAATTGGCTGTGCCGAGGCCTATATGCGGGGCAGCCGCTATAGAGCACGTAGGGACAAAATTAAAGCGTCAAAAATAGTGAAGCTACTTTATTTAGAACAGAATTCTACCAGAGTTCTGGTGAAACATTTGATATACATTTCTGTCTCATTCGACTGTGACCTTGGCGCTGATGTAGGCCTACTTGTGATTTCATCAGAATGAGGTACAGGGTATAATATAGGCCTAATCCGTTACACTCCGACTGCCCAACAGATGATGACGCAGGCTGCCTGCTTCCAGATCGCGACGACCACGACCGCCACCACTGACCCCTTTGCTACTCCTCATGATAACTGGGGTCTGGTTGATACGATGCCTGAGCTGGCTGATCAACTGAAACTCTTCAGCAACGCTCGAAGGTCAACGAAGAAACCACCGAGTACATATCTGTGCCATCTTTGCTTCCAGAAGGGTCACCTCATCGAGGACTGCCCCATGGTAAGACATTTTGAGTGGTGGTGGTGGTGATGGTGGTGGTGATTGTGATGATGATGATGATGATGACGACGACGATGATGATGATGATGATGTTATTTGATTCCAAACTTATAAGTGCACCTTCATGGTATGAACGGATGATATAATACAAGTCTACCCGAGTCGAATTTAATTTTCGCCACAAGAGACCTTTTAGCTTTCTAACCTTCCAGCAAAATTCCTCTATAATATCTCAGTAGTCTTACTAGCATTGATAGAGATGCGCAACAATTGAAACTAATGAACCGCTAACCGTCACATTAGTCTGTGAGGCTTTCAGTTCCTGACCAGTTCATGGTTAAACATTTTTGGGAGTGGACATATTGCAACAGACGAGGACATAATCCAGAGATCGAGAATGCCAAGTTCCAAAACACTACATGCAAGATTTGAAGAAGAGGAAAACATAGACAACCAAGACTACTCTGGATAGAGAAGAGGACGTGACATCACTTGGGCTAACAACACTAGACATGACAAATGACACTGGACATGACAAATGACCTCCTTGGATGATGGAGAACATTTATTCTAACCATACATCCATCAACCTCACTGATTTGCCTTTGTCATGGATGCTTGTGATTAAGCCTTGGCTTTTTTTTAGTAGGGCTTGTTTCATTTGAGCTAATGTTTGCTTAGGCTCGACCTCAGGATGATGGACTTACGCCCTATCAGGGCAAGAAGAGATGTTTCGGGGAGTACAAATGCCCCAAGTGCAAACGAAAGTGGATGTCTGGAAACAGCTGGGCTAATATGGGACAGGACTGCATCACGTGCAAAGTCAATGTCTACCCTCATAAACAGGTAAATACGTAACAAACAGTAAATCACTGAATGAATGATCATCACCAATAACTTGAGTTTGAATAGATTAAGTGCATAAAGTCGATCTATTGTGAAAAATAAAAAAAAGATCTATGCTGTGAATTGAAGCTGCTGGCAATGAACTACTTAGCCGTTTCTAGATAGTTCTGATTGATTGCATTTAAGTTGAAATTGCAGCACTATAGTTGGCCCCAGAGTCAATTGCCATTAACATTTAACATGTATTATGATTATTATTAGGTTTTAGGTTAAGGAGTCGGTCTAAGGGTATGGTCTATTGCAATATATTCTTCAGATTGATTTGTATTCTTTTACATTGATTTTATTTTGACTGAATCCCCACCCAACTAACAGGCTCTGCACATCTCGTTATGCCCCAATTTTTAATTCAAAACGTAGCCAAAGGCTACATCTTTATTGCTGTTGGGATACCATTCTACAAATTACTCCCTCCCTGATCTCTGCCACTCCTCCAATTATATAGACACCTCCCACTCTGCTTACCTGTCTCTTGGAATTCTGATTCTAACCTGACGTAACGTTATGTGTGTAGGCCTACTGATGGGAAACATTTTCAAAGAGCTTGTCAACTGTTGTTGACTTTGCGCCTGCCATGAATTAGCTATTATTTCCGCGACTTACCTTTCTTGGACATTGCAATGAAGTTGAAAAGTTGAATCTGTGCATATTCTGAGTTGCAGTCTGTATGTGGGTGTGTGTTTATTATGTAGCGCCCTCTTGAGAAGAACGTCGACTTTGATGTTGGTAGGAGGAGCAAAGTCCATCCGCAACATCTGTGTGAGAAGTGCAAGAAGCTGGGCTTCTACTGTCGACACATCAACTGAACAGCTAAGAGATCAGCAGTACAGTTGCATCGTTTCTCCCTCGTGCGATCTTGCTCATCTTATTCCAGTTACAGTTATTTTTATATGTCGATTGCGAGCAGCTGGTTTCGGAATTGTTTCAGCCAGAAAGTTGCGGGTGCATTATCAATTTTAGTAGGCTATGTGTACCCGAAACACAGTTTAAGTTTCAATGATATTCGACTGTTTTGAAAGTGATGATTTGAGGCTTGTCATACATTGGCCTAGTAATGAGTTGATCATCGATTTTTTTTTAAAATCAGGGCATGAGTAGTTGCTCAAAATCCATGAACAGTAACTGTTGCTAGTATATCCCTTCATTGCGTGTAGGTGCATCTATAAACTGTATGCAGCTAGACCATAGAACTATGTGACACCGGTTACAGGTTTTTTTAAATAGCCTGCTAAATTCCCTTTTGCCTTGAACGTTTATGACTAACTGTACATATGTAGCCTAATATGATGTTTTCAGTTAAATGCCGATTCTTTTAGTTAGCAGGAGCTGTTATATTATAAGCAGTACATCTATATGTGTGGTGGGTTGCATTATGTTTGTCTGCCTATGCATGTATACAGGCCATGAAAGCTAGGTTTTAGTCGCAGATTGTTGTATTTCTTCAGCATACATGTATACCGGTAGCTCTCCTAAATTGATTATCAATCCATCGGATTTTCAATCAAATCCTGAGATCTGGGACCAATGGCTTTCTCAATGAAACCAGAACAATTGACATCGAGCCGATTTCCTTTCGTCCACGCAAAATTCTTAACTCTCAGCTTTACTCTTAATTTCTGCTCTCCCACTGTTTATGAGAGAAAGCATTGGATTGTAAACAACAAAGATCCAGTATTTGATATTTTCTTCGATTTTTTATATTGCGTCTCTCAATGACCGGTGAGCAAAAATATTAGGAGAGTCTATTGGAGAGTATATTAAGAGAAAGTCTGCTTTTCTCTTTCGGCGCTTATCTATGGATATTTATTTATACCTTGGAGAACATAACACTCGGTGTATAATGGTCTGTTGCAAAGATTTTACCTTTTGGAACATATAAAAATGAGTTGCTATGGTTAATTTCAAGCTATAATATAGGTGGTGTAATAAATTAACCCTTGTGGAACATATAAAAATGAGTTGCCATGGTTAATTTCTTGCTGTAATATAGGTGGTATAATAAATTAATCCTTGTGGAACATATTGAAATGAGTTGCTATGGTTAATTTCTTGCTATAATATAGGTGGTGTAATAAATTAATCCTTGTGGAACATATAGAAATGAGTTGCTATGGTTAATTTCTTGCTATAATATAGGTGGTGTAATAAATTAATCCTTGTGGAACATATAGAAATGAGTAGCTATGGTTAATTTCTTGCTAACATATAGTGATGAGTACCAAAGGTGGGGTTCTTGCATGGTAAAACGTTATCTACTCAGCAAAATGACTATATCAGGAACTGATTGCATTAGACCCCGGATATTTTCAAGGGTAGTCAGGAATGGCATTTATGATGCTTTAAACATTTCACTATGATTCTAGTACGCATAGGTGCTGAGATACAGAAAGAGCAGTTAAGGACGGATTAAATAGCATGAGTAGCTAAGGTGCGATTCATAAGTATATATATATATATTAGGGTGGTCGTTAAAAATGAAAGTTGGAATTGACTGTTCCCCAAGGCGCCGTTTGGTTCCATTCTCCCCAGAAACATCACACAAAAAGTTGTAAGACAAAATATTAATATTTAGGACTAGCACAACGCCATCAAAGTTTTACCCTTATAATAGCAAGACTTCTAATGCTCAAAAGTAGCTATATGGCTGTAGTCCACAAGGAATCTTCAAACCAGGAATCAATTCAACTACCTGTAGTTGCTCCACACTTAAACATGATGATGCTACTGTCATCGTAATCATGATCATCAATTTATATAGCGCCACTTCAAGAAAAATTCCTCTAAGGCTAGAAAACCTGTATAACACACCGCATCACAGATAATATCTATCATATCTTATTTTTTTACAAATAGTACCTGTTTTACCTTGTCTTGATTGATTATAATAGCGTATTGTTCTTAGACTGCTACAGTAAGGGAACAGTAATAGTATAAATTATATTGGGGAAAAATACAAAATTTGTGCGGTTTCATCTGTGTCCTATATAATTAATTTATTCTGCAAAATCACCAAAATTCTTAATGAGGTCTGATTTCTGAGAAATATTTCTTTATCTACCGTCATTGTTCATGGGGTTACTGGGTACAAGGAACTGGAGTAATATTAAAAAGTAGAAATCCATTATTTTTAGATGCGAATTTTTATCTCAAAATAATTATAGGCTAAAATGTTTTCGAGCTGAGGCATTATTACACTGTCTCACAATTCAAATTGCATTTGGTCTTTGCATAAGTTTGAGCTATGTTGTAGTTTTCACGATTCACTTCCCTCAAAGTGAAATCTCTGGCATGTTGTCCAAGGAAGGTGTTCATCTGCCTCCAAGGGTGTACCAATGGGTGTTGTCTTGAGAGTGCTATACTTATACCCTTGAATTGGAAGGTCGTCTGAGATGTCCATGCGGCCACTGTAATTTCAGCTGAATCCATTGCTGAGCATGATGTAGAGATTTTGAGTCGCATATAGCTTACGTGTTTGACACCATCGCCTTTCATGCAACTTTATAATAGGTAGTTAATTTACAATAGCAAATAAAGGCAGTGTAATTTGAGTCCACTCTTGACAGCACTTTCTGTGTCAATTGTTTGACTCTGTGTTCATGTTTTCAGCTCTAAAAGTAAGCTTATACTTTTAATTGGATAACTTCTATATTATAAAATAGACAACAATGTGAGTAGTCTTTATCAGGCACTCAATTATGATGCTCTCTTTGGAAGTTGTTTAAAAGCTGGTTTTTGACTCCTATGTGGCAATAAGTAATTTCTTTGATCTATAAAAATTATGATCTCAATAATTTCAACATCTATTTTAATTCATTTCTTTACAGCAACTCTTGATAAATCTTATCTGTGATGCGCTGTGTCATTCTGCTCTGATTACCACAATAAACGAAAATACATGTGCCATCAGTAGTTTTCTCTAGTTCAACTATTATTTAGGTCCTTGTCCGTATTATATCAGAATTTGTGTTAAAGTTAAGCATGTAATAAAGAGCCTTTAGTGTAACAAAGAATCCCTGTAGATATAAATCAGGACTATCAAAAGAACATGGCAATGTGTTGACTTTCTAGTACAATAATCTTCATTTAATCATTAGTAGTAGTATTTTCTTTTAATGATTCAATCTGACACACCGCAGAATGATTTCAAGTACATGTTATACGAAATACGGCCCACAATAGCACGACACGCAGATCGGTTTTACAGCAGTGGGTTCGGTAGCTTAACATTAATGGCCTAAGTGCTGGATCACTCCTGGTCGGCCAAGCCAGAAGCGGTATGGGCTATCTTTATTTTCAGCAGAACCCGAGTCAAGCAACTCAACAGCAAAGTGCCAATGGCAGCTAACAGAAATTTAAAGTAGATTTATAATAAAGGTTTATGGTCATCGATCTCAGGGACTCACGAGTCAAATACTATTGTGATGGTCAATTGTTCATAAAAATATATAACAAACCATTATCATCATTGTAGAAGTCAGACATACTTGTCAGTCGTGCTTGAGTAAAAGAATGTTGCATTTCTGTTAAAACTAGTCATAGGTCCAAAAATGTAGCTAAATTAGCATTATACTCAAAAAGACGATGAAATTTCGTAAAATCCAAAACTTCAAACACGTTGTGCTAGTCCTAAATATTTTTCTATCGAGATAATTTTTGGGCTACAACAGTCTTTTACCAAGTGGCACCAGATGGTGGGTTGGGGAAAGAACAAAAATGAAGTTGAAAATTTGCCATTACAGATGCGACCACCCTAATATATATATATATATGAAATTAGATCACGCAAAACTATAATGATCCTTTTTATAGAAAATGTTATGGAACTTTAAAAAAATATATAGGCCTAGTTTTTCATATAAAGCCACTGGTCTCCACTGAAGGTTAACAGTGAAACGATTATAAATCAGTTATCGGTTTTGATCATGCAACCCTTGATCCAAAAAGGAAATAATTATTTGGTCAGAAATTGATGAAAATAGACAATTGCCATCTTCTTTGGAATTTAATGACACTATGTTGTTCTGAAATGGTAAATGTTCTGGTGCAAATGCTGAAATATTGCAATATCATTGATAAATGTTTACTAATAATAATTTTCAAACTCGCAATTCTACATGCAGAATGTCTTCGTATTTGTTAAACTTCTGACATTGTTTACTTTTTCTCCGGGCACTCCGGGCCCCCTTCACACCACCGGGCCCCTGGGAATTTGCCCCTCCCCCTTTCTGCCCCCAAATAAAAATAATGTAGTCGAAGCCAATTTATCATACGATAATTAACAAAGTAATGATAGAAATTGAATACACTAGTATTTGTATAAAAATAGATTCAATAAGCAAGGGATGCGCCTCATCCATGGACCGCACGCCACTGAGCGTTAAGAGAATGATTATATGAGTAGGCCTAGCCTAGTTCTAGGCCTATAGATATTCTTGATTTGCTTTTGTCCATAATATCGGCAGCCGAACGCTTTCGGCGGCTGTAGCCTAATCAGCACGACGAATTTCAAAATTATAATGATAATCATATGCCATCTTTTGAGATTTAATTAGGCCTAAGATAGGCTTATGTCTTGCCAACGGCAGTCGGCTTATTCGCGAATGATAAAACTGCTTGTTTAAGCCGTTTTGACAGCGGACCACTCGACATAATTTTTAAATTGACCAATTTCTATTCACGTAAATTTTGCCTGTACATGAACTTTGTGAATGACGTCACGGCAAAAGTCATTGGTCAATGGTCACGTGGGCAACGTCTGCTAGCAACTCAGGTAGGCCTAAGTAGGTAAGAGAGCTCCGGTAAGAGAGCTCCATTCTGCCGGTCCAGCTACTTCAAACATCCTATTCCCAAATTGCAATTATATTAGTTTTAGGTCAGTTTAGTTTGAGAACATTTGCTGCAGGTTTAGGGGGGGCGTACGCCGGCTCCGCCCCCTCTAAATCCGCGCCTGCTCGCCACCGACGGGGACTACTGAGGATCTTCCTTGGACCGGCAACCGAAGTGACTTGAACCAGGACCATTCCAGCGGCCCTAGGCCGAGAATGCGCCACGACCTTGTTCCCATCTTAGTGCCAATGAATTTCACGGAGAGACGGTTCACGCACGCTACCGGGCAGAGTCAAGCTGGAACCCGGCAGCGATCGAGACCGGCAGCGCCCGAAACTCCCAACTTTCACACTTAGCCTGTCAACGGAACACGCGCCGCCGCGGTGTACAAAGTACGCGGCGCGCTTCCCGAGTGCTCGCCTCACTCGCCCTGTGGCGGACAGGCCACAAGAGAGTTACACGTAAAAGATAAATTGGCCGGTAACTAGCGGGAGTAACCCTGACTCTCGTTAGGTAGCCATTTGGCTTGGTAGAAAAGAATCTGAAACCGGTTTCGTTGGAATTTAGGTTTCGCTACATTTATACGGAGGACCGATTGGGGTTTTGAAGCCAAAGTATAGAGTGTTGCCGGTGGAATAAAGCCTGCCACACGGTGCGTTGCTTATAACGTGGAGTAGTTGCCGACTACTCCATACTGTGACTTGTTCATAGTGAAATAGGTTGTGTTCGACTGTCTCTACAGGATCGGCATTGGCCATTCGAACATGATTGGGCGATCCTGATATACGCGGTTGTGAGAGCTTGTGTTGACGATCTTTCAGGGTTCTTTTCCTTGTAATCGATCACACTGGGTTTAATCTTCCGTCTCAGGGGTACGTGATAATAGGCCGGAGACGCCGCAGCTCCGTTGGTCTGCGGAAGTGACACGGTTGAGTAAAGGGTGAAATCCCCTGGTGAAGTGTTCGAAGGTTACCTTTGATTCCACGTTTTGGTGATTCTGAAGGACTGGGTTGGGCTCCTACCTGCAAGGGAAGCTACGTGTTGAATTCACGATCCTGCCGTCTTGGCGATCGTTGAGAGTCTTTTGAGCGTAACGTGAAGGTTACGGGTTAAGTGAGTGGAGAGTGGTGACTCCACGGGTGCGCATGAAGCCGACGCCTCGGTGATATTCGTGCTATTTAGTAAAACAGGGGCACCAAGTTTTTCGGGTTGATCAGAGTTAAAGTGGTACAGTGGATATTTTGGCTCCCCTCGGGTAGAGGATAGTTTGTGGCCTTAGCAAACTAGGAGCGTGGGAAGCAGAGTAAATTCTGAGAGTAAAGACCAAGTTGTATTCAGTGTTTTTACATGAGGTCCGTAATTGCTGAGTTAAGCGCGAACGGCGCCAGTAGAATACACGACAATTAATAAGTCTCTTCCGAGACGGGGTTACCCGTTACCTGTTCCCCAAGACCGCCAGGTCTTTTATTTTTTTCCGTGTTTACGGGAAACAGACCAGCATCTACCACCCCGCTCTTCCGAGCGGCCGAGAAGACCAAGTCTCGGGGCAAAGGCCGGTTATCGCTGTTGATCGTTGGACGAGTGAGGCGAGCACTCGGGAAGCGCGCCGCGTACCTTGTACACGGCGGCGGCGCGTGTTCCGTTGACAGGCTAAGTGTGAAAGTTGGGAGTTTCGGGCGCTGCCGGTCTCGATCGCTTCCGGGCGTCAGCTTGACTCTGCCCGGTAGCGTGTGGGCAGCGTGAACCGTCTCTCCGTGAAATTCATTGGCACCAAGATGGGAACAAGGTCGTGGCGTATACTCGGCCTAGGGCCGCTGGAATGGTCCTGGTTCAAGTCACTTCGGTTGCCGGTGCAAGGAACATCCTCAGTAGTCCCCGTCGGTGGCGAGGGCTTGGTGGCTGCCAAATGCAGCATGGTGCGACAAGGAGCGGGACATACGGGCAAGAAGACAGAGACCGCAGGCGCGACGGGCAGCGTACGGCGAGGGCGCTCTGCCGGTGGGACAACGAACCCTGTGTTGGGAGTCGGCCATCCTCCATCTCAGGACGTCGCCTACTCGGTGACCGCGGACTCGGCAGACAGCGAGTCCGACGATACTGCGCTGCACACCAGGTCGCAGGCCTCGGTGACAGGAGCTTCTTCGACCGCCAGTGAAGGGAACGACGGCGCACACGCCGCAGACAACGACTCGGGAGGCTCGGGCAATCCTGGTACGATAGAGAGTCTCCCGGGTCCTGGGCAGCCAGAGACTCTTGGTGGCGCAGGGGCCATCGAGAGAGAACGACCCGATAGAACAGAGGCGCTTGCGGGCGACGGCAATAGGGAAGCGTCGCAGGCGTTGTCTGCTGAGGGTCGGACGCCACAGTCCAACGATCAACAGCGATAACCGGCCTTTCCCCGAGACTTGGTCTTCTCGGCCGCTCGGAAGAGTGGGGTGGTAGATGCTGGTCGGTTTCCCGTAAACACGGAAAAAAATAAAAGACCTGGCGGTCTTGGGGAACAGGTAACGGGTAACCCCGTCTCCGAAGAGACTTATTAATTGTCGTGTATTCTACTGGCGCCGCTCGCCCTTAACTCAACAGTTACGGACCTCAAGTAAAAAAAACCTGATTACAACTTGGTCTTTACTCTCAGAATTTACTCTGCTTCCCACGCTCCTAGTTTGCTAGGGCCACAAACTATCCTCTACCCGAGGGAAGCAACAACATATCCACTGTACCACTTTAACTCTGATCAACCCGAAAAACTTGGTGCCCCGGTTTTACTAACTAGCACGAATATCACCGAGGCGTCGGCTTCATGCGCACCCGTGGAGTCACCACTCTCCACTCAAAAACGGACTCTCAACGATCGCCAAGACGGCAGGATCGTGAATTCAACACGTAGCTTCCCGTGCAGGTAGGAGCCCAACCCAGCCCTGCAGAATCACCAATACGTGGAACCAAACGTAACGTTCGTTCACTTCACCAGGGGATTTCACCCTATACTCAACCGTGTCACTTCCGCAGACCAACGGAGCTGCGGCGTCTCCGGCCGTGGTATCCCGTACCCCTGAGACGGAAGATTAAACCCCGTGAGATCGATTACAAGGAAGAGAACCCTGAAAGATCGTCAACACAAGCTCTCACAACCGCGTACACTCAGGATCGCCCAATTATGTTCGAATGGCCAATGCCAATTCTGTAGAGACAGTCGAACACAACCGATTTCACTATGAACGAATTGACGAGTCACAGTACGTATGGAGTAGTCGGCAACTACTCCACGTTATAAGCAGCGCACCGTGTGGCAGGCCTTATTCCACCGGCAACACTCTATGCTTTGGCTTCAAAGCCCCAATCGGTTTTCCGTATGGAAATACCGAAACCTAAATTCCAACGAAACCGGTTTCAGATTCTTTTCTACCAAGCCAAATGGCTACCTAACGAGAGTCAGGGTTACTCCCGCGAGTTACCGGCCAATTTATCTTTTACGTGTAACTCTCTTGTGGCCTGTCCGCCACACTCGTACGGCGCGTACACCGATGCTGGCCGACAGTTGCCTAACCCAGGGGTTCTCAACCGGTGTGTCGCGACACACTGGTGTGTCGCGACTTGACCTGCGGTGTGTCGCGTAAAAGTGGTGTGTCGCTGGTGTGTCGCGAAGAATTGGTGTGTCGCGAATTAATAATAATGATAATAAATTATCTTCGTTTCTTTTCCAAACTGACAACGCAGTAGGCCTATGATTACATGAAATAATCCTAAATAACATAAGTCTACTAAATTCTCACAGCACACGTCCGTTGTTCGTACATTATACACTGCATGACTTCATTTACCTACAGGTAATTTAGAGTCCTTGGGGCCTATGTAAACACGTTTGCGATAGCACCTGTTAGAAAACTTTTACCCGTTAACCTATAGGCTAAGTCAGCAATCGAAATGGAAAAATTTATGGGTAAGAAAACGTAAATTTAGCCATCCTCTTCCGATGCTGATATTAAGAAGACAAGGTGGATGTTGAGCCCATTCCTCAGAGAAAACACCAATGGAGCAGAATTGAACAACAATGAACAGGAAACACTTGTTGAGCTGCAATGTGATTCCAGAATGAAGGACATGTATAAGCAATTATCAAGAACTCAGTTCTGGGCAAAGACGTACAAAGAAGAACATTAAAAATCACTTGCAAGCAAAGCTATCAAGGAGCAGGTTTCCTTTCATAGCTCCTACTTATCTGAACAGGGCTTTTCTCAGATGATCAACATAAAGAGCAATAATCGGAACAAACTTGTCGGAGGTGCCCTCTCAGCCTGCTTACGAGTTGCACTTACAAAAACTGTGGAACCGCGTTTTAATAATATGATCCAAAGAAAAATCCAAGAACAAAGATCCCATTAACTGTTAGGACAACATGGTCTTAGTAATTTGGTGACTAAATTGACGTCGAGTTGTAGAAACGACTATAATAGATTGGGATCAGAAGAATAATTTAGAATTTTAGAATCCTAAAAATTGGAAAGAAATTCAATATAATTATTTTCACCTATTAAAAATGTCAGCAGTTTAGCATTTTAGAAGGACACGTTTACCTAAATAAGTTTGAGAGCAAATTTGAAATAAATAGACATGTTTAACTTTGACACCTTATATTTGTACGACATTTACATATGACGATTGACTGGTGTGTCGCCAAATTTGATAGCAAGTTTAAGTGTGTCGCGGGACGAAAAAGGTTGAGAACCCCTGGCCTAACCCACCGACTTTCAGCGATGCTGGCCGCCGGCTGCCAGCGATGCTGGTCACCGGCTTTTAGCGATGCTGGCCGCCGGCTTTCAGCGATGCTGGTCACCGGCTTTCAGCGATGCTGGTCACCGGCTTTCAGCGATGCTGTTCTACAGACACGTAACCTCGTTGTACCGATGCTGTTCGCCAGGTACGTAACCCACCCGCTCCAAGAAACCTCGTAGCAGCGCCCGACCCCGTCCGATCACGAACAGGCCAGCATCGGGCCTGAGGTGTTGGACGTGGCGGGAACCTAACTACGGGTAACTTTAATTTCAATAACCTTATCTAATGGAGCCAGACAGGGTCTTTATCGTTTTATCGAACTCTTTTATTAGTTAACCAGACGGACATTACAGGGACGGAAGACAAATGTAAACGGGGGCACCGAACCGAAAACGCGGACGATTGATTTGCAATCGACCGATACCGATGCTGGTCGCGAACGACCGCTGCTGGTCTTTGCCGACACCAAGCAAAGACCAGAGAACAGTTTACCGACCCTGTACCGAATTTCCCTCGCGCCTTACTCGCGAGTAATCAACACTTCCAAGGGCAATCTGTACCCAAGGAACACAGTAGTGAAATCCAAATGACGCTAAGTTTCACGGTTCAGAAGATAGGTAACTGGCAGAATGAGGTTTCGCGTAAAGTGAGGCGGCTTCAGCGATCTCCTGCCGTCGACAGTACGATCAACACTGACGAACTCTCAACAGATTCATGGACAAACCAGGTAAGACGAACGGTTTAACATCAAGTTTCAAACGATCGGACTTTAAATGGTAAAGTTAACTTGACATGGGAAACGGCTACCTAACGTGAGTCACACTTACTCCCGCTAGTTTCAGGGTAACTGTAATTGCGCGTCAGTCGGGCAAACTATCCTTCCCGACTGAACACGTATTTCCCCGTCCTTACGCTGACAGAGTATAAGGAGCTGCTCTCTTACGTGACTAGCCTCTACCCGGCTGCTTACGGGCGGCCTTACGTTAACACTTTTCAGGTAACCAAATGTATATGTATCACGCACGACTGAGGCGGCTGTCTTCCTCAGTCGAGCGAATCAATCACTGACGGAAACACTCGCGAACGTTATGGACACGACGTCAAACGCATGCAACCTCACCAAGTGTTGGCTATCAATCGGGGCGAGAGTAGCACAAGCCGACGACCAAAACCTTCACTTAACATCGGGCGGCGCCCGGGTAAACCAGTAACAGTCAAGGAACATGGCGGCACCAGCGCCTGGCAATCGAAACGCCCTCGGATCGATACGACGTCGAGCGAGGCGGACAGTCGAAAGCCTTCAATGCAGTCACCAAAATAGGCGGTCGGTATGACCAAGCGATCACTTCTCACAGATTCAAGTATTATTACAGTCGTTCGAACCAAGTATAGACGTGAGTAACCGTACTCTCTCTTGCAAGGCAAGATTATCGAATGTATAAGTAGCTTCCTGGCGCGACCGTAGCAGAGAGGGGGCTGAATCCTACAACTGCCGGGTCATCCGCTCAGGCCCGAGATGAAACACTGTAAGTAAAAGTATATATTCTCTGAGGGCGCTCCCCTCTACGCGTGTATTTAATTGTACCCGCAGACCACTGGAGCTGCGGCTTCTCCGATCTTCACCAACTGAGTCTTATTCCCGCGGATCGCCCTTCACCGAGGTGCCGCTTTCAGGGAATCCATGCTGCTGAAGTTGAGCAAGGATAGAACTGAAGTCAAGACACCTGACAAACTTGAACAACTGGAACAGACAGTCTCTCACAACGTACCACAGAATACTGTTTCTAAAGCCACGAATACAACGAAGCTCTCTCGTAAAAATGTAACAAATCACCCAACTTGGCGTGAACGTGGTAAGCGGGGCCCAGCCGCACTGCCGGGTAAACGACACCAGCGTAATGTATGAAAATGAATGCCTTTGCAATTACGTATATTTCACCAGGGGATTTCACCCTTTACACAAACGTTTCCCTTCCGCAGACCTACAGAGCTGCGGCGTCTCTGGCCGTATTAACACGTACCCCTGAAACGGAAGATTAAACCCCGTGAGATCAATGACAAGGAAGAGAACGCTGAAAGATCGTCAACACAAGCTCTCACAACCGCATACACTCAGGATCGCCAAATCACTATGAACGAATTCACGAACACAGTACGTATGGAGTAGTCGGCAACTACTCCACGTTATAAGCAACGCACCGTGCAGCAGGCTTTATTCCACCGGAATAACGCTGTCTGCACGCTATAGACTGGCTTAAACGCGAACATTGGTCTTCCGTATGAAAAATGGCAATATTATAGGAAATCGTTAATGTCATACGAGCTTTGTTATACGTTGTCCTAGACACTTTCTGACGTTCGTACAGCCTCATATACTCGTCAAGGGCCAATATATATATGTATGTACGCCTATCAGGAAGGCTATCCCGACCCGACATGGGGTACCTCCGGTCAAAAAGTTATCATGTACCAAAGTGATCTCAAACGACTTTTACGTGTTTAAAAGTGTTCGTGGACACTCTCATGGGTTTTCACCATGACTTTTATGTATGCTCACATTAACTAATATTATGTCTTGCGGCCTGTCCGCCACAATGTTATAGATGTCAAAACCAGAGCCCTGCGCCGGCCGCGCCGCGCCGCGCCGCGCCGCGCCGCCGCCGTCAAATCTTGGGCGCCGCCGCCGCCGATTTTTTGGGTCGACGCGCCGCCGCCGCCGCCGCCGAAAATTGGTCGGCGCGCCGCCGATGCCACGTTGATTCGTTTATTTCTTTTTGTTGCAATTTCCAACTCTTGCATGATTTCGTGAAAAAAATTGTTGCCTCAGTGCGAAATAAATTCTCTTTCTTATCTACTTCGATTTTCCTGGCGATTTGCGTCAATGCTATGAAACCTATGATGGTGCCTATTCGTTTCGCGTGTAAGTCGTTTGTATTATTGGCCGATAAATCAGGAAAGGTGGTGAGTTCTGATCAATTTAACTACTCAGTCGGCTATGATAAGGTAAAATTAAAGAACTGCGAGTACGCCCATCTTTTGACGAGATTACGTGTATTCATTCACGATAATTCCCATTTTGTGTCTAACATTTCTACGCAAAAACAGCATGTATGTATGTATGTATGTATGTATGTATGTATGTATGTATGTATGTATGTATGTATGTATGTATGTATGTATGTATGTATGTATGTATGTATGTATGTATGTATGTATGTATGTATGTATGTATGTATGTATGTATGTATGTATGTATGTATGCGTGCAGCTATACAATTTCAACAGATTGGATCAAGAAAATGAGCCTCATTCGGGAGGTCAAAAAATTAAATGTAAAGAAGATATTTTTTTAAACAATTTATTTTTGGAGTTTCATGAGGCAGTTCAAAAGTAAAATAGGCAGGTAGCGCCGCCAATGCGCAAACAGTTCTTTAATATCTATTAGTAGGTTACGTAAGCTGAAGACCTGCATTTGAAAACGTTGTAATGGGTTTTTTATCAAACCTTTGCAGAATTTTGTAATTGAACGTTAATTCAGATAATCGACAAAATAATGGCTGAAGAAGCTTATCTTGATTATATAGGGTTCTTGTGTAACAACATTCAAAATAAGTATGCGATGCTGGAGCAGTAATTCCACGACGCCGCGCTGCGCCGCCGACGCCGACATTTTGAGGGCACCGTCGCCGCCGATTTTTGTTTGTCGGCGCGCCGCCGCCGCCGACCAAAAATGACCGGCGCGCCGCCGCCGACACTCTCATTTCAGCGCAGGGCTCTGGTCAAAACGACTTAACAAGGAGAGAGGAGTGACCTGGCCTATTTTGAGATGTCAAAATGGTCTATTTCTTTGCAGAGCTATTCGTCAGTTTATAAATAATTTGCGAATTGACAATGTGACATCTTTATTGCGGAGTTTAAAATTAAAATTAGTGGAAAAAGTATGTTTCACAATCACTTTACATTGAATTTCACAGAATATTCATGTGTTGTAAATACAAAATGACAGTCAACTCACCAAAATAAACCCAGATTTTGCCCCCAAAAACCCAGAAACCCAGACGAAGGCCAAAAAACCCAGATCTAGTGGGAAAAACCCAGCTGTGGCATCACTGCACGTGCATAACAACTGCTTCACAAAAGTTCAGACTTGCACATTATGTGCTACTAGGTGAGCGCTCAACAAATTATTAGGCCTATACCCTATTCGTTTAATTGGTAACAAGAACTGACAGACACACCCTTATCAGGTACAAAAAACAGTTAATCAAGTGGACTATATAGGCCTACCTGTAGTACCTAAGCTTGACTATGTCCATGTCTATTGAATTTATCGGCACCCTGTCAAAAAGAGCGCCCGACAAATGGGCGCCGAAAAAAATAATTTCTTAGCTTCTACATCTCGTTAAACATTAAAGTCATGTATGTAGTGGTGGATCACTTGTCTATTTCAAATACTTCATTTCTTCCGCGATATCGTTCACGATAATATTTCTTTTACGAGCGCCGTTCTTCTGTCGGGCGCTCTTTTGTCGGCGCCCTTTTGTCGGCGCCCTTTTGTCGGCGCCCTTTTGACGGGTCACCGAATTTATCTTAGAATGAGAGTAGAAAATTACATGAACAATTACAAAAAGAATGATTTTATGTTTTTAGGCGCCATTATGCTAAACACAGCCTACAGTACTCGACTCTATCAGGTAGTATCGATATAAATAGCCTACACGAGTCCAAACTCGACGTTGCTTAGGAACAGCGGTTGCTTGAGCTGCAAGGACACTTCATTATTTTATTGATTTATTGCATTTGCATGCTACTGTTACATTTCAAGTACTTATGTTGCACAGATGGGCAGAATTTGAAGTTCTGCTTAGCCTAACTCTCTTACTCTCAAGATTTTCAAAAACGTTTCAAGTAGGCCTACTTTCCAATGTAAGGATATTTACAGCTGCTAAAATGAACTTTACACAAGTGGCTGTTTCTATTGCCCCTACAACACATGATGAAGAAAATAGACATTATTTTAAGTTACTTAGAAAGCTAGTAAGGTCTAAATATATCAAGGCACTTACTAGTGAATATAACTTGCATCGTGATATGTCTTTGGTCTAGTAAAGCTGTTGCAATTGTGTACTTCGATGACATTGAAACTACGGTTCGTACAGCATTCTACTATAATTTGGTTTCAAAATGTTTCTCAATTTGGTCTAGTGTTGCATAAATAGGTAATCTTGATTAATTTTAAGCAAATCTCGTTCAGCCCAGCTTCACATAATATTATTGCGACCATTAGGCTATCTTGCACAAAGGCGCGTATGATAGCAGGAAAAGCAAGCATAGCAATTCTTAAACAAGTAAGTTTGAAGGACAATTTTGAAGATCGATGACGTCAAGGATTGCGGATGAATTCCGGAAGTTCGTTCCATACTGCCGGGTAGGCATAACCCGCATAAGCCAACGCAAAGGTCATGTTGCCAAGGTTTTTAAAGTGATTTTGTGTCAGTAAATACCTTTGTAATAATGAACAGTCCCCTCAATGCATTTGTCTCGCCCTCAATACTTAAGCCTTAGGCATGGTTAATTGGTGAATATATTGTTAACATTATAATAATAAGAGATCTTCAAGCAAATGACTAAAATGGCTAAAAAAGGTCATCAGCTATTTTGGTAGGGATAAAAAAATTGTACGTTTTCAGGAAATTAGACCAGATGACTAAAAAGATAGTTTAAAAAGTCGTCAGCTATTTTGTCAAAGATAAAAAATTGTATGTAGAAAATGTCGTCGGTCGGCGACTCATCTGTCCCCCAAAATCAAAATGTCGCGCCCCGGCGATCGTCCTTGGGCCGCTCGTTCGTCCCACCCAACTTGTAGACCAAGTGTCCACCTATGGTGCGAGACAGACAGACAGGCAGACAGACAGACAGGCAGACAGACAGACAGACACAACGGTAGAGTTTGTATAGAAACAGCATATTAGAAGACAGATTTTAAGTTGACGAGAGCTTGTCTAGGAAGCCAATGCAGTTCACGGAGGATCGAGTGACGTGTGATCCCGGAAGTTAGGTCCTCGATAAATTTAGCAGCGTAGCGCAGATTTAGCCTATAATTATTATTGCTAAGAGATTGAAGGAATTTGTAGAATGGCCAAAAAGGACTGATTTCAAGCAGTGGCGGCGCCAGGATTTCAGGTATTTTTTTTAGGGGGGGGACTGAAGCCCCATGGGCGGAGACTTGGTCCGAGTCGAGAAGGAAATGCTCCATTTTCATTCCCCATAAATTTCTGACGACTTTTTTAGTCATTTGGTCGAAATCTCATGAAAAATATGCATTCTCCCCTGTAAAAAACCTGACGACATTTTTTAGTCTTTTGGTCGAAATCTCATGAAAATTTTTATCAGTCACATTTTTGGGGTTTAGCCCTGACCCCTCCACCGATTTCAAGTAATCAGTTCTATATATGACAGCTTCCGGCCTGCACAAGGGCGCGAAGACATTTTCGTTAAGACGTTTCGTGACTTGCCGTAGCATAGATGGACGCTATGCGTATAGCTATGAGATCAAATACAGGATTCAGTCATAGAAGATATTTGACGTTTTTATAGACAGTGAATTGTCAAGGACGACACTAAAGTCTCGGATATACGCTTTCCATAATCTGTTCACTATAGTGTTCTTAGTGACTCTCCGTTTACAACCTAGTTAAATTTTTTAATTCCGCGTCACCTAACATCTTAGTCAACCGTTATGTTTTAGCCATCTTTTCCATATTTAATTTAGGCTACGCGTAACTTCATATAAAAAGGTTTATCTATGTGTAGGCCTATTTCTAGAAATACGATTGAAGCCAATTTTATTATGCGCCATATAATTATCTGTGTTAACAGTAAATTTATGATCGTGTTTGAGAGCTTTTCCTTTCGAGCAGAACAAGATATATGCATATACAGCTTGTTTCATTATCGTTTGTGAAGATTTGTAGACCTCCGTTTTGAACCCAGGCGTTCGCCTGCTCTAGCTCATTATTTGCTTGTTGACTAGTTCAACTAATGATTTGCTGGATATAAACACATTAATGTCGTCTATAAACATTAATTGGAGTAGGCCTACTGATTAAGCTTGTGAAACTTTATTTAGGTTTACGTATCAGGAATAACAGTGGGCTTAGCATTAGGGTATAGCAAGAAAAATGTTTTGGTTTAAAATGAACTTTGGGATAATTTCAAAGGTTGCTCTAGACCCATAACATAAGTATTAAAGTAAAATTGTATTAAATTTATTCCATCTAACTTTGCCGCCGAGCACCTCAAGTTTAGCCTATTTTCACCTGTTAAAAGCCATGCATAAAAGACGCGCACTGTGCAAATGCATTAAGGAAAATGGCGCTAAAATATTTCTTCCTCATTGGGGGTGGTTTCTAGTGCGCTAGAAAGTCAACAATATTAAAAAGGGCGATGATATTTTCTTCATGCGTTACAAGATATGTGCCGATAACAATTGATAATATGAGTGTAACGCATTGTCAGCATTTGAACATTTTGTGAAGCGTAATTAAGGACCACAAGGTTTTTCAAACTTAATGATTTTTTCCATTTTTAAAAGTTAGAATAATGCATTGGGGGACAGTCCATAAATGACGTCACGTTACTGGAGGGGGAGAGGGTCACACATCTATGACGATTTGTGACGGTTCATGGCTAGATATCATATGACTTTTGCTTTAACGTGTGACGAGGGGTCAAAGGGGATTGCCCTAAATTGCGTGACGTCGTTTATGGACGACCCCTTGTTTGTAGCTCATAGATGTCGGAATTGCCAAACAAATTTACCTGCCGTGCCGTAAAATGTGGCTCCCAATATTCCTATTTTTAGGCCTAATTACTACTGCAGATAAGAAAATAGTCAAATTTCAGCAGTGTTAATGCAATGCTCAATAGTGCGGTATACTTGAATAACTTCAAGGCCATGGCGGCAAAGTTAAGCAGCATGTCAGAAACAAAATTTCTATACCAGACACTATCCAATAGATAGGAGCAACAAATTATTATAACCCAAACATAATCCTTTCTGGTCACTATGCCCTACTTAGCATGGCACTAGACCTGGAGAGGGTTTTTGTTATGTGACAACATCAAGGGTATAATATGAGTAGGTTCCAGATTGTGTCCTGTGAGGCTGTGAGACGGGGGTAAGAGAACCACAATAGCCTATACTCATGGGCGGAGTTTGGTTTTCGTTCTTGGGGGACTGAAAAGTTTGGTCCGGAACTAGTCGCGCCGAAAAATTCTTTCCCGGACTCAAAAAAGTTGATGACCTTTTTGGGGGAGGAGCTTAGCCCCTAGCCCTGATAAACTCCGCCCATGTCTATACTTGGTGTCCGAGTAATGGGTTGGTCAAATTTACGATATAATTATGCTTCCCAACATTAGGTTGAAGCAATTAATTATATTTTGACATTTACCACGGAATTCGCAATGGAACTACCAGTCATGTTAATTTTAAAATACTCCTCCGCAGAACTATTTCTCTTCGGAAGCCCATCAACATTTCAACGTCACTACATTTATCATTCAAGAACTCACAGATGCCAGCTTTGTAATTGTATTTGTTTCGTATCTTATGTCTTAGTTGGCGCCGTTGAAGGCTGCCGTATTTGTCTTGTATTTGTTTTATGTATCATGTTTTTATATGCTTCTAGCTTAGAATACGTTTGCAGCTGAAGCTACCGAACCTGTTGTAGCCGACCTGCGTGTCGTGCGAAGCGGGCCGTATTTCGCATAACCTGTATCTGTAATCATTCTGCGGTTTGTCAGATTGAATGTCATTATTAAACGAATATACACACACTTTCTGCCCTTCCTCACTACGCTCTGCAACCGGTCTATCCAGGAAACTCATCTTCCATCTTCTCAGAAACAATCAATCCTGCTTCCTGTTCTGAAACGAGACGGTCTGGACCCAATGTTACTTTTTTATCTAAAAATTTAGAGCGCATTGTTGCAAATCAATTAATTGCATATTTGGACATGCATGGGTTACTCCCCTCTCAACAGTCAGGTTTCCGTAGAAATCATTCTACTGAAACTCTTTTGGCTCGCCCATTGTCTGATTTGTATGGCGCCATAGACCGTGGTCAGGTCACACTTTTAGCTCTATTTGATGTTAGTGCCGCTTTTGATGCAGTTGACCACTCTATCTTGCTACATCGTCTCTCTGTTTCCTTCGGCTTGACTGGTACTCCTTTAGAATGGCTTCGCTCTTTTATATCTGGCCAACTAACTGTGTGGTTTTGGGTGCCTCTAGGTCGTGTTGGGTTTCAACCCCTTTTGGTGTGCCACAGGGTTCAGTGTTGGGCCCTTTACTGTACGTCCTCTATACAGCTGGTATTAGTTCCTTGTTGTCTGCATGTGGTCTCCTGCACCAACTCCATGCTGATGACGTGCAGGCTTATGCTCACTGCTTTGCCGCTGATGCATTGTCCACTGTGTCTCTAATGCCCAATGCCATTGATGCTCTCTCATCATAGATGGCATCTAATCGTTTGCTACTAAATTCCTCTAAAACTCAGTTAATCTGGTTTGGTACTCGCAGACAATTGGCATCCATTGACCTGCACTTAATAACAGCAACTTTCCCTGATATTTCGCTCTCTCTCACATTGCGAGACCTTGGAATTGCTTTGGATCAAGAGCTCAATTTTTCAAAGCATATCAATTTGGTCACTCGTAGTTGCTACTACCAGCTTCGTCAACTCCGAGTTGTCTCAAGATCCCTCTCTCATAGTGCTACTATGACTCTTGTGCATGCCTTTGTCACCAGTAGAATTGATTAGTGATTACTGCAGTTCGGTACTTATGGGTCTGCCTCTTGGACTAATTGGGTGCCTTGAACGAGTTCTGCGTTCGGCTGCTCGCCTCATTGGCCGCATTCCTAAATATGCCCCCGTCTCTGCTTATATGCGCGACGTTCTCCACTGGCTCCCTGTTTCACAGCGCATCTCCTACCGAGTTGATGCACTAAGTCTTGTTTGGCGATGCCGTCTTTCTTGTGCTCTAGCGTACTTGTCTAGCCTTTGTCGACCTGTCTCAGACCTTGCAGCCCGTCGAGCTCTTCGCTCTGCGGCAGCGGGTGAGCTTTTGGTTCCGCGAGCTCGCACATCTATCAGACAGCGCCGAGCCTTTTCTGTTGTGGGTCCCACTGTCTGGAATGGCCTCCCACCAACCTTGCGACTTATGCCTAGACTAAATTCCACTGCACTTTTTAAGTATCTCAAATCCTATTTTTCAGCTGTGGCTGGGCTGGGAGCGCCTCTGAGTAGATTTCTTGAAGAGGCGCTATATAAATTCATGAAATGAATGAATCCTACAAGATGCAGGTAGTATCTCTGCATGTGAACACCTCTCATCTTACTTCGCCTTCAAATGTCTAGTTTACATCTGCTTGCCGCTGT
This sequence comes from Lumbricus terrestris, assembly GCA_949752735.1. Classification (NCBI taxonomy): domain Eukaryota; kingdom Metazoa; phylum Annelida; class Clitellata; order Crassiclitellata; family Lumbricidae; genus Lumbricus; species Lumbricus terrestris. The sequence continues at coordinate 54,592,204 of OX457037.1, read as the reverse complement.
AAAACACTGCCCGATTCGACGCCTATTAGGGCCGCCTTCCTTGAGGAATTCTCATCTCTACTCGCTACGATGTCAAAATATAATTATACTAGCTGGGGTACCCGGCGTTGCCCGGGAAATTTAGGATACGACCCGCTCCCGGCCACAGCCACATCACATTCCACCGCATCACACTCCCACCCCACAACACCCCACCACACTCCACCGGTATACGCCACCCGTGAAATTTGGTTTTTCGAAAAATCACCCCACCCCACTACCAATCCCCATACTCCACACCCCTCCCCACTTTCTCCCCTAACCCCAACCACACCCCCACTCCCCACCCACTCCATCCCTACTATACCCCGCAGTCGATCGAGTTGATCGATCGAGTCGATCATAACTCGGCCAAGTCGAGTCGATCGAAAAATCGTCGACTCGATCGATTTGCAAGTCGAGTCGATCGTGAGTCTTGCCAAGTCGAGTCGATCGAAAAATCGTCCACTTGCAAGTCGAGTCGATCGTTGTTTCATCGACTCGACTCGACTTAGAAATATTTTACTTATTAAATATTTTACTTATTCTACTATTTCTTGAAGACTCAAAGTGACCTAGATGATATAAGCTTAATGACGTAATTCAGTTTTTGCACACAAGTACCGCAAATGTACCTTTTGGCAGTGTTGGCGACTTCGTGTTAGTGGAAATGTGAAAGTTGACTATAGTCGCACGTTTTCGATTTGAATTGAACGAGTACAGGGACGGATACAGAAATTTTGGAAGGGAGGCCAAAACTTTGGGTCTGGAGCCGACAAAATTCCGCCGAAATTTTTTTGTCTTTCGCCCAAAAACTTCTAAAAACCCGTGGCAACTCAGGTTATTTAAAATCTGATTACTTTTTCAGTCATGTGCTACTTTCTCATCTTCCTGTTCCCGTTGCGTTGATTTACAGCTTCCTGAAACCTGATAGGGAGGGGTACTTCTTTGCAAATCTCTTAATGGAGTGGGGACATGGCCGGATTGCCTCCATTGGATCCGCTCCTGAATGAGCATGATACAGATATACAATTATGGGCCTGCATAATGTATATATGTAGATGTTAATTTTAAGAATATAAAACGGGGCCCTTTTCTGACGTACGTCACTTCGATTATGATACAATTCCGCAATTAATTAAGTTCACTGAGAAACGAACTTAGGCCTATTGTGACGTCACTTCTATCAGGATACAGAATTACAGATCTACTATCATATAATTTCATTAATTTTGATAATACAAAACTAGGTCTTTGCTTATTGTAACGTTACTCTGATTATGATACATTTTTACTATTATATCACAAGTTCACTTCGAGAATTAAAAAAACTAGGCCTATTGTGACGTCACTTTGATTATGATACAAAATGCACCATTATAGAAGTGCATTCAGAGAATATAAACAAGACCTATTGTGACGTAACTTCTATTATTAAACAGATCAACCAGTATATTATGTTCTTTTTGCGAATAAATAACGGGGCCTTTTATGACGGCACTTCGATTATCATACAATCACACTAGTAAATAAGTTCTCTGAGAAACGAAATTAGGTCTATTGTGGCGTCATTTCGTTTATTGTACAGCTCTGCTCTCATATTATTTCATTTTTATAATACAAAACTGGGGCTTGTTTAAACGCAACATCGCTCTGATTATGAAACAAATCTATTATTATACGTCTATATAATTATAGTATGAGAATATAAAAACTGGGCCCATTTTGACGTCACTTCGATCATGACACAGATCTACTATTAAAGAGGTTCATTTTGAGAATTGTGACTAACTTCGATTATGATACAGAGCTACTATTATAGAAGTAAATTTTGAGAGTATAAACCAGGTCCATTGTGACGTCACTTCGATTATTACACAGATCTACCGTAATAACTATTGAAGTGCGTTTACAGAATCTTAAACGAGGCCTGTAATGTGACGTTACTACGATTAATTACAGTGCAAATCAACTATAAATTCACTAAGAATACGAAATTAGGCTCATTAATTGTTACGTCACACAGATTATGGCACAGATCTACTATCGTACAATTTCATTTTGAGATCACATAACTGCAGAGGTGAGCAAGAGACAAAACTAGGCCAAGTCGACGCGAAGTCGATCGAGTCGATCGTTGGCCGAGCCGAGTCGATCGAGTCGTCGAGAGGTCGGCGAGTCGACAAAGTCGATCGAGTCGATCGTCGCGCGAGCCAAGTCGATCGTAGCCCACGACTCGATCGACTGCGGGGTATAATCCCTACCCTCCCCACCCCACTCCGCCACAGTCCCCGCCCCCTCCCCACCCACTCCATCCTACCCCGCCCACCACCCCACCCTCCACCTCAACTCAGCCCCTCCCCAAACCCCACTCCCACTCACTCCCCGCCCTCGCCCGACCCCACCCTCTCCACCCTTACCCAACCCACCCCACACCCAAATCCCACCCTACTCCCCACCTCCACCCCTCCCCACCCACTCCACCGCACCCCACCCCGCCACCACCCACCCGCCACCCCATCTCAGCTCCTCCCCAAACCCCACCCCACTCCCTACACACACCCACCGCACCCTCCCCACCCCCACCCAACCACACCCAACCACACCCCACCCATCCCCACCCCTCACCCACACCCGCCACCCCGACCCCACCACATCACACTACACTCCGACCTCCACCGGTACGCCACCCGTGAAATTTGGTTTTTCGGAAAAATTCCTCACCCCACTCCCAACCCCTTATACTCCACACCCCTCCTCACCTTCTCCCCAACCCCAACCCCACAACCCACTCCACCCCCGCTCCCCACCCCTTTCACCGCCATCCCCACCCCACCACATCCGACCCCACCCACCACACCACACTCCGACCTCGACCGGTACGCCACCCGGGAAATTTCGGCTTTCGGGAAAATTTGGGCCGAGGTGTGGGCTGAGTAGAGGCGAGGTGGCCCGCGTAAAAATCTGTCTAACTGTCAAACTATGGCAAGGAAATGGAAATTTATAGCGAAAATTAGGGTTTTCGCAATCCCCACCGTGGCCCCCATGGTGGTAGAGATTCGCCAACCACTCCACCGGGTGGGTCTGATGGCCCTCTGTCTAGGTACAAAGTTTCAAGAAACTTGCTGAAAAAAAGTGAAATTTTTGGGGGGTTTCGCCCCCACCCTGGCCCCCATGGTGGTAGAGAATCGGGGTGTCTCATGCCGAGACCTACACAGTAGTGAAGGTTTGGAATGAAAAGCTCAAAAACTGTGGAAATGCATCCCGGTCAAACAGACATACAGACAGACAGACAGACAGACACACAGACAGACAGACAGACAGACACACAGACAGACAGAATCTTCTCTTTATCTATATAGATTGCTGTGTACCGGTCTACCGGATTAGCCTAATTTGTATCGATCGAAGTTGCTGGAGAGGAAAAAGACAGTGGATGTAAGTCTGAAGTGATGTGCGGTGATCATAGCCAAGTAGTGATTGGATGCTAGGTCTATAAATTTAGAGAACACCTTTCCGAGTTGAGTGAGGTTGATATAATATAATATAATATAATATAATATAATATAATATAATATAATATAATATAATATAATATAATATATATATATATTATGTCATAATTTACTACACAACTCTCGGGCTTTTTGACCTTTTAAGCGTCTATTTGTACACAAAATGCGCAGTTTAAAATTTGTGTAGATGAATAGAAGCTATTCTGTGCAGTGAAAACTAGTAAGAAACCGGTCATTGTCATCCGATTGGAAATAATTATTTACCATGGAAGATGGGCAGGGAGAGAACGGGTTTTGTATCTCTAGAAAGTTCCGTTAAAACACCCTGCACCTCTCTGCTATACCATGCTATAATGCTGTACTAGATACTGTGTAAAACGATAGTAGTATGGTAAGGTTTTGTTCTATCTCAAAAGGTGGGTTTGGTTCTATATCAACACCCCACTCCGATATAGAAAAGCTCATTAATATTAATGACAAATAGTCACGTGACTAATTAATATTCATGTAATGCTATGAGGTCATAATTGGAGTACGTTCTGGGTCATTCTGGAAGCCGTATGTGTGTGTATGTGTGTATGTCTGTTTGTATGTCTGTCTGTCTGTTTGTCTGTCTGTCTGTGTGTGTATGTGCCTTTAGCATGCATTGCGCTCATTACTATTCATGTATGCAGTGACGTCATTTTGTGGAACCAACTCGAACTTTGCAGTGTGTGTGTATGCTTGTTTATATGGCTGCCTGTTTGTGTCTGTGTGTGTGCATAACTACATGATTAAGCACGCCTTATTGCTGTGCTGCAGGCCTAATTAATATTCATGCTGTGACGCCATTTGCCACAAGTTTCCACAGGCTTCCAGAATGCGTATGTTTATGCGTATGTCTCACTGCCTGTCTATGTACCTGTGTGTACCTGTGTGTATACCTATATGTTTAAGCTATTGTTAAGGGTGGAACGTTTCGAATGTTCTATCATTATTATACACACACGCCATTCACTGTGGGGTCTATGCAAACGGCTGTCCTTACCATTATTGTAATGCCCTAAGGGCAGAATTCTCTAGAAAGTTCATTGTAATGGGCTTAAGGCTCTTTGTGGCTTTAATATCTGCCGCTGTCGCATATAGCACGAATCCATAGTCTTATACAGGCGCCCTCTCCATCTAAGGCGCCTTGGGACTGGCACCCAACAGCAGAGGGGCTTAGTTATGTAATGTCAGCGCAAAGCATGTGTAAAGGTGGTTCACAATAATGTACTGGCAGGGCTTCCAACAGCTTCTTCGCACGTCTAAACGTCTATTATATATTTGTACGTGCAGCTGGCACTGCCATAATCCTTTATTCACACTTGTCATAGACAATAGCGCAATGCAACCAGCAGAGGTGTTTCTTAAAATTTAGGCATATTCATCACTGAGTCGTAAGAAGAAGAAGAAGGGCCACCCTCCTCGTTTATACACAATTTTGCCTGGTACTGGCAAAGCTATATAGTCATTTATTTTTGCGTAAAGCACAGTTGACAAGCGAACTGGGACTCTTAGGGCAGAATTGGAACGCAATGGAGCATTATTCCATAGGTCTCTGTCAGCGCTCGCTCAATTTCGTTGCATACCCAGAGCACTGATCAAAAGCACCCGAAGCCATGCACCATGACGAGACCGACCCGCTCAACAAAAGACCAGCAGTAGGTGTCCGTCTAATTGCCGCAGGCATATTATTTGAACGCTTGCGTTTCCGCTCTAACGACAATATGACAAAGATGTCGGTTGAAACACTGGTTCATTCAGTGGAGTCATATGCAGAGTCATAGAGAGACAGAGACAGAGCCATAAACAGAGGCACTTCAAACATTTATTACTTGGACAGTAATGATAGCTGCTGCTCACTTTAAAATTTGTCGAACACCAATTCTACATGACTTATACGCAGATTCAATCCTTCGCATTCATCTCCTTTACTTGGACAATAATGCTGTATGTCATGCGTTTTAAAATTTGAGCTATAGGAATTTTATACACACAGGAGTCCTTTACACCGTGACGAGATCGTCGGCTATATGGCCGCAGGCAATAAGTGGCCGCTTCCATTGTATTATACAGCATCTCCACTCAACCGACGCGACACGTTGATGAAGAAAGGCATATGAATGGCTTTATTTGTTGCGTTAAGAATCTGTACCGCGGCCCATGTTGGAGAAAAAGAAAGCTGCTAGAACCAGCAAATTAAAAAGCTAGAAAAAAGTCAGATTTTCCACCTAAAAAAGTCAGGTTTTCCACCTAGAAAAAAAAAAAACCCAGAAAAACTCAAGATTTTCCACCCAGAAAAAAAACCTAGAAAAAAGTCAAATTTTCCACCCAGAAAAAAACAAACCTAGAAAAAACCCTAGATTTTTCATCCATGATTTTCCACCCAGAGAAAAAAAAACAAGATTTTTTTCTTTCCAATTTTATCTTTTAATGCGTACAAGGATGAAGTTTGTTACAGAGTTGGCACCATCTGTTGTATGTGCATTATTAAATGATAGTAGCAGGATTTTGTTATGTTTTCATTCCCTAGCATTCAGCTTCACGCATACAAATAACTACAACACTTTTCAAGTTCCAGAAACTTTATTCTTATACTTTGGAAGCGAAATTATAAACCAAGTAATCGTTCAATCCAGTATCAAAAGTTAACATGTTCGCTACAGCGTTAATATTTCTACCTCTAGCTCTATGCAACGAATACAAAATACAGTAATGTCCACAAAGTTTGCTAACTAAGCTTTGCAATTGGTGATCAGTAAAAATCCACCGTGCACAATGTCTATGTAAAAATGTTCTGAACGGTGCTTCGGGTGGCGCACCCAGCGAGTCAAAGTATTCCCCATAGGTAGAATTCTCTATGTAAATAACGATCCAATGTTTCCCTGGATTGCCGAACGTATCTGTATTACACACGAGAATGGAGGGACGATTTCTGTTTATCGTTGAAGGTAAGCGGTCGCATGGAAACACGCCCAGAAACATGGGATCACACTTTGCATCTGCACGTAGTATCGAATATATCGTGTCACCATCCATTTCAGTTGGTATAGTCGAAAATCACGTTTCTGGAGCGGTCGATTTCCAGAATATTTTCAAATTCTGCGAATGCGATGACGTTTATGGTTCTAGCCAAAGCCTACCCAAACTTCATATCAACACGAATATTTCCCGGTTTGATGAGGTTAAAGTGGCCACCTTCTGCCAGGTCCGGTGTTAAATCGAATGCGTAAAGAGCGTATCCACCGGCAAAGTCCTCTCTCGCTATTTGATTTCCTTCGTCGCGCATCCACTTACCGGTACCAGTAAACAGCGAAGCGTAAGCATTCACAAACTGATTGTTTGCGAAATTTGTTTCCAAATGTTTGATCGTTTGCTGTTGACCGTCCAAGTATACTTTTAGTTGGGTTAGATTCATATGTTTGAAGTTGAATGGATTCTTCGTATAGACTCCGTTAAACGCGTCGTTGTCCACGCAACCGATAACGATACGAGTAGGAATCTGACCGGAGAAGAGACTCTCCTGTGACGCATCCAAGTTTCCAGCCGGAACCGTGAAAGTCTTGCAAATGGCTCTTCGAATGGGAAACTTCAAATTACCAACCTCAAGTGCTTTAGCGTGTGCTAAAAACACCGACGGACTTAGCTTTACCTTTCTAACGTACAACTTGCATTCCAAGATTTTTACTTTATATGCTGCACCCGCTGTCGCTGACATCAAGCAGAATGGATCCTTGTTTCTTACGAGGCGGATTTTTATATTGATATCGTTGGGGAGAAACCGTTCTTGGAAGAAAAGATCACTATGAATGCCACCTATCATATCAACGACGCGCCCTTCGTCGATCAATGCACTGCGTTTCTTAAAACCGACATTCGCTATATTGTCATCGTGCGGATTGGCGTCTTCCAAGTGTGTGGCTGTATCCTTGTAAAAGAGAGCAGAGGTAAGTTGCGAAGCTTTGGCTGCATCACCGTAGCTAAGTATGGTCTCCATATAGCTACGATACGCATACGTGTTGTTCGAAGAAGTAACGAGCGTGTCATTTAAAGTGATGTCGACTTCCGAAAACAGACTGTGTAGGAATAAGTTGATAGGGCCAACATGACCACCAGCATCAGTCGGATCGTTATTCGCTCTTATTATAGATGCTCTGACGTATAGTTGTGTATTCGACAAGTCCAAATAATCTTGACCGGCCCCTGTAATGCTAAATTCGATCGGCGTACCTTGCGAAATGGTGGCTATTGGATTATACTCTACGTATGACCCAGTTTCGATACTGGTCTGCGTGGGAGGTACGGTAAACAGATCCAATTCGCTCTTTGTACATTCGCAAGATTGTGGATGAACGAACGCCATTTTTCAAACTTTGCCGAAAATATCTTCCTTGGTTCTCTTGTTAATTCTTTTCAACGATCTTTTACGTCTCTTCCTGCCGCCGCCGCTTTGCACATTGTCATCTTTGGAAGATGTAAACGCTTTTATACCTTCTGGAACACGACGTTTGGCGGAGTCTATCAACTGACCACCGTCCGCGCCATCGTTGGCAATCTGCAGACCGGTTCTCAAAACCTGTTTGCCAATTGCCTTAGCGCCAGTCTGAATAAGCGGCCAGGCACTTCTAAACAGACCGCCAAGAAAGCTGCCCACGCCATGCCCACGTTGCATGCGCGCACCTTGAAAAACTGGCATGCCATTGCCACTCTGTTGTACATAGTAGTCCTCGTATGCCAAACGACTTGCATCGCAGCAAAATTGTTTTTTCATTGCAGAAGATAAGGTATCTTACGATGTCTAAAGTGTAGTGTCACAATTGCCTTCCCGTTTTCGAATGGGATAGGACTTCCAGTGTCGCCCCTTATATCCACCTCGATGGAGTCGAAAGTCTTCTGTTGCAACGGAATGTAAACGGGCTTTTCGTAAGTCGTACGAACGCTATCGCCACTTTTCCCAAACACGTTTACAATTCTGAGCAATGGCGCCTTCGTATCTCCCACAGGGACTTGTTCCAACACATTGCAATATACGTACAGAGAGCAAAACCCACGATTTACATCGCAAGCATTGTCGCCCACGAAATCAATAATGTAGTCATCCTCATCATCGTAATTGAGAATTGGATTTTGACGTGCATCAACGCCCAGCATTGAACATATGGTTGGTGAAAACTGAATATTTGCACCTTTGTTTATATCTCCATTGAGTCGCTTCGATATAGGATCGTATTTGAACTTTGGAAATGTAGTCAATTCCATTTCATCCACAACAAGACTTATAAATTTGTTTATGGAATCGATAAGATCTTGGGGTGTTTCATAGTATCCGGTTGGCAGTCGTGTAGTTCTATGCAGCGATCCTGGTAGTATGTCACCCGTTTCAGAAAACTTGACGTGCATATACGAGATTCTACCTTCATTTCTTTCTAAATTGCTCCAACTATGAGGGTACTGTAATTCAACTAGTCCGACTTCCCAGTCACCGTTTAGGGATATGGGATTTTCCAATCTCGTGGTAAAATGTGTTATGGTATTGTTTGGATAAAACAGCATGGAACTATTGCTGGGGAGCGTAAGGTAAAAGTGAGCCATATTTTATTGAATGAGATGCGATTTCTTGCACTGTCTGAAATGAAGTAATACGAACGACTTCCCATACTCGAATGGTATTGCATTCCCAGTGTCGCCCCTAATATCTATTTCTATCGAATCGAAGCTTTTCTGTTGAAGGGGTACGTAGACTGCATTCTCGTACATGATATGCACATTGTCGCCATTTTTGCCTTCAATGTGAACTATTCGAAGTAATGGGGCTGTCGTATCGCCAACAGGTACATGTGACAGAATGTTGCAATAAACGTGTATGCTTGAGAATGCTGGATTTATATCTCCAATATACTCAGATTTCCATTTCACATCGGGTACCTCATCCCATACTTTATTAAACTCTTCGTAATGCTCTTTATAATATTCTTCATTCTCTTCAGCGTCATATTTACCAAAATTGTGGTTAACAATAGGATTCTGACTTTCGTCTATGCCCAAAATAAAGCATAATGCTGTGGAGAATCTTACTCCCGCTCCTAGATTTATTTCACCTTTGAGTGTTTTCGTTATTGTGTCATATTTAAAATGTGAATATTTATCAAGATTATGTTCGACCGCAAACTCCTGTATATTCGTATTTACAGCATATACAATATCATGCATACTTTCGTAATAGCCAGTAGGTATTTGTATTGTCTTTTGATCGCCTGGCCAATCCAAACCGTCAGAATACTTTTTCGATTCTTGCCAATAAATAAATTCACAATCGTCGGATGTTATATTGTTCCACGTATGCGGATAATGTATTTCAATCAAGCCAACTTCCCAATCGCCCGATAACGAAATGCCGTTTTCCAATTTTGTTGTAAAGTGTGCCGCAGTATTGCTTGGATAATACTGCATGGAGCTGTTGCTTGGTAGAGCTAGATAAAAGTGAGCCATACTCGCATGTAGACTATTACAGAATGCGCATTGTCAGTGCTAGACATCGAATATATCCTGAGTCCAAGAGTTAAATTTGTCGTCGTAACCTTTCCACTTGACATAATATTCGGTCTTTCCACGGCGCTTACGCGTTTTTAAGACCTTTTCGATACTATACACGTCATCATCTTTCAAAATTCTTTGCAATTCGACTTCGTAGAATTTACCCTTTAGGGTCTCGTCTTTTAAATCGGATAATTCATAAGTTACTGGATCGGAAGGTATGCGAGCTATGATCTTAAAAATCTCCTCGGACCAAGAGGGAAGGTAGCCCTTTTTGAATGCGATTCTAGCCTTTGCAATTCTCACTTTATCACCTACTGCATATTTCCACTTTGCTGGACTTTTCTTTTGACCGTACAAACGACTTCTAATACTATTTTCGTCTTCCTTTGTCACTTGACTAGGTATCATACATATACTTCTATGATATGTATTGTTGTACGAATGCATAAGATCTTGCAAAACATCTACATATCGATACGTATTCTTATACGTAAAGTACTTCCACATTTTCGTCTTAAGCGTACGATTGAATCTTTCTACTACAGAAGCCTTTATGTCGCTATTTTCAGTTGTGTAAAAGCGAATGGAATTCTTGCGCAGCATGGATTGAAAACTTCTATTAAGGAACTCTGTTCCCTTGGTCTGTAAATGAGCGGGCTGTCTATCTACCAAAATGGACGAAAAGGCGGCAGTCAAATCTGAACCCGACTTTGACTTGAGCGGAACTGCCCAAGCATATTTAGAAAAGACGTCTATACACGTTAAAATATATTTATTTTTATCATTATGTTTCGACAATGCAGAAAGATCGGCCAAGTCAGCTTGCCATAGATCGTCAATTCCTACTGTAAAAGTCTGTCTATGCCTAAAGTTCAACCTGACAGGTTTATGCAACGTGTAAGCGTCCTGTTTCGAAAGCCAATGTTTAACATCCTTAGTTTTAAATTTATCGTCAATATGTCTTTGAAATGAAGAAACGCCGCCGAAGCTAGCCGGCTGTTTAGGATCGAAGTAAGACTCCATCAGTAGGGTAACCAACTCGCATCCAGATGATGTTGTTGTTGATGTTGTTCTCCGTGTATACTTTTCGATGCAAATGACTGACTTTCATCGATCGAACCGTTAATATATTTCCATCGATCTTGATTGCCGATCAACTCGCGAGGAATATTGGAATCTTTCAAGGCGTCAGCCAGTTGCATCCATCCGGTAGGCGGTGAAGCTGTTGTACGTTTTCTCAGCAGGTCGTTTACCAAGTCCACCACGTGCGTCTTCGGAACCGTCGCGTTCTTCAGCACAAGTTCGCCTTTAGTAGACCACGATACGTCCGGATTGCTCTTCATGTGAGTCAAAAGTCTAGCAGCCTGCGTTTTCCATTTCTTTGGCACGGTTTCCAAGACTTGAGCTTCTATACTATTGGTTTTGACCGGCTGCGCCTTCTCAGCATCTGTCACTTCATCTTCTTTCTTTTCGAATTTAGTAAGTACAGTAGGTTTATCAATGTTCATATAGCGACTCAGACTGTGGGAATAGAGTTTGGCTTTATCATCATCCGCAATATCGCGATGCAGAATGTCGTACATCTGCGTATCCAATTTGGACAAAGTCTTGTCCAGCATGGTTTCCTTCCATTTTTCAATCTGTCTGGGTTCAACCAAGACCATCTTCTTCGTATGTTCCATGCTACAGTTTATTACTTAGCAAGGTACCCAGAAAGGAAAGCACGGGGGTAAGTAATGCACCTATGAAACCACCAGTCTGTACTAGTCGTTTCTTAATCTTTACACGAGTTTTCTTGGAAGCCAATTTTCTTAACTTGTGTTTGAAACGACGAAGTCTCTTCTTCTGAGCTTTTTCCAAAGGAACAACTCCTTTTAAAACGTTGAGTGCACACTCACAGAGACAGTAAAGTAGAGAGGTGTTGCAATCTTTCAAAATACGTTTCCTCACTTTGGGTGACGACTCTTTAAGCAATCTCAGTTTCTCAAATTTCTCCTTCAGTGGAGCCGTCATTTTCAACGAATGAACGTTCGAGCGATTACACGACCTTATATTCACTTTCTTACGTATACAAAATGCGTCTCGCCAGGGAAAATGTTCGTTCTTAATCTGCAGCGTTCATCTGTCTCCGGTTTGAGATCAACCAACAGATATCCGAAAGGCGCCATTGTCGCATCTCATGAAATTCTACTTGCCGGGGAACATCTGCCTTGCCAGGTTTGCTATCTGTGTCGAATCTCTCACGTTTTTGAAAAGAACAAAGTAATGTGCGTTCAAACTGATGGTTCTCGTATGTTTGCTGCTGTAGAATAGATTCTGCGTCAGGTACAGTATCGAAACGTTCCTATGGTGGCTGATCTTTGTAAATAATTTGGTAACGCGGTCGTCAGTCTCGCTCATAAGGTCGTCCAATATCAGAAGCGTTTTCTGCTTACCATCGAAAATATTCAAGTCGGGTAATCCTTCGTGAAATTGAATCTGCGAATATTTGTCGAAAATCTCTTGGTATATTCCGTAACACCAGATAATTTTTTCTATCTGAGGTTTGACCATATAATGTAAATGATCTATAAATCGTAGCGTGAATTGTGTTTTTCCACATCCAGAAGGTCCGCTCACTATAGCCGAAAACGGGTGTTGCCAAGTTGGATCCATAACGAAAAGTGAGTTCTTGAAATGTTGTAAGAAACTTTTATACAATATATATTCTGACAAAGCCCAATATGCGTTCTTTGCATTGAGGACATTCTGTAGCTTCATCTGTACATGGGTCGCACATATTTACGTGTCTGCATGGAAGTAGCAGTGTTTCCACTTGCTTATTTTTACATACCGCGCAAGTAGCTGCTTTTTTGAGTTTTTCATTCTCCGCTTTCAATCTCATGAGACGATATTTCGTAGCTTTCTCATCCTCCGTTCGCTCATCGATTCCACAAATGTCGCATTCGCACTTGTAGTTGCCAAACACATCCATTTCACATTCAACATTCGACGGACACATATTTGCCCAAAACGTGTATCACTCGCAAAGATTAGTTAACAAATAATTCTTAAAGATACAGGTATCATCTTTTAATAAAGTAATTGCAACAAGTGGCGCCATCTGACAAACTTCCTACTTCTACACATTAAAAGATAAAATTGAAAATTTGGGGTTTTTCTAGGTGGAAAATTTTGGGTTTTTCTGGATGGAAAACCTTGAAGTTTTCTGTGTTTTTTATTTTTATTTTATTTTGTCCTATCTATATGACATCACTGCATTCATGAATATTAATTAGTCACGTGACTATTTGTCATAAATATTAATGAGCTTTTCTATATCAAGGGGCGTCACTAATGACTTTTTAATGACTTTTTAATTGGTGATAGAGAAACCGTGGAGGATTTCTATATCAAGGGGGCGTGGCTAATGGGCGTGACTAATGGCTTTTTAATGACTTTTTAATTGCTGATATAGAACCAAACCCACCTTTTGAGATAGAACCAAACCTTACCATACTACTAACGATATCATAATTATTGCATTACACTACCCACTACTATTATTATTTATGTACTAAGGCTCTAACATATGCCATAGCCTATACATTATGGTAGGCCTACCAACAATTGACGATTTAGCCTACAATAGGCCTACATTGCTATTGGATCTATACTTAATAGGCTATCTAGAGTCGTATTGTCACAGTTTATTTTAACTAAATGAAATTTATTTTTTAGCTGTATTTCCAGGCATGGCAAGCGTTACAGAAACAATTCAAGTGTTACTGGTGTTAATCCAAGTTCACTATGGTTAGTAAGTTAAATCTCAGCCATTATTTTCGCCATCAGCTTCAATTAAGCCCCTGTGGTGTTTCTTAAAACGCATCGTGTAAGTATGAGTGGTGAGACAGACAGTATTGACTGAAACTAGGTCCTAAGTAGACATAGGCTACTAAAAAACATACTTCGAATTCATGCTCATCTGCAAGTGGAACGTATTTTGAATAGTCCGTTATTCTCGGTTGTGGAGAGATAAACCTTAGGACCGTGCAAAATTGTTTGTGGCTGTGGAAGATGTTTGATTGGCTCAGTAACGCTTTACTACATTCTGGATAAAATTATCTACAGGCCCAATAATCACTTCAAGGTTGTTTCAGCTTTTGCCTGCATAGGTCCATTTCTATGGAATGGACTCCTCATCAATTCGCTGTGTCGTCTTCTTTGGTAGTCTTTCCTCATCTCTCTCTGTCGCCTGAGATCTAACCTGTTATCTCGCTGTCGCTCGCACTGGGAGCGCTTCTTAATGGTTCACATTGAGACAAGCGCTAAGTACAAATACAATGTGATAGCAACTCTTTCGCCATATCGGCCACAGCTAGGAAACTAGAAAGTACAATGCAATTAACCCTCGGGCTACCAGGGGGAGGGTGGTATCCACCCCTAGGTTTTTTCCAAATCAAACTTGTTCCGTTTTGAATAAAATTTTGACGTGTTAGGTAGCTGTAGAGGGTTCATTGGCACACATTTTGAGCTAACATTTTTGATGATGCCCCCTACCGTTCAAAAGTTATACCCGGTATACCCAAGGTACTAGGGAGGGAGTGGATACCACCCCCTAGATTATCGACTATAACTTTGTGCCCTTTAATATGAAGAGACACAAATTATACCATTCTATAGAGGGAATGTGGGGCTACATGTTGATGCTCATTGAGTTGTCTTTTGACAACCGGAAGTGCTCAAAATAAATTAAAATATATATAAAGGTGTTTTATTTTCATAAAATGTTCATGTTTTTTTCTATTATAACTTATCCATAATTTATTTTTAATAGAAATAAATTACGCTATTCTGTAGAGGGTATTTAGGGCTATTTTCTGATGCCAAATAATTTGTCTTTTGATGACCGGAAGTGCTCAAAATAAATTAAAATGTGTGAAAATGTTGGGGGTTTTTACAACGCAAGCCGATATGTCTGCGTAAACGTTTTTCAGCAGTACAACTTTTTTTGCTTTGATTGAACATAAAACAGACTTATTACTAGTTTTTATAGTTGAACATTGGACTTTATTATATGTAAACTATTTTTTATATATAAATCATGTTTAAAACACACAGAATCTAATATATTCCCTATGCGTAGCCTAAGTATACGTTTTGTGGAATCGACGGGTACCCATGGTACAAAATTCATAATTTCGAGGTGCATTCATATTTTATAAACCTAAATATACCATTTTGTGCAGAAATGAATGCTGAATCAAATGGTATTTTTACACGTTATGATATCTCAAACCATACCCAAAATCCAGGGGGGTGCTAGCCACCCCCTTTGGTAGTCCGTGTTACAAAAAAGCTTGGTAACCTGAGGGTTAAGTTCCCACTTACACGAAAATGATTCAAGCTTTGCAAAACGTGTTGTTGATGTCAATTTGTTCGTATTTTAAGTGGACGCTTTACGACAACACTTTTTTATTTTTTAATCTTAGCAAAGTCCGAAATTCTTGTGCAACCTCGTGACACCGAAGCCGTGGTTGGTCAGATGGCATTCCTGAACTGTTCAACGTCACTTCCAAGTAGAGGGATTCTATGGTATCATTATCCTGTTGGGGTATCTGAGTCGAATTATGTCTTCCTTATGGGACAGCTTCTAAGGCCTTACGATATAAGATATAAAGTGGAAACACAAAGCAAGGCAGAATTCAATCTAGTAATTCGATCGGTGGAAACGAGCGACGCAGGCAAATATGTTTGTCAAGAACAAGGGGAATACGGCCAACACTATATCGCGGAACTAATTGTCTTAGGTTGGTTTGTTAACCGTATCGATGTTGGCCAACATCGGGTTCAAAATTGTTTAATAATTATTTTCCAATCTAATTTCTGATACCGTCTAGGGCCTATACTATTTATGAATGTAGGCCTATATTGATGATTTGATGAATGCTGATTAAAAAGCAAATTTGATCCCGGTCAGTAGGCTTATATATGGAAAGAGGGTTTGCTCTTGTAAAAAATAAGTAGGCCTAGAGACGCAAGCATGCAATTTTCCAGGTTGTAACCCAGTCTTGGAAAAGAGAAAATGTAAAGCGCACATTTTCAAAAGTCTTCCTAGAGAAAATCCTATAATGCTGCGTTTAAATACGTGTAGCTGCTAACCTTCTTTATTGAAGATGCTAATCCTGTGTGTGAATCAAACATGAAAGAAGACGGAGTCATTGGAACGAACAGCTGCGATGTTAAAACGGAAGAATTGCAGTTTTCATGCACGGTTTCATTCCATGGAAACATTCCACCCATTGTTGAATGGAGTGAGGTGGGAAAAGACGGTACGATAGGTGATGGCATCCAGCAAGAGATCTCTGCCAGACATGTGACATCTTTTCTAACGATTTCAGGGAACCAGATTCGAAATGGCTCTTCCTTCATATGCCAGACAAAACGATCCTCAACTGAGCAAAGCAGATGCGTTTCCGATGTTATTAAAATTATATGTAAGTTACAAATACAATAATCTTATAATGAGTCGATCCTGTACTTCCACGACCATAATGCTTACTTCTTAAATTGATATTGGTTACAAATGAAACGTAGGCCTACGTCGTTCAGAACCGTTATCCTTCGCAGACGCTTGATAGAAATTCTATGCATGAAAGACAAGACAGCATTAGGCCTACATCAAAATTTAAAGAGGCTTTGTTAAGAGGCTTAGACTTGAAAGACGACGGAAATGACCGAAAGTAGGCTACACATTTAAGCAGTATATTTCAATGCATTTGGATAAGCCACTAAAAGGCCAACACTACCATAAGTTATAGCACTGGCGTAAGGAACACAAAGTGGTAGGCCTAATTATCGACTAGTCTATAGTATCTCCGTTAATTGAAAATCTAGGTGTCATGCTGCATCCAGGTACCGATTGCGTGAAAAAACTTGTTGCTAACAGTGTTCTCACAAACGCAGAAGTTTGCTTTCTAGTACCATATCAGTGTAAAACTATTTCTATAACAGTTTGGTGAGGAGATTAACATTATGCGGCCATGGGCGACAATTGTAAAGTTATGACACTTTTCCTCGAAATAAATCCCGGAGAACAGGATTATCGTTCGCGATAACTGCTGGCAAAAATTTCCCTCTGCCTCACTCATCTTTTCTTCGAGATACTTTAGTAACTGATGGCAAACATCCGATTATCTGCATTTTCCTTTGAAACAGCTCAGCCCTGCGACGATCTTCTGCAGCAGTAAGGCCACACCAGGGTGGAGAAGCGTATAAGCGGCGGGGCAATTTTAATTGTCGCTCTTGAACCCCTTGGAGAGTGCTATTGAACCAGAGCAGGCAGCTTGGCTTTGTCCGACAAGGAAGGTCGCACGAAGATCCTTAGTCCCGCTGATAGTTACACCAAGAATAACCATTGAGGCGACTACTTTCCATATCAAGAGGCGGAGAGCATCCACTGATTGAGTACAATAATTATTGACTCGCATTAGCGGCGAGAACGGTATCAGACACCTACACTGCAGGCGCTGAACCCATGGTTCACGATGATCATGAAAGCCTATGAGAATCAGGCTTTCTTATTTAAATTTCAGATTAACGTAACCTTAAAACATTTTGACATAATTGTCAATATTTGGACTATCGCTAGACTCGCTACATAGGAAGGATAATGACGGCTTGCATCAAGCATATGCAAATGAAATTGCTATTGTTTTGAATTGCAGATGTGTTTGACACCTTTGCGAGTACACAGGCAGCCGTGGGTGAAGATGCTACATGTATGGCAAATAGCAGTCAGCCCTGTGTATATAAGTGGAAATGGTCTGACGATGAGAAGGACGAAATTGCTTCAAATGAAGCCGCGGTAAAGTTTTCAAAGCCAGGTTCATACAGATGTGAAGCTCAGTGCAAGATAAGGCAAAAGTCGTGCACAGTCATAGCGAAGCTGGTTCAGGTGTCCTGTGTCATTTCTACATCTGGTAAGTTCATTTATTCGTTAGTGCTATCTATCAGGTTCCAAGCAGAATATCAATAAGTTCTGCGTTCTGTATAGTCACACTAGCTGTGCATTGGACAAACCCCAAAACATTTCGGCGCTAATTTTGAGTAGTCGATATTATGACTATCACTTTGTACCATGGTGTAAGAATGGATGGTGTGCGCTCTTCCTATACTGGCCATACAATGTTTTTTGCTAGACTTATTTTATTTCATCAGGTGGCGCTGCTGTCCCCATTTGATCGTTGGCAGCATAGACAATATAGAGCAAGAAGTATAAGGAACATTCGAAACATGGAACATAGGGACAAGAAGAGGGCAGGAACATAGCAAGGAGTATCACTTCATTCACTTGGAACATATAAGGGGCGATGAGGATCAGGTAACATTGAAGGGAACATGAAACATCACACGGAACACCAGCGAACATAAGCCTAAGCGAATATGCAACAAAGAGCGTGGAACGTAAAGAACATTAAGCATCACAAAGAACATTGTGTAGAGAATATGGGAATATAGGACGAGGAAGACGGAACATGCATGCATTACGGAACACGCCACAAAGACTGCAGAACGTAAGGAACATGGAACATCAGGGGAAACATCGGTAACATTAAGGAACATGGAATACAGAAAGTGCAACAAGGAATTGGAACACAAGGAACATGGACCATCAGGTGACATAAGGAACATGGAACGTCAGGGAAAATCAGAATAAGTGAAGAACAAGGAGTGTGGAACACAAAGAACAGCACGGAACATAAGGAACATGAAATATCACAAGGAACACCAGAGACATCAGGAAACAAAAGACGCGGAACAAGCCACAAGGGCCGTGGAGCATAAGCAATGCACAACAAGGACCATGGAGCAAAAGGAACCTGGAACATCACGGGAAAATGAGAAACATTTAAGAACACGGAATGTGGCACGCAACAGGGTCAGTGGAACGTAAGGGACATGGAACATAAGAGGGAAGATCAGAACCATTAAGAAACATGGAACATGGAATGTGGAACAAGGAAGGGAACACAAAGAGCAAGGAACATCAGGGAACGTAAGGAACATGGGTCATCACTGGAAAACAGAACACGGAATGTGGAACAAGGAATGTGCAGCACAAAGAGCAAGGAACATCAGGGAACGTAAGGACCATGGGTCATCACTGGAAAACAGAACACGGAATGTGGAACAAGGAATGTGGAACACAAAGAGAAAGGAACATCAAGGAACGTAAGGAACATGGGTCATCACTAGAAAACAGAACACGGAATGTGGAACAAGGAGTGTGGAGCACAAAGAGCAAGGAGCATCAGGGAGCGTAAGGAACATGGATCATCACTGAAAAACAGAACACACAATGTGGAACAAGGAATGTGGAACACAAAGAGCAAGGAACATCAGGGAACGTAAGGAACATGGATCATCACTGGAAAACAGAATACGGAATGTGGAGCACGCAACAAGGTCCGTGGAATGCAAGGAACAATGAACATAAGAGAGAACACAAGAAACATTAAGGAACATGGAACCCGGAATGTGCAACAAGGAATGAGGAACACAAGGAACATCAGAGAACATAAGAAACAAGGAGCATCGCGGGAACTTCAGAGGCATTTTAAAATACGGAACGCGGAACATGCAACAAAGACCGTGGAGCATAAGGAACATGGAACACCAGAGGGAACATCAGAAACATTAAGGGACAAGGAACGCGAAGCACGGAACAAGGACCGTGAAACATAAGGAACAAGAATCATCAGGACAAACATCAGAAACAATAAGGAACATGGAACGCGGAATATGTAACAAGGACTGTGGGACATAAGAGACAGGGAACACCAGTGAACACAAGGAACTTGGAACATCACATTGAGCACCAGCGACATCAGAAAACAAAGGACGCGAAACAAGCAACAAGGACCGTGGAACATAAGGGAATAAACAAACATAAGGAACCTGGTATATCACAGGGAGCATCAGGGAACAAGGAACACAGGGAACACGGAGCATCAATTAACAGGAAACAGAAGGCACATCACAGAGAACAAGGGAGCACGGAACATCGATAGGAACATCAGGGTCAGAGGAAATAGATAACATGGGAACACAGGGAACACATAACATCAAATGGAACAGAGAACACGGAGCACAGGAGAAAAAGGAAACAAAGAGCAAAGGGAACGGAACATAGCAAAGATAATTCTTCGTCCAGATATGAGGCTGGCACTAAGGCACGGACGTGCAGTGAAGGAGTATAAGTATGTATGCCATACAATATCATGAAATTCCATTAGGCTTATGGGCGAGGTCCGTCAATTGAGAACGCCATCGCCATCTAGCGCCTGTAGCCACAAATTTCAGCCAAGTGCTCTTACACCATGCTCTGTACTAACGCATGATGAAAGTTATGCCACCAAAAACGGTTTCTACCGGTAAAACTTGACAGTGTTTGATCACAAGCAACGGCACTCCTTGGTTCATAATCCTTTTCTGACTACATGTAAGTGCAGGTTTTTAAACTGGAAATATGGCCTATAGGTCTTTCATTTGAAGTTGACAGTCCACATTCTGTTTATATTCCCATGATATGGTATAAATTATTCTGTCGGGCCGTGAGTGGAACAATGACACAACAGAATGAGCTTCTTTCGCAAACACAGCAAAGAGTTTGATTTTCAAAAACCTAGTCGCTTTGGTCGCAGTAATTAAGGATTATTTTGGTGACACTGTTGTTAAGGGTGAAGATGGTGATTATAGGCTTAATCATCACCGTCCAGAACAATTATTATTGTTACCACCGAATAGGCTATCCTCTTGCCTAATTACTGTTGCATAAACTCATACGTGTCATATTTTCAGACCAGAGTTTTAGAGCCGAAGTTTGAGAGATCGGAGGATTAGATGAGTTGCAGCAAGAATTCTTTTGGATAGCCGAGAGGCCCGATACGTCAGTATTAAAGACATGACTATGAACTTTCTAAATTTATTTAAAGGGTCCAAAAGAATTCTTGCTGCAACTCATCTAATCCTCTGATGTCCCAACTCCTGTCCTAACTGACACCCACCTTAACAGCTACTCTGCTGCTCTGTCCCCCTGACAACCGGACTCGGACCTCCTTCTGACTATACCGTTTGAACAGTCCTTTGACTCGATGAATAAGCTGGTGCCTGCTTTAGAAGTTTAGAATTTACGCTAAAAATACAAGTGGGGCCTAACTAGGGGAGCATGAGTGAATGGCTGAATGAAAAATGGGTGCCAGTTTTCAGGGGAGCAACTGGACTTATTGCACCTCTTCAGAAACCTACCTTTAAACTACTACTTTTGGGGTTTAAAAAAATTCTTCACACTGAAGAAACTATTTACATGTATATAAAAAATTATAATATGAAAATGGGAAAATATATACTAAAAAGCCTTATGAAAAATACCCACGCATGTTCCTAATTTCCTGCTTTGCATTTTCAACTCCTTCTGCAATAAGTTTTAGCCATGACCATTATGTTTTGCCCCTCCTGCAAAAATTTCTGCGGGCGCCCATGTTTGGTGGCATATTAGATCTAATTAATATGTCGTGTGGAGCATGTAAAGTCAAAGGCATTTCTGCGGTCTTACCTAAACAATGACAGCGTAGCACTGATGGTGTTGTCATGCTGAAAGTGACACCGTGAAATGATCAGTCAGCTCATGTTGCACCTTTGGTATTGATCAGGGCTGTAGGCTATAACAATCAGCTATTATATGAAACAAAATCTAAGCAGAGGCGGATCCAGGGGGCCAATCCGGCAATGGCCCCCATTTATAAATATCTTTATTTTTGACCAGCTATTCTGGCTCGGAAAGTTAACGTGCCCCCGATAAGTAATTCTGTATATGCCCTCCTAACACCCCACAGCACACCCACGAAATCCGCACACGAGGCCTGTACAACTAAAAAAGGTCATCAACTTTTTTGGCGGATAAAATGGTATATTTTCTCGGGAATTGGAGACAAATGACTTACAAAAGGTCATCAGATTTTTCGGCGACCAAGACGAAAAGTTTGGCCCCCTTGAAATTCCTGTATTCGACATTTAACCTAAGATAGGTTACCTAATGAATAACCTACGTGCCTAACAAACTATAAGTACATTCAGTCCAAATGAGTAGCAAATTTGATTTCTTTCCGATAGTAAACTTTTGGCGAACTTTAACGACTGATGCGAGTTCTAGAACTAAGAGTCTAAGACGTTTTGTGAAAGATTTATTTCCATGATAGCCTAAATGTTGTCCTGCGTCAAGTGACAATCGGCTACAGAAGATATTTGCTTTACAAAAGTAAATTCTCTTATTCTCCAGTATAGGAAAGAGGATCCCTGAGGGCCCATCTAAAACTATTATTCCTAACAATGTCCCCATTAAACGTGTATCACGGATTAAATTCCTGGGATAAGTCATCGATGAGCATCTTAGGTGGAACTTCCATATCACCCTTGTCAAAAATAGGATTGCTAAATCCGTTGGAATAATTAACTAAAAGGCTTAAAAATAGTCTTCCCCCTACGCTTAAAACGCTCTATAACACCTTTGTTCTACCTTACATGTATCTTAACTATGATATCATAATATGGGCAGGTGGCTACAAAACTCACCTTGAACCTCTGCACTTGTTACAGAAACGTGCTGTAGGAATCATCTCTGGCTCCCACTACCTGGCTGAATCTGCTGGCCTATTTAAAAACCTTGACCTACTAACTATTTACGATTTATATAAACTCCAACTAGCTGTATTTATGCACCGCCATCAGAATCATTTACTACCCAGTCTTTTTAGTGACTACTTCACAACCAATGCTTCAATCCATAGCCTAACTATAACACCAGATCACGCTTTAACTTATATCATAACTCATGTAAAACCAACACAAACAATTATTCACTGTTAGATTTTCTGGACCCAAACTATGGAATTCCACTGACCCTAACATCCGCTCCATTAACTCCCTAAATTCGTTTAAATTGGCCTTAAAAAACATTTGCTCAAATCAGCTGACCTTGTGTAAGCTATAACTAAACCCTATCCACGGCGTCGATTCTTGATTTTACCGTTGTTTCCTTACTTAGTCCTAACATGTTGGGGATGACTAGAAGAAGCTTCTTCTCCTCACGAGTCGATTCAACTTAACTCTCTACTACCCTACTTTCTCGTGCATATTTAAATTTAACTATTAATATGTTTTTTATCTGCTACTCTAAATGTGCATTGCGAACAGTGGAATGTATATATTGGATCGATTCTAATAAATTTGATTTGGTTTGATTTAAAACAATGCTAATGAGAACTATGATCTTCATTTTATTGTTTTCTACCGTAGAAAACAAGTTTCGGCAGATTTTATTTGTTGTATCGTCGTCAGTGATAACTGCTTTTGTGACATGTGTGGTGTTCGTTGTGCTATATGGACGCCTAAGGCGTTTGAAAGGTGAGTATGGGCTTAACTTACTTTAAAAACGTATGAAATAAATTAAAAGTTGTGCAATGAACCTTAATACTGTATATCGAGAAGGCAAATAGAAAGCACGTGAAAAATATCAGTGTATAGGCTATCACAACTCACTTAGCAATCAGAGATAAACGTTTTTCACCACTTTAACACTGACGTCTTGGCCAACCAGAATTGTAAACACTAGGTTCCAAGGTTCGATACGGTAATATTGCGAGAGATCAAACGTGTTGCGTAGCCTACTTGTCAAGGCTATTGGATGGTCAGTGAAGACATGGTCTTCTTTCACTACAGGGAACGAATATGTTAAAAGTCACACAACCTGTGACTTAAAGTTCTCTGCAGTTCAAGCTTTCAGTGATCATAGTGTTCTCCCCAGTAAATCTTAAACTCAGTCCATTCAATCACTTAGGGGAAAAAACGAACCTTTGAATTGGTTAGGCTGTCGTTAATAAGTCAAATTTTTACACAGAGCATCTCAACAGACATAACTCCACAACAATCTATAGGGTGACACGAAAGTTCGTTCACCGTTTTCAAAATGCGTTATCTCAGTAACGGCTTCATATTTCTTTATAATATTTTGTCAGTGTAGGCTATACATCCGTCAAATGAAAGATACTGGTACAAATTTGATTATGATCCGGTCCGTTTTCGCCATTATTTATAAGAAAATGTAAAGACGACCAGTTTTTGCGGAAAAAGCTGCGTTCATCAAATCTACACAAGAAAGAAAATGTGTATACGCCTAGCCTCGTATACAAACGTGATAAGACACTGTTGTTACCTATATAGGACATACACAGACGTAGGCTATAAGCGTATAGTATACCTCCTTTCAGCTTAATTACAGCACCGATTCTATCTGGCATAGGAAGAGTACGTTCCGCCTGCTCCGCAGATGAAATTTAGTCCGTCGGTGGTGGTTTGGGGTTGGATGACTGCCAAGGGTCTCACTAAACTTCAATTTGTGCCAAATGGTACCAGACTGAACTCGCAGTACTACGTACATCACCAACATTCTCGAGCAGATCGTGAAGCCAGCGTTCGAGAGAGAAATTGACAACGGCAGTGTCATGCAACGAAAGTTGTTTGTTGACAATGACCTAGGAGTATTTCAGCAGGATGGCGCACGCAGCTATCATACATCAGCTGTGACGACAAAGTGGCTATAGACGACAACCTCCCGTCACACATAAAGCCGAAGGATTGGCTACCCAACTCTCCGGACCTCTCTCCTATTGAGAACTTGTTGAGTATTTGATCTCTCAACGTTTATAAAGACCCTGAGCCAAAGAACGTTGATCAGCTCAAGCGTCACCTCCAACGAGCGTGAAGAACGATAGCAGTTGGGACACTTCAGAGACTGATCCAGTCATGCCGGGTAGAGTGCAGAAAGGAGACACTGTACGCTAATAGCCTACGTCTGTGTATGTCCTAGGCTATATATGTAACAACAGTGTCTTGTCACGCTTGTATACGAGGCTAGGCGTATACACATTTTCTTTCTTGTGTAAATTTGATGAACGCAGCTTTTTCCGCAAAAACTGGTCGTCTTTACATTTTCTTATAAATAATGGCGAAAACGGACCGGATCATAATCAAATTTGTACCAGTATCTTTCATTTGACGGATGTATACACTGACAAATTATTTTAAAGAAATATGAAGCCGTTACTGAGATAGCGCATTTTGAAAACGGTGAACGAACTTTCGTGTCACCCTATATATAAATAAAAATGTAAAACGTTACCGTTCGACATGAAGGATCTCGGAAAGTTCTTGACCGAATGTTTTGAAAATTTTCGCAAAACGTTCCATTCGAACATCAGCGGGTTTGTATAATGCCTTTTGGGGAAAAGCGCAATCTTTACGACCAAAAAACCCACAACTTTTAATTCTATTCGATAGACGACGATGGAGTCCAGCCATTTCGAGTTTGAACTTTCACGCATTAGTCCGCCCATTCTTTGGGCGCGTTTCAAACCCATTCTTCGGGCGCGTTTCAAAACGTCTAGCCGGCCGTCTGCCATAGCGCAAATTTATATGTAACTGTCGATTTTTACAAAATCGTCCATTTGCGGCCGTTTTCCGCGCGTCTTTCTACAGTGGCTACAGGGGAGGGGAGGGCAGGGGAGGGGAGGGGAGTAGAGGGGAGGGGAGGGGAGGAAGGGCAGGGGAAAGGGAGGGGAAGCGGGAAGGGGAAAGGGATGGGACGTAGGAAGGGAGGGTTGGACAGTCTTTTCAGCCACAGCAACGCGTGACCGGGTACAGCTAGTTATTAATAATTACGTTGCACCACGGTCGGCTATTAGGCCTATAGTTGATGTAGTTGATATAACCTAACAATATTATCTGTTTTATTTGCTAACTATGGTGTCGAAATTGAGGAGCATTCTTAAGCATAATAACTCTCGTGCAAACCATATTCAATCCCTAACGCGTTATTAAATGCTATTGTATAATTTTAACGTCATTCGGTTAGGCCTATTAGCATATGATTAATCTCTCCATTCCACATATAAGCCTACGTACGTGCCCACCGTAGCCTGGTCTCTTCTCCTCTAGTCTCTCTTAACTACAGGATTTCAACCTCGTCTTTTCCAATGGATTATGATCCCTGACTGCAATTTCAATGGAGTTGGAAGTAGGTTAATGTCTGCACAAATCCATTTTTTATTGCTTA
Organism: Lumbricus terrestris; assembly: GCA_949752735.1. NCBI lineage: Eukaryota > Metazoa > Annelida > Clitellata > Crassiclitellata > Lumbricidae > Lumbricus > Lumbricus terrestris. The sequence continues at coordinate 54,565,963 of OX457037.1, read as the reverse complement.
ATGGGTGTTTACTAAGTATGATGTTACTAAATATAATATTATTTATTGTCATCTTATATTTTTTGGAATTTCTCAAAATTTGGTCTTTTTGGCGTCTGCTTAGGGGTTTTGTTCAATAGTATTTTTCTCTCATTACACATTAATATTTTCGAGAAGCGAAGCTGCCCGATTGGAATACTAATGTGAATAATTAACGTCATTTGTTTTTCAAATGTTTGCATCAGTGTATGCTGAAACCGTAATCTGCTAAATTATTGTAATGTTGCGTTTTCGCAACATCGGCGGAATGCGCTATACGAATTATGTCGCGTTTTCACAACTTCGGCGGAATACGCTATACGCCTTATGGCACGTACATCGTACAATACATGTGGTAACACATATAAACTTATAATGAACTTTCGATTGCTTACACAAAAAACTACCTGGGGTACTCGGCGTTGCCCAAGAAATTTCGGGTTTCCCCTCCAGTCCTCCACCAGCCCCCACCAGAACCAATTACGGGGCGGAGTGTCACACTCAGCCTCCAGACAACCCCTACCTCTCTGGAGCATCCGGCGTTGACGCAACTCGGAAAGCTTCGGCTTTCCCCGCCCTCGCCACTACCCTCTACTCACTACCCCGCCCTCTCAACCTCATCCAGTTCCAGGCTCTTCCACCCCATTCCATTTTGTACTCATCCATCCCCACCCCTACCATCCACGCCTGCCCGATCCTAACATGCTTCCACCGCTATGGTGTCAATAGTGTTATTCAGTAAATTTAGGTTTGTGACTACTAACACCAACCGCCATCCCCACCACACCATCACTCCACCACTCCCCACCTCACCAGTCATCACCTACTTCGCTCCCACCCACGGAGTCCCCATCCTCTCCTTTGAAGTAACCGGCGCTACCCATGAAATTTCGAGGTAGAAGTTTTGGTTCACTCAGAAACCCAGCGCCCACCCCAACCCTTGGTGGGCGGGGTGTGTCCTAATTGGCGCGAGGTCACCGTGGGGGTCACTCGGTCTAGCTGTCAGGTTCAGATTATATGTGAAACAATGGCGAAGATGTGGAAACAGCGATATTTGTGTTATTTCCGGCCGCCCACCCCTCCCCCTACAGTGAGGGGGTAAAAGCCAGTCTCTCCACTTGATGGCCCTGGCGTCCCTCTGTTCAGGTGCAAGGTTTCAGGTCAATAGCTGCGAAACTGTAGGCGTACAATCTGGGAAACACATATACATACATGTACATAGTCACATTCACCTTTATAGGCATAGACAAAGTTCACCTTTCCTGCCGTTGTTGCGAAAACGCAACGTCCTGAAACTAGGTCACTACGAATAATTAAAATAAACTTGCACTCTCAGAAGTCTATTGGAATCATATTGATGATATACTATCAGCTGCAGCTTGATACGGTGGCTATTTCTCATAGCGGCGGTAAATGGGTTAAGTCTAATTAAATTATACATTGAACTGCATGAGCATGGTTGTCAACCGGGTTGAAGGCTACTCTCCTTAAAGCGTTATCGGGCTATTTCCACAGCTCTGCCTAGAGACATCGTAATATTTGTTCAGTGATTAAAATGGACTGCTTGGTAAGCATAAACTATTTTGTCTGTTTTTCGATAAAGGAAGTTGTATAATAAATATCTGTTTCCTTTTCATAGGGTCTACTAAAGAAAGGAAATCGTTGCTTCCAAATTCAGGTGAATTTAAGCCACAATGCCATATTTTATAAACAACCGACTTCGTTGTCATCGTCGTTGACGCTATGCTATCTCATCATCTCTAGGCCTAACCCTATATACGTAAATAATCTTCTACAGATAATTCATGGTAGGCATTTTGCTTTCGTCATCATCACTTTTCCATCTTCAACGCTAGTATTCACGATGCTTAGAGTCAAATTCCACATGGAGTAATGATAGAAAACAGTAGGCTATTTAGCCTACCGGATGTAAATTCGAAAAATATTATTCCGATCCTCTCTGCAGCTTTCGCAGCTTCCTATTTCTTCCTTTTCCTCGTCGTTACATACCCCCCTTTCGTGGACGGACAAAATGTCCCCGGACAAAATGTCCCGGACAAAATGTCCCGGACAAAATGTCCCTGGACAAAATGTCCCCGGACAAAAAGTCCCCGGACAAAAAGTCCCCGGACAAAATGTCCCCGGACAAAATGTCCCCGGATAAAATGTCCCCGGATAAAATGTCCCCGGACAAAAAGTCCCCCGACAAAATGTCCCCGGACAAAAAGTCCCCGGACAAAAAGTCCCCGGACAAAATGTCCCCGGACAAAAAGTCTCCGGACAAAATGTCCCGGACAAAATGTCCCGGACAAAATGTCCCCGGACAAAATGTCCCGGACAAAATGTCCCGGACAAAATGTCCCGGACAAAATGTCCCGGACAAAATGTCCCGGACAAAATGTCCCGGACAATGTAATGTCCCTACACTACCTAAACCCAGCGCATCCATGGGCGCCTAGCAGTAGGCACACCTACATTGAGAAAGAGTCCTTATGTCAGAGAACCACCTTCTCTAAATGCATGAAAACGAGTGATTTTGAATATAACAGAACATTCTTAGCAAATCAACCAACTACAAGCTGCATTTGGTTCACTCTTTTAGAAGAATTCCGTTTCTTGCGTCAGAAATGTACAAATTTGCCAAGGGGTTCAGCTATTTTTTATAGTATCTTTTTTTGGTCCTACATATAGGCAGCCTTGAAGGTGTGTATCCGGATCGCTCATTATTTTGATAGTTTATAAATTATCCTTATTATAAGTTTTTTTGGGTGAGACAATCGATCCGTCGAGAAATTATTTCTCGATCGTTAGCGCGAGGACGTAGCCTAACTAGGCAGTAGCATGACAACCCTAGGTCCCTGGACACTCGAAAGGCTTGGGGCTCTTAAACATTAACTACACCACACTACAATGTTGCAAGACTGTTCTCTTTAGCAGTGGTTGGGTCGGGAGCGCTTCTGAATAGAAACGCTTGAAGAGGCGTTATAAAAATTTCTGAAATGAACGAATGAATACACTAATATACACAAGGCCTAATATATGGAGTCCATAATTATGTTACTCTACATCCTTTTGCATGTAATATGGCACATCTAAGCAACAAAATTAGACCTAACCTACATTTACATCAGTGATGACGGGTTAACATAGGAAAATTATTATATTTCTACAGTTGTGTTTCGGAAATCAAACGGCAATTAAACGGCAATTCCATTCCAATCCAAGTCACATAAAGTTGTTTAAAAATGGTAGAAATCGCAGAAATCGTCGCCAAGATCCATTCAAAATGATGTTTAATTAAAACACGACAAAAAACCTTAATTAAGCGATTAATCACGATAAAATTTACGACATTTAAAGCAGTTCACAATAAACTTGACGAAATTTAAGAGACCATTTGAGGTTTCACAGCAGATCACATTGGGATTTCACAATAATTCTAAGTTAATTAATTACTTATTCGAGTTAAACAGATCCCTTGGGGATTTCACAATAATTCTAAGTTAATCTAAGAGGCAGGATCTTGCCGAGATTAGGTTGCAAGAGCAGTAAGGTGCTGGCTAAGGTTAGTATTGAGAATATGAAATGCACGGACAAAGATCGTCTCCCCCCAATCAAGGACAAGAAACCCGCCTTCATAAAAGGAATTTAAATTTGAGCAATTTAAATTTGAGCAAGTTAAATTGGGCCTAAGACTGATGGAAAATTATAAGGTTAGGGTTAGTTTTAGGGTTAGGGTTAGTATTAAAATTTTAAAAAGGTCTAAATATCTAAGCCTAACCTTCTCCATAATTATACTAAAGGCTAAACATAGCCTCAATACCAACCCTAGCCCTAAAACTAACCCTAACCTTAATTTTTCATATAATCTCAGACCTTTTTAAATTTTAATACTAACCCTAAACCTAAAACTAACCCTAACCTTAATTTTACCATCAATCTTAGGCCCAATTTAACTTGCTCAAATTTAAATTGCTCAAATTTAAATTCCTTTTATGAAGGCGGGTTTCTTGTCCTTGATTGGGGGGAGACGGTTTGTGTCCGTGCATTTCATATTCTCAATAATAAACAAAAACCTTGTGCGACCTAGTGTAGCGACATCACGTTTGCCCTACGACTTTCTGTCAGGGACTTTTTGTCCGGGACATTTTGTCCGGGACATTTTGTCCGGGACATTTTGTCCGGGACATTTTGTCCGGGACATTTTGTCCGGGGACATTTTGTCCGGGACATTTTGTCCGGGACATTTTGTCCGGGGACTTTTTGTCCGGGGACTTTTTGTCCGGGGACTTTTTGTCCGGGGACTTTTTGTCCGGGGACATTTTGTCCGGGGACTTTTTGTCCGGGGACTTTTTGTCCGGGGACATTTTGTCCGGGGACATTTTGTCCGGGGACATTTTATCCGGGGACTTTTTGTCCGGGGACTTTTTGTCCGGGGATTTTTTGTCCGGGGACATTTTGTCCGGGACATTTTGTCCGGGACATTTTGTCCGGGGACATTTTGTCCTAGCACCCTTTCCTCTTCGTCGTCGTCGTCTTTCTCCAACGGCAACTATACGCAGCCTTGTCATGCAGCACCTCTTTGTAGCCTTCCCTTGCAGCGCTATTGTAGCCTCGTATTAGGTTGCAAAAGCGGCCTTATGCGAATTCTTGCAGCCAGAGGCGTAGCGACCGCCCTCCGTAACCTCCGACCGGAGGGGGCCCCGCAGGAAAGGGGGCCCCCGAAGTGGCAAAAATGTAAGGTATAGCTTTAGGTAGGCCTAAGTGACATTAATTTTATTGACGCTGTTGCACGAGCCATGTTTGAAAGCACTGTTAGAAAGACTTCAGCACCAGTAAATACTGAATGCATGCACACTGTAGCCCTATGTAGACTATACATGATATGAATAAGAGAGCTTACCCATTATAATTTTATTGTATAAATAGAAGTTGTCCTACAGCATTCCAATTTCTGCATTGTAAGGGCCCTAATTTTGAACGGTGAAAATGCAACTGATTTTCAGATATGCAGTGCTGGATCACGGCACCCTACTTTGATGCCAATTCTATAAAAGTTCATAAAGTATAATAATATCAGATTTAGAGCTTCCTAATAATTATGCAACGAAATTACTTAGAATAAGCACGTTATGTATACTGCGTATAACAGTTTCTGCATTGCAAGGGACCCCGCCGCCCCGGACATATGTTCGGAGGGGGCCACGTTCATTGTTGCTACGGCCCTGCTTGCAGCACTCTTGCAGTTCTTAGTAGTCCGTGTTAGCTATATACATCGGTAAGAGAGCTGGCGGCCGCGCGTCTGTGGAAGAGAGCGTGATGGCCGCAGTTCGAATCCCGAACGTGGCTATTTCAGAGATTTAAAAAAATCTCGGGCTAACACGGTCCGTCCACGGGGACCTAAATGGCGTGGCGTCCATTCAAACGGGCGAGCGGTGGTGAAGAATCTCACCCTCAGGGTCGAGGCCATAAGACAGCCCCTATTTAAAAATCTGATTACATTACATTACATCTTAACTTGTTTTAGTTTAGTGATTAAAGTCGTGTGCAACGTTGGATTCAGGCATTGTTTTCGTTGTATAGGGTCCACTGTAGCAAGGCAACAGCAACCTCCTCCTTTAGGTGAATTTTAAGCCTCCATTTTATATATATATATATATATATATATATATATATTAGGGTGGTCGTTAAAAATGAAAGTTGGAATCTACTGTTCTCTGTTGGGGGTCCGTAGCTCAGTGGAGAGAGCGTTGGCCGATAAACTGAGAGTCATTATCGCGACCCGGGTTCAAGCCTCGCTCAGGGCAAAAATTTATTTGAATTTTCTGTTAGCTGCCAGTGGCGCTTTCTGTTGTGTTGTTTGACTCGGGTCTGTTGAAAAATAAGTTAGCCCCTCCCACTCCTGGTTTGGCCGATCAGGAGCGTTCCAACACTTAGGCCATTAGTGTTAAGTTACCGAACCTGTTGTAGCCGACCTGCGTGTCGTGCGAAGTTGGCCGTATTTCGTATAACCTTGTACCTGTAATCGTTCTGCGGTGTGTCAGATTGAATTTGAATAAACGAATATTATTATTTCCAAATTTCCATTTGGTGCCATTCCATCCAGAAACATCACACAAAAAGTTGTGTGAGAAAATATTAATATTTAGGACTTGCACAACCCCATAAAAGTTTATAATGGGAACCCTTGAACAGTGGACATAATTGCTGTAATCAGCCATGCATCTTTAAACCACAAATCAATTCAATGCATTACAACGTCATTATTGCATGCCTACTTAGTGATGATCACCCTGATTGGTGATGAAAATTTAAATTATTATTGATGCCGAGGTACTTAATCGATGTCAGTGTGACCTTGAAGGTTTCACCGCACTCTCCGTTGTTCGTGCCGAGAACGAGTTGCGATGCTCTTCTACAACTTGTGATAGAAATTGTTTTTGTTGTTCAGTCCTTTTAATTGAGGCATTGAATTGCTGAATAAGGGTGACACTTCGCTCAGCTAGAATGCTAGATCACTCATAACCTTTATGGATCTGCAGCTTGTCGAACTCTTCATGCAGTCTTCATGATTTATCAGACCAATTGGATCGTGCTCCAGAAGTGCATCTAGAAGTTTAAGATTCAGAACAGGCCACGAGTTGATTTTGTCACGAAATCATGTCAGCCTAGTGTTTTTGTGGATGGTTTGGAGAAGAGTAGCTGTTGTCGTATGCGTTTTTGGAGCTCAGAACCTTCTTTGTTCATTAGAACTGCCATGATCAACTTCTTCTCTTCCAATGGCACGTCATAGTGAAAGAAATCCAAGCATAACAGGAGCTTGGATAAAGACCAGAGATTGCGACCAATGGGTGTCACTGCAGCATCAGCAATGAACTTCTGTGGGTATAAAGAGCGATACACAGCAGTAATAGATCGTTCCCAGGAGCAGTGGTTGCTGATAGGGTTTGAAACCAATGGTTTCATGTAGATGCATGTTCTAAACAGACTAATAATTATTTTCAGATGTCCACACACAAGTTCGTGATATGATAATCGACGTGATGACTCCAATCGTTGTTGCTGTAACCTAACTGCTCGTTTCGAAATATCAACACTTTCAAGCAGTAAATTGCTCTCGTCATCCATATAGGCTGCTGTTGTGGAGAGATTTACAGGAGATGTCATCTTTTTTAAACCTTGCCGGTCTGCAGCTTCCAAACATGCTCAGTTACCTGAGTTGGAACTTTATCAAAAGCTTGGCTTTGGCCAAAATGAGAAGAAGTTGCTCAGTAGTTTGAGTGATGCTGTCCCTGAGCCAGAGTTTTAATAGGTCTAATGTATACGTGTGAACTCTACTCAGTCGCGGATCGTTATTTCCAAATTATGCCCCCATTTCTACTTTCATGGATGATGTTTTGCACTGGCTTCTAGCCTCGCAACGTATCTCCTACAGAGTAGCATCACTTGTCTGGCGGTGTCTCGCTGGTAGTGCTCCGTCCTACTTCTTGTCTGACCTATGTCTCCAACTTAACCTCCAGTCGAGCAATACGCTCTTCGTCTAATGAGGAGCTGCTGGTCCCTCGAATCCGCTCTTCTACCAGACAGCGTCGAGTCTTCTCGGTTGTTGACCCGTCCACATGGAGTGGGGTTCAGCTTGCACTGCGCTTACTACCTCGGAATAACTTGCCTGCTTTCTGCCAGTTGCTCAAGACCTATCTTTTCAGCCGTGGCTGGGTTGGGAGCGCCTCTGAGTAGCCTTCTCGATGAGGTGCTATATAAATGTTTTAAATGAATGAATGAATGAATGAATGAATGTGTAGGCTACTACTTTGGTGCATTGATGACTTAGATTGTTACTAACAGAATAATCATAGCACTGGATAGATTTTCGTTCACAGGTATTATCTCACTAAGTCTTGTCAATTACCGCTAAAATGCTGATAAAAATAGATAATATTAGCAATCAGCGATGACAAGAACATTGTAAAATGTATGGATCAGCTGTGCCTAAGTAAAAATCATGAAGTATTTCTGCAAAAAACCATAATTCCGAAAATTTGAAGTGAATAATGCTTGTGCTCAAAATTACGACAACTATTTGTAAAATCCTAAACTTCAATGACGTTGTGCAAGTCCTAAATATTGTTGTATCCTGATAAATTTTGGACCACATAGGTTTTAGACCAAGTGGCACGGAATGGCGAGTTAGAGAAATATGACATCTTAAGTTGAAAATTTTCTATTAAGGATGCAACCACCCTAATATATATATGCTTGTAAACCAGAGTGCGTTTTGCAGCTGGCACATTAAAGAATATGCTTGCTTACTTGTTATTACTGTTGCGGACCAACCAGGGCTGGGCATATACCACCAGGAACCGAACCCCAAACCCTAGTCGTCCAGGTGTCGTCCATCCGTGTAGTCCGGCGTCAACTGAAGATTGACGAATAGCCAGTCAGGCTTGAAACACTTTTATTCGACGATCAAAGAAGAACTTCGCAATGCAGTCCTCAGCCAACTTCTATAGCGCCAGTGTTCGGAGCAAGTTCGGAGCTAGTTCGGAGCAGTGTTCGGAGCTATTCGTGTAGCGCCACTGTCCCAAAACCACTGCAGCACTGTTCACAGCAATTGTCAATGCAGAACGCCGAATCGTCGTCGTGTAGATCACCGCTGCCTCGCCAGCGCACGCAGAGTCTGTGAAGCGGGTCAGGTTTCGAACCCGAGTCGGCGTCGTCGAAGACAGGAACTGAACCACTGCGCTCACCCGGTCGGAAGCGTTGGCAGGTCCGGCGTTGAATCCCGTTCGTAGTGGCACAGCGAAGATCACCAGGCCTTCCGTCGTCGGCAGGCGTCGGATTCCAGAAGAGCACGACCGCGGGTCAGGAATTGAACCCCAGTCGTCAGCGTTGCACAGCAAAGGCCTCCAAACCTTTCGTCGTCGACAGCGTCGGAGTCCCAATCGAATACGTCAGCAGCACCGGTGTCGAATCCCAATCGTCGGCGTTGCACAGCGGAGATCACCAGACCTTCCGTCGCGGGTCAGGCTTCGAACCCAGGCGTCGTAGTTGCACAGCGAAGGTCACCAAACCTTCCGTCGTCGACAGGCGCTGAATTTCGGCAGCGTCGTCGAATCGTCGTTGCGCTCTTCAAAGCGTTTTCCTCCAGACGATTACCCGCTGACTGCACTGCGACTCGATCCCGCAACAGCCGACCGACGCGTCTTCCCACTGTTTCTCGGCGATTCGATGACTGCGATTCGATGACTGTACTTCGCTGACTGTTTCTCGCTGACTGTTTCCTCGCTGACTGCTCTCGATGACTGTTTCTCGCTGACTGCGGTGCCTGCGCGCGCACTCGTATATGTGTAATACGAGGCCACGCCCATGTAGACACCAATCCATGTAGACACTAGGCTGTGTAGACGCTAAGCTCCGCCAATGTAGACACCAATTCATGTAGACGCTAGGCTGTGTAGACGCTAAGCTCCGCCCATGTAGACACCAATTCATGTAGACGCTAGGCTGTGTAGACACTAGACTCCGCCCACTAGCCCATGTAGACACTAGGCTGTGTAGACGCTAGGCCACGCCCATGTAGACGCCAATTCAGGTAGACGCGATACTTAGGCGGACACGAGGACAGACACTTGATAAAAATAGAACGAACCCCATGGACCCGATCTCCAACATTACTAAGCTTTATTATTACTTCTGTGTATAATTTTACATCTCTGATCTGTTACTTGGTGCGGTATGTCACCCTGATTGTCTTTGAAATTAAACGAATATACTACCATATTCATTATGGCCACTGACTTCATCATTGCAGCATGTCGTCATCGTTAATCTAATCTCATCGTCTAGGCCCAGGGCTGAAAGTGGTTTGGAAAAGTTGCCGGTGTAAAGGTTTCGAGCCCCGTTTCAGGTTACTCCCCGGTATTTTGAAACCGGTTTGAGATTACTTCCTGGGGGTAATGTGAAATCGATTTTAGTTTACCCTCGTAGATTCACATTACCCCTCTGAATTCCCAATGAATCCGTATATCCAGCTTTCATTTCTCTAGCGTTGTTTTCGTCAATCCAGGTTCCATTTCACCTATAGAGAACCTTCATCAAGCTTCCATTTCTCTAGCGTTGTTTTCGTCAATCCAGCTTTAATTCCACATATGGAGAACCTTCATCCAGATTCCATTTCTCTAGCGTTGTTTTCGTCAATCCAGCTTCTATTTCATCTATAGAGAACTCTCATCCAGCTTCCATTTCTCTAGCGTTGTTTTCGTCAATCCAGCTTCCATTTCACCTATAAAGAACCCTCATCCAGCCTCCATTTCTCTAGCGTTGTTTTCGTCAATCCAGCTTCGATTTCGCCTATAGAAAATCGCAAGAGCCAGGCAGCCTCACATAATTGCCAAATCATCGCCTGAGAATTATCTAGGGCTGCCAACTTTTGATTTTGCCATTCCGGGACACCTTCAACCACTCGATGTGCCATTACCAATTTACACAATCCACAGAAGCGCCTGAGGTAGCAAATGTTGTGTCAGCCCAGAATAGTATCTGCATCTACCTACAATCTACTAAAAAGTCCTTAATAATTTCAGACAAATCATCAAAAGACATAATTTTATAGCCTAGATTTAAGACAAGAATCAACTTCAAGAAGAAGCATTTCAAACTCCAGTCACCTTGGGTTTATCAGAGTAACTTAGAGACTCATTAGAGACTTATTAGCCCACATTGAGGGAAGTTCGTAGGTATCGTTGGCTCATAGGTCTGCGACCGGAGAACAAGAAGAAGCATTTCAAACTCCAGCACCATTTCTGCTTCCAATGATTCGCACATTCTATTAACAGTTTATATGGCTAGCATGTTGATGGAGTATATTAAACTTGGGGCCTATTATAGCCTACTTGATAATATATTATAGGGTCTTCTTATGTGCGTTAAGCAGTTCCAGAACACTGGGCACAAAGTCGAAGAAGTCAGCACATGTCATGCTAACAGTTGTCCTTTAATAAGGTGAACTCTCGGTGCTCAGGTAATTGCGATTATTAGACAACAGATCGTTCAAAATTCTGAACGCTCTCTTGCAAAAAGCATTAAATCTGGACACAATATGCTAAACCCAAAACCGAGTGTCAGTGATTTGTTAAGCTTTGAAGACTTTAACTCCAGATGTTCAGATGTCGTAAGCCTATCTCCAATTTATTTTGCCGTATCTCCAGCGCCACATTCACGGTTTAGAAGTGCATTGCCTTATGTCCAGAGAAGCTCGTCGTTGATTGGACGATAAGAAAATAGGTGTACGACAAACAGCGTTGCCACTCCTTGGGTTATTTCACAAGATCTTGGGTTTTTTGATCCGAACTTGGGAAATGGGGTTTGTTTTGGACGAACGGGTTTTTTCTTGGCTTTTTTCGACGGAAAAAAGGGATTTTTTATATTTTAGGACATTTTTTGTGAAATTGTGGACTTTTTCCGAGATTTGTGCCGGATGACTTAAAAAAGGTCATCAGATTTTTGGACTGGAAATTCGGAAAATTTTCGGAAGATTTGTGGGAAATTCGGAAATTTTTCGGGAAATTCTGGGCATTTTCGGAAGATTTGCTCAACTTGCGTTTTTTGTTTTTTTTTACCCTTCAACTTGTTGTTTTTTTAATTTTAGAGTGGCAACACTGACGACAAAAATATACTACCCACTTCGTTGTGTCATAGTGTCGTATGTCCTGGGAATAAAGACTTTCTTAAAAAATGGTATTAAATTCGCGAAAACTGAAACGAACAAACACGCAAATAATTGTATTGCTTTCTTTTATCATTTCCTGTTTTTTTCGTGAGGATGACTTGCAATTGATTTAAATCCAATTTTTAAAAAAAATCACAAATGTCTCAAAAACAATTTTAAAAGTTAATACTTTTAAATAAACTATTTGCGACCCATTGGCACGACTGTCCATGATGTTGATATTTTAATGTGGTGTCTGTGCCTGATGTTTATTGGCCTAAATTAATTTTTGTCCGTAAAATTTTGCCAAAACTTTAACGTCGATTATCTCGGAACTCACAAAGTTGAGATACGCGAAGATTATTCTCAGGCGACGAAAAGCAGTTTCGAATTATGAAGTGAAGAATGCATAGCAATGGGCTATAACTAACAAGATGCAGAGACGGGAGTGTAGACTAACTCGACCAATTTTATTTTGGTGGTCGTCAATCTTTCGAAATCTTAACCGGGGTTCCCACACTAAAATGGTTGAGAAGCGCTAGTCTAATGACTTCAGAAGAAGGTTGACCAGACCGGTGATGGCGGAAATCAGCTCTGATCCAACTTCAGTGCAATTCACCAGGTCTGAACGATGCCAGGGTCGAAGACCAGTGATGGCTAGTTACTTTTTAAAAGTAATCAGTTACAGTAACTAGTTACTGGACTGCGAAAAGTAACTAGTTACTGTAACTGATTAGTTTTCCAAAAAAGTAACTAGTTACTGACTACAGTTACTTTTCAAAGTAGCTATAGTTACTTTTAGTTACCACAGGTCCAATTTCATTGATTGGGTCTTTCAGCATGTAGTCACCAGAGTAGTAGTGGTCTGTATCGCAAAAATAAGTAACTATAATATATGCTACACACCACATTTAGCTGCTCACAGTGTTCACTGTCATTGATGAAGATGATTTAGTTGCAAAGTTGCCAATTTTGCTACTGTCACTTAGCTAACAACTAAAAAATGAGTTCCCTTTTTAGTTTAGCTAAAAGTTGAAATTTTAGTCAAACTTTTGCCCATCGCTGACCAGTGATATAGTCGAGTCCACCTGAGCCGAGTCCGAGCCACTATAAGGACCGAGTCCAAGTCAGAGTCCAGTAACATCAACACTCAATATAATGACATAGAAAAGGTATCGATAATATTTATAGAAAAAGGCTTTTAATGTAATTTATCCAAATTGAACTTTAAAAATACTGAATAAAGCTTAGATAGGCTAGGCCTAAAGTTTTGTTCGATAATCTAGAGCAATGGAATGGATACAATTCTTCCACCGCCAAACACAAGTTTAACACTCGCATCTTGTGAAGTCTCTTACGTTGAGATTTGCGGCCAAAACTGCCACCCATCAGCAATGCCTCTACTTTTAAAGTAAATATTCTGAATCTGTGGTTTGGGGAGATGGGGGTCTATCCACTATGATAATATCATGATCATCTGCCCTCCAATACTCAAGCATAGAACAAACTAAGTGCTACGACTCTGCCTGCACACCTGTTGCAATCTGTATATCTGATCTATTAATGGAAATGGAAATATATAGACCTCTGCCGCTCTGCGCCCGGTTCCAAGATCACAAGCCACAAATAGACATGTCCAACCCTATCCTCGTTTGTTTTATCCATAAACATCTAGATGATTAAAAGTATAATTATGTCCTATCGGCCTATTCGATCGGCCTATTGATGCCAAGTCTATTAAGGTGTCAAAATATCGAACTCGATTTCAACTGTACTAGTGCCATGAGTGGCACCTGGTTATGTTTGTGTATCTATACTTATAGGCTCATGTTCAAATAATGTTCACACTTGCCCATCCCGTAACCCAACACCGACCAATCGACCATACATCAAATACGCTTACACCTGTAATTAACCACGATCGCTCTGTGATCAGTGGTGCCCAGCCATCCGTCACATTACTTCTGTGGCGGAAAGTAGAGAATAAGCGCGCGGCTGCAGCACCGAATCCAGGAGGCCGCGGGTGCCAGCCCAAATATGTCCGCGTGTCGTCTCAGGAGGGAGACGCGAGTCCGCCTTCGTCGTCTTTCGAAGGTAGTGCAGTTCTTCCGGTCGATTCGCCCAGTCCAACAGACACAACGACGATGAAGAAAGAAACAGAGTTTATTGAAGCGATCACTACACACTGCTGCACGACCATACGATTCACTTCACGACTGACTGCTTCACTTCGACTCTTCTACGTAACGACTGGCCACTAGCTGACTACCCTCTCGATGACTCTCCTCTCGATGACTCGCTACACGGAGCAACGGGCTCCCTTATATACCCGAAAAGAGGGAGGGGAACCAGGGTCCCAAACCACGGGAGGCCGTGGGCTAAGCCTCGGGAGGCCGTAGGCTAAGCCTCGGAAGGCCGCGCGCCAAACCTCGGGAGGCCAATTCAGAGAGGCCACTTAAACTCGGGAGGCCAATTCAGAGAGGCCGCGGGCAAATCTCGGGAGGCCGTGGGATAATCTCGGGAGGCCAATTCAGAGAGGCCACTTAAACTCGGGAGGCCAATTCAGAGAGACCGCCCACATCAAAGGCGCTGCCGCGGGAGGCCGAGAGGCTGCCTTCCTACATCAAAGAATACTGCCGCCGAAGGCAGGGAGGCCAATTACAAGAGGCCGACTACATCAAAGGACACCGCCGCGGGGGGAGCGTGGGAGGCTGAGAGGCTGCCTCTCTACATCAAATGATACTGCCGCCGAAGGCAGGAAGGCCAATCAAGCGGCTATCACGGGAGGCTGGGAGGCTAATTACGGCGGGAAAACCAAGAGGCCGATCATGGCGGGAAGGCCAGGAGGCCGTGACCAAGCAAGGGGAGGCCACCGTGACCACCCAAGGGAAACACGGCTGGCGGAGTGGGGCAAGGGGACCCCAATTTCGCCACAATCCTCCCCCCTCCACGCTAAAAAAAATGTCCTCATTTTTCGAACAATAAACGCGGCCAACGGGCCTGAACAGAGTCCATGACGTTCCTAATGAGTCTCTCTACTAATCAACGCGATGGAACAATAACAGTCCTTGAAGTTCCCGACATGACAGTTCAAGATACGCAGTGCACTCAGTGGCAACACGAATACAGAATGAGTCCTCACGGGACAACTTCGAACAACATCGATTCGGGTCGTTTCTCGACCAAAGCTGAACACGTAACTCTTAACTAACGTAAACAATTAACCATCCGCTTTCTTTCAGCGGGATTAAACGCATGAACGTACACAATGTTTTATACAGTCAGTTCAATAGTCTCACCATTGTCCATTGTTCAGTAGACTCAATCGTCCTCATCAACTGTCTTTATTGATAACGGGCCGGTCGGCGTACAGTTCGCTTGGGGCGCCGTTCTGTCCGGTCGGCGTCCTGAGTCATAGTCTCACCCTCCACGTCGCTTGGGCGGGAACGTGAAGGCGGCATAGGGCCGACCGCCTCGTCAGGTCCATCCTGATGGCCAGCGGCAGCAGCTGACGTCATCTGCCGCGCGTCCAACAGGTGGGATGAACGGCCGTTCTTCGTCAACAGGCGGTCCCGAGGTGGATCCAGGCCTCGTCTCGAACATCCGAATGGCTGCATTAGGCCCCTCCCCAGGGGGAGTGGACCCAAAGTAACCCTCACTAATCCCACCCGTGGCTGTACAATGGGAGTGTGTAAGCGACCAAAAGGCGTACCTCTACCCGGGACACACTTAATCCAACTATCCCGATACACGCTAGACCGTACCGGTAACTTTACTCTTCTAAGCGCTAACCTAAGCGATTTCTCCATCAGTCGATCGTCTGAGCAAGACTCAAGGGCGCTTACGTCAGTAACCCACCCACTCGCTACAGATTCAATTAGGTCGCCATTTAACCTACTGTCCAATTCCCTATCAATTGCGGTCCTATGCGGCAAAAGATGGTGTCTCAACGGCGGTCTAACGGGCCGTGTCTCGTCTGTCTCAATTCTATGCATAGCGGCAGTCGTTCTACTTAAATCTCGGTCGGTCGCGGAAATTACGTCCTGATAATCAAGAAGCAATTTATCCAAACGCTCCCGAATCTCGGAGGGAATCTCCTCCGGCAAATCTGCCATTAGCACATCGCGGGGCGAAATCTCATCGACAGGCGCTACAGTAGTTAAATCCCCATACAGCGTCTTAACAGGGACTTCGCTCTGGCATTTAGGAGGCACTACAACCTCTTCAGCGATTATCACCCTACGGCACCACATAGACCCATTCCCTTTTACGAGGGGTATCCGTCTACGACCTAAAAACAGTGCACCGTAACCAAAGCCAATCCTACAGCGGTGTTCCCGAAGCCAATCCATACCTAGCATGGGCTCAGTAATTTGGTCAGATACCAAAAATACAGTGGACACCTCATATCCACCCCGTACCATAATGGGCAAACGGACCTCCCCAAGGACGTTAATGTTAGTGCCATTTGCAGCCATCAGAAAACGAGAGCAAGATTGCAGCGCTAACCCTTCGACGATCGTAGCTGGAATCAGGCTGACTTCCGATCCGGTGTCGATCAGGCACATCTGCTGCCGTCCGTTGATGCTCCCTCGAATGTAGATCGCGTTGCTGCTGGCTCGGTCCGGCAATCTGGAACGCGTCGTATGGTTCACCAGAGGCGCTGGCGCTTCCGTTCCGGTCGTCTCGTCGTCGTTCCGGCGTTCGAAGGGACGACGTGGCTGGCGGCAATTCCGACTAATGTGGCCTGCGCGACCGCAGTTGTAGCAGGTCACGCCCCGTCTCGAGCGCTCCTGGTCTCGGTTGTCGGCGTTGCGGCTTCCGGGGCGACCGTTACGCCCCAGATCGTCGTCGGTTGAAGCTCGGTTCCGCAGCTCGTGGAACTGGCGATCGATCCGTCTCTCCATATCTTCCTGCCAGCGTCGTTGCTCGGCACGCTGAGCCTCCAGGAATCGGTCGAGCGTCGACTGGATCCGAGGACTCACGTCAGACTCTTGAGTACTTCTGACGCGGTTGGAAGGCCTCCGTCTATCATCCGAGTAGTTCGTCCGTTGGTAGGCGTCCAGACGAAGCGCCGTCCTGTAGGCCTCGTCCAGGTTCTTGGGCTCCCGTTCACGTACTTTGAGTGACAGGTCCCTGTCGCTCAACGCCTCAAGGAAAGCATCCTTGGCGATGATCTCCGTGGTCTCGTTAGAAGGCACCGGATACGCCAACACGACAAGGCGACGAATGTCGTGTAGCAGGTCGCTCAGAGTCTCTTCGGAACGCTGGCGTCTGTAATAAAGCTGAGCGCGGAAACTTTCCGCCTGGCCCTCCGTTCCATACCTCTGTCGAAGACGTTCGACAAGCTCCTCATAGCCGACGTTCGGACGGGCACCGAAGTCCCACAGCAACTGCGTGGCGGCTTTCTCCAGGCTGCATCGAAGGTAGTCAACCCGGTCAGCGGCTGTCCATTGGTTGTGGCGGGCGCAGACTTCGAACTGCACCAGGAACGACTCCAGCGATCCCGTGCCGTCAAATTTTCCCGGCTTCATCGGAGGCGGTCGAGTCCACGGCCGTCCTTCGGTAGTCTCCAGCATTCTCAGGGAAGTCTCCCGGTCGTCAGTCGTCTCACGGTAGCTCGTTCTCGTCGCCCTCCGCAGCTCCTCGATCATGCGGCTCCGGTCGGTCCGCTGCTCTGCCATTGCACTCTCGTCGGCTAATGGCGTGGAGACGTTCGTTCGTAGGTCTGCGAATCCTCCAGCAGGGTAGGCGACTGTGACTTCCTCGTCTTCTTCCATCGTCGGTCGATCTGCGAATGTCGATCAGAAGCAACCACACACCCCACTTCTGGTACCAGTGTGGCGGAAAGTAGAGAATAAGCGCGCGGCTGCAGCACCGAATCCAGGAGGCCGCGGGTGCCAGCCCAAATATGTCCGCGTGTCGTCTCAGGAGGGAGACGCGAGTCCGCCTTCGTCGTCTTTCGAAGGTAGTGCAGTTCTTCCGGTCGATTCGCCCAGTCCAACAGACACAACGACGATGAAGAAAGAAACAGAGTTTATTGAAGCGATCACTACACACTGCTGCACGACCATACGATTCACTTCACGACTGACTGCTTCACTTCGACTCTTCTACGTAACGACTGGCCACTAGCTGACTACCCTCTCGATGACTCTCCTCTCGATGACTCGCTACACGGAGCAACGGGCTCCCTTATATACCTGAAAAGAGGGAGGGGAACCAGGGTCCCAAACCACGGGAGGCCGTGGGCTAAACCTCGGGAGGCCGTAGGCTAAGCCTCGGAAGGCCGCGCGCCAAACCTCGGGAGGCCAATTCAGAGAGGCCACTTAAACTCGGGAGGCCAATTCAGAGAGGCCGCGGGCAAATCTCGGGAGGCCGTGGGATAATCTCGGGAGGCCAATTCAGAGAGGCCACTTAAACTCGGGAGGCCAATTCAGAGAGACCGCCCACATCAAAGGCGCTGCCGCGGGAGGCCGAGAGGCTGCCTTCCTACATCAAAGAATACTGCCGCCGAAGGCAGGGAGGCCAATTACAAGAGGCCGACTACATCAAAGGACACCGCCGCGGGGGGAGCGTGGGAGGCTGAGAGGCTGCCTCTCTACATCAAATGATACTGCCGCCGAAGGCAGGAAGGCCAATCAAGCGGCTATCACGGGAGGCTGGGAGGCTAATTACGGCGGGAAAACCAAGAGGCCGATCATGGCGGGAAGGCCAGGAGGCCGTGACCAAGCAAGGGGAGGCCACCGTGACCACCCAAGGGAAACACGGCTGGCGGAGTGGGGCAAGGGGACCCCAATTTCGCCACACTTCCATGTCAGGTTGTTTAATTAACGGAAGATCCAGTGTCTTAAACCCGTAGGCTAAAAGGGCTCCTTTGTCTGAGCTGAGTGACCAAGAAAGCAGACGAAATGTTTGAATTGGTTGTGGCAATAAACAATGGCCTGTTTCACGGAGAGTAACGAAAAGTAACTTGTTGTTTTAGTTATCGTTACCTGGTAAAAGTAATCAGTTACTGTAACTAATTACTTTTTCCGAAAAGTAACTAGTTACTGTAATAGTTACCTCAAAAAAGTAACTAGTTACAAGTAACGCGTTACTAGTAACGAGTAACGCACAACACTGTCGAAGACCGTCTGGTCCGCCCGAAGAACCCTGTGGGAAAGAGCGGATCCGGTCGAGCACCTGATCTTCTGTTGCCTGAAAGGGCGCCACCGTATTTTTTTGCCGTGATGTGATGCCGGTCGATTGGAGTCGAAGGGTGTTTTGAGCGTAGCTCCGTCATTAGCACTATTATAATTACTGGTATTATTCTTGTTGTTATTGTCATTACTATTATTATTATTATTATTATGATCCTTTTTATTATTGGTATTATTATTGTTATTATTCTTTCCTTCTTATTATTATTAGTAGTAGTAGTATTAGTAGGCCCTATCAATAGCACTATTTCTATGATCAATATGATTATCAGTGGCGTAGCAATAGGTTGTGCAGCTTGTGCAGTGCACAAGGGCCCTCGGCTGTTAAGGGACCCCCGGGGTCAGAGTCAATTTTTACCTTAAGGATATTCAGAATGTATTCAAGCCTACATGTACAGCGTACACACTCAATAATTTTTGGGGTTTGAGCCGGAATGTCCAAACAACCGATTTGCGATGTCCTTTGATTTAGCATTTTACAAATATCTTTACTCTTTGCAGTCTTTGACCGGAAGTAGTTGTGCTGACGTATAAACATAATTGTGTCATGATCTACGCAGACCATATATAGACACCATTATAGTAAATGTAAAATGTCTATGACGCAGACGTGTTTACAACTTATTATCTTTGTAGTAAAATGTGTAATTTATAAAAGATAACTGCATAGCCTAGGCCTATTTACTTGGACATTGTATACTTTTTAATTTTCGTTCGGCACTCTTTTTCTGTCCCCCAAGTTATGCCTAAGCCTACTCTAGCAGCCTGAAGAAATAGAAAATGTTTTATTGAGCCAAACGAGAAAATAATAAAAAAAATTGAAATGAGTTAATTTTAAAATTTAATTTCGGGTGTGAGCTAGGTCTATGAAAGTAGTCTATCGCAAAAGCCAGGCGCTTTTGCACAGCCTTATTGTTCGAAATCGTGAGGTTCAAGCATTGAAGGGCCCGCCACGAAAGCCCTGCACAAGGACCCCAAAAACCTTGCTACGCCACTGATGATTATATGACCGTTGCTATTACTAGTTAAGTTCTAGTGAAGCATTAAGTATTCTATGAAAGCATTTATGAATAACAATCAAGGAAGAGGGGTCAGGCTACTGAATGCAAGCTATGCATGCAAGCTATAAACTCTTAGTGTGTCCTGTTGCACTGTATTTAATGGCTCATGATTTAACCAACAGAATTGTGTATGTGCAATGTGCAATAAACAGTAAATTATTCAGCCGGGTTGTCGGCCTAAGCTTTCGCTAAAAGTTATCAATTCAATCTTTCAGTTTGGGGATATTAGTTCAAAGATTAAAATTGGTCACAGAAGATTGCTAGGACGGATTGTGGTATTTGTTTCCTCTAATAGGGCCCACTGAAGAAAAGCAACAGTGGATCCCTCGTATGGGTGAGTTTAAGCCGCCATTGTCCTCTGGCTTCATCATTATCGTCATCGTTACCGCTCTCTCATCATCTAAAATCTAATCTTGTAATGTAAGCTTACATGAAATTCGTAGTAAGCAATTCACTATCGTTACTTTCAGCTTACTCTCTTCAGCGTCCCCAGACTGTCACAGTAGTGCAGCTAAATACCAGGTTACATGGATTAACGTTTGAAAGAACGGTCTTGACCTTCTGTAAATCCGAACATGCTACATTTAATTAAGATAAGCAGATTGTCCTTAAGTATGTCGTCTAAAAAGATCTTGGCATGGAAGAATGCTTGTATTTGCGTATGTGATTCTGTTTAAGTAAAGTATATGTATGAGCACTTGTTATAGCGCCAATTCAAGCTCCTACTCAGAGTCGCTCCTCACTACAGCGCGGACACTGAATCGGAGTTTCACGCCGAAGCGCATGAGCAATTGCGAGTCAATGACTTGCTCATGCTCTCTACGCGGCGGCTCAGTGGATTCTAACCCTAAGCCTGTCGTCATCTGCCGATTGGAAACTTGAGTGAACATTTGGGAGGGTAAAAGTAAAGTCATCCGAAGGCCCGAGGGCCGTAGGCCCGTTGGTGAGGCGCTCATCTCCTTTTCTTGGCCCTTGAGCCGGCAATGGACGAATCCCAAGGTCCTGGACACGGGGCCGGTGTATCACAGGACTTGCCGTTTACTTCCCAGCTTACGCCGGTACCAAATTATACTGCTTGGTGACAGAGGCACGTGTGCGTAAACAACTTGCCCAAGGTCGTTACCCGGATTCGAACCGCAACCGCCCGCTCCGTGAGCGAACGCGTTACCGATCAGCCACCAGGTCGCACATTTGGGAGGGTAGAGAGAAGCAATCCCGCGTCAGTGCGCTCTTCGTTCCAGAGTGTTAACCGTATATACCTTAAACTCCTTCCCGAACTATAGCTGTATTCAGCCATTTTAAGAAGATAGGACGGAATCGCATATACAAACATGTTTACAGAAATGCATGCACGTATGTTCGCATGTAAGCCTATGCTTATGAAATAGACTATTGATTGGGTTTTACTCGTTGTTGCATCCATTTGTAGAAATCTACGGATTAACCAAGTTGAACGAGGAGGTCTTCATATCTCGATATCACAGCGGAGACGTAGAAGTTTATGACTCCATACAATTTGCGTTTAAAAGGCAATGGCGAATCCAGAATTTACTAAATCCAACAGATCTAATTTGCAATGGCAATCACCTTTGCTTGTTTGATTTCAAAGATTTAGGTCAAGATTCCGAAATCTTCACGGTGACTCCTAAGGGCGAATTAGTCAATAAATGGTTAACAGGGAGCGATAATTTTTGGGGCACCATTTCTGCTTCCAGTGATTCGCACGTTCTATTAACAGTTTATATGGCTAGCATGTTGATGGAGTATTCATCGGATGGGCAGTTACTGCGCCAAATTGTACTGGCAGGTGCTGATATACTAAATCCATGGCATGCAATCAAACTGGCCGAAAATAAATATGTAGTCTGTCACGGTAGACATGGTCTTCCACAACACAGAATATGTGTATTGAGACTGAGAGATGAAGATATTGAAGGTGAGATCAGTATTGGCGAAGACGATGTTATCAAAACCTTTGGCAGGGAAAGAGGCTCATCGCGAGAGGAGGTGGATGTTCCAATCCGCTTAGAAGTCCGTGCTAATGGTTCTATTTATGTGGCGGATCACTATAACGGCCGCGTTTTGATGCTAGATTCTGATTTGAAACTAGTTAAGGAAATTGTCTCAGCTGAGGAGCATGGCCTACGTCGTCCTCGTAGAATGCATCTTGATGAGGAGAATGAAAATTTACTTGTGGCCGACTACTTTCGAGTCTTAGAGTGTCAGTTAAGCCAAGATCGCAGACAGTGGTTTGATATTAACCCAGGCAATTAACATTCAGTCAAAATAAACAGCTTTAAACACAGAGCAATGCAGCATAGTAGCTTACATAGGCCTAGTTTTCTGTCGATTCCACGAAACGCTTATTATTAATCATGAAATGTTCACTGTTTTTTGCATTTGTGATGACAGTATAATAGTCCTAGTTTTGTATATCCATTTTATAGCCAATTTAAGTAAGCATAGATTAAAAAAATACATGCTGTGACGTTTTTAATGGCAATTTAGTTGCATGTCGTTGATCCTGTATCATAATTTGGCATGCTTCAGAATATGCCTGATTGTCAATTTCTCTGAGAAATGATACCGCAGGATCCTGTACAAAGTACCTAAGACATCTATGCGAATTCAATCTTTGAACTGTTTACGTTTTGATTTTTGTGTCTCATTTTCTTACATCTGATAAAATTTAATATTATGCTTAAAATTAGTGATGTTGTACATGTATATCCGTATTGCAACTGATATGCCAAAGTGCTATAGTACTGTTATAGGCTATCACCGATAACTTGAATGCTAAGCTGTTGTAACTTGTAATAAATTGTCGTATTCGTGCACGTATGTACAAGACAGCACGTGATTGTCAATTTCAATCTATTACAGCCTACGAGAGTACACGCCCCGGGCCCCCGATAACCGATAGCCTAGCTACTATGTTTTAACGAAAAATTGCTTATGCGGTCTAACATGTTTACGATTTCACCTTATTATTTCCAACGTTATGCATTTGTGGTACACAGATGCACATCTATTTCTTGGGTTTATATTCAGTCTTCAGTTTTCAATGTTAAACTTTTAATTATGGATCAAAACCATTTCCTATTTGTAGGGCCTAAGTACTGCAGACTGTTCAGAAAGAAAAGTTACGATCAGTTATGTTCAAACATTCTTTCACCTGAGCAATAGGCTACAACAATAGGGCACGGCTTTGCAAGCTCTATTACTAAACGTAATCTGAATTTTTGAAGGAAGTAGTTGAGTAATAATTATTGTCTGCCATTTTGATTTTAAATGCAATTTAAACTTTTTCGGTTTCGAGTTGGACAATTTATCTATTTTACCACGCAGATGACGGGCAAGTAGGCTACTACATTGCAAGCAGGCTATTACATGTTCTTGTTTATCATCCACCTAACATCGATTTTGCACTTTTACAAGTTTTATAAATTGTAGGCCTATCGTATTGTAATGGTCTGATTTATCTGCTGATGATTGATGGACTTCATAACACTGATGTAGCCTGTAGCAAACTATGGAAGCTGGACTCTACTACATTGATATTGATAAAACATTATTATTCCTGTTGGATTCACTGTTTGATGCCCGTTCATCGTGTCTTGCTATTGTTATTGTATTTAGTTTTTAATTTGAACTGAATTGATCTAAACAAAAAATACGATTGATTAAATCAGTTGTTAACACAATGCACTTCAATGTAGTTGCATTTCATATTGCTTTTCTTCCAAAGTTCAGAAGTCACACGTACACCACTATAAAGCTACCGGTACTGAACATCAATGGCGCTGAGTAATAATGTAAGTGAAAGAACTGATCTAGGTCCCCCTTACACATTGGCAGCCTCAGCGGGGAGCGAACTCTCCTACTCTGTACGTAACAGATCGAGAGCTTTGACCAATCGGCTACCGTGTCTCGTCTCATGATGCATGCGTCCCTGGTGTCGCTTATAATTTCGCAGGCTGCTTCACAGTGCAGCCAAGACCGCAACAGAGAAGACCTGTTGACATTGAAGGCTTTATAAGTTGAAGTTTGACTTGGTCAGCCACGGAATTCATTCATTCATTCGGAAACTTATACAGCGCCCCTTCAAGGAGACTACTCCTAGGCGCTCCCGACTCCGTGGTGGGGCACAAAATGAAGAAGGAATGGAATGGAAGAATGGAATGGCACAGAGGACCGACTAGAAGATGTCGATTACAAGGTTTGGAGATGTATTGCAAAAATGATATGTAAATAAAGATCCAAGCTTTGACGCTGATCGCACGTAGGTCTATAAATGAATCTTAAATAAATTCAGATTTTAAAGAAATGGATCTAGGACTATTGGTCATAGGATGATTGGTTGATCATAGGATGATTAATCATAGGATGAGTTGTCATAGGATGATTAATCATAGGATGAGAAGTCATAGGACGATCGGTCATATGCCTCAAATAGACATCACTGCACATCAGTCTTATTTTAAAAAGAAATTAATCGTTAGCAGAACAGGCAACCCTCTGTAGGTAATTGCTTAAATGTATCAATTAGGGACAATTAGCGTTGGTTGACAAATGCAATTACTGAAAATAAAGAAACTGGCTAATATAATTACTTGAAGCATGAACGAACTTAAAAGAATTTAAATGATATTTGGAA
>OX457037.1:54438818-54536318 GCA_949752735.1 Lumbricus terrestris | reverse complement strand
TAATTAATAACGCGTTCATTGCTTGATGCGTCAATATTGTCAAAGGTAACATATGTCAATTGCTTAAAAAAGCAATGTCAGTTGTTTCTATGAGTTTGTAATAATAATAATAACAATAATCAGGACAATTTATATAGCGCAATAACACAGCCATCCCGTTACAAGGACGCCTTACAAAGCAGCCAACATGCGGGATAAGCCATAGCAAGGAAGTATAGGACTATGTTTTTTGGCATGGATTTAAAATGGGTATAGGACATTGCCCTTCCGGCCCATGACCTCCTGCCAATGCCCCACCATTACCCCGTAGGACATTACCCCCGCCATTACCCCCTCTGTTTGCATGTAAGTCCAGTGCATGTATGTAGGTATGTACATAAATACATGCATACATGCAAACTTTCATACATGCATAAACACACACATACACACAAGTATGCATGTATGTATGAATTTATGTATATATATACATACTCACATAATTATATACATTTATACACTGGACCTAAATGTAAACAAACAGAGGCTGAGGGTAATGGCAGAGGGTAATGGGCGGGGTATTGTTCGGATCCCCTTGATATCAAAGCTTGCAGGTTTGGACTTTATGTACTGCCTGAAGTTACACCTGTCATGGTAACCTCATCCACTCACATATTTGTAGCTTTTCAATTGAACAGAAAACAATTTTCTGATGTCACGGAAAGCAGTAACTTCGTCGTTGTTCAGTCTTTCCGTGATTACATGAAAAGTGTTTTATGCTCAATTGCCTTGTTGTAAAATCTCATGTAGGCCTACCGGTACTTCATCATGCACGAAATTGTGTCCTGGACATGGTCGTTATTCGTTATTTTCCAACGTCAATCTATTCCAGAATTATCTGTATTGATTCTTTTCCACTAAATTGTCCTGGACCAATTCTCACTGTCATGATATCTTTGCGTAAAGTAGCGTTCGGTTCCATAGGAAAGATCATCACAAAGCTCCGGTCCTGCGGTACCCCACTAGATATTTCATATTTAAAAAATAACCGCAAAAGTTAAACCGGATTTAATTACACGTAAATAGTGAGCGATGTCCATGTGACAAATTCATAAAAGGTCGTTAAAAAATATTGGATAGCAAAAAAGTAACACGAGCCGAAACGGTGCTGGGGTCCCCTGGGACCCCAGTTGGTCACTTGAGGGTTAATGTGAAGTGACTCAAGTCTCGGTTGCTACGATAAGTCTAAAAGAAGACACACACACATTGCGAAATGTAAAAATGTTCACTTGGCGAATTCCCTTGCAAAAAATAATTGAGATGCCTTCGTTCCTGAATCCTTTGGTAATGCAATGCAGCTGGTATACCACCATAGTTTCCAAAGCGCTTCTCTGCTCGGTGTCAATATTCACCACCACCACAGCACTGATCAGCACTGATCACTGCAGTATAGGCTACATGACATACATGTAGACTTGATTACATTCTGAATATTCTGAATGTAGAAACTTGACTCTGACCACCAGGGGCCCCTAGTGCAGTCTGCACAATCTATTGCAACGCCACCGGCGTACATGTAGATTAAACACATTCTGGATATTTCTTGGAGTAAAAATTACCTCTGACCGCCGGGGGGCCCTCAACAGCCGGGGGCCCTTGTGCACTGCACAAGCTGCACTACCTATTGCTACGCCACTGACTCAGGCCCGCATTAAGGTAGGTGTTAAGGGTGCTGCAGCACCCGGGCCCGCAGATTTATGGGCCCGCATTTTCGGAAATGATGAAATTTCTTGGCAAGAATAGGCCTACTGCAACAATAATGAAAATTATTGTCGATCAAATTTTTCAAAGTTCTCCCACACATCCGATTTATTAGCTCCAGCTTATGAATGGGTTGAAATCGCGAAAACTTATTGTTATTGTAAATTTATCTTTGGAACAGGGCCGGATTAAGAAATGTAGGGCCCTGTTTGGAAAAAATTTGCGGATCTTCTGCCAACAATTTTGATGACCTTTTTTAGTTGTTTGGTTGAAATTTGTTCAAAATCTAACAATTTTTGGAATTTTTCCCCCGTATGTGTGGGGCCCCCTAAAGTGTGGGACCCCTGTTTGGCCGAACATGCTGAACATGCCTTAATCCGGCCCTGTTTGGGAAGTGCGTATCAACAGTGATGGGCTATCTTAAATTAGGCCATGCGGGTCAATCACTTTGACTGGCTTCTTTAAAATAATAAGAGAAATAACGTTAGAAGACTTGTTATTGGATAACTCTTAATTTCTTAAACCTATTATACCTTATCATCTTCTTCTCTAGTTTTCTGTCTCCGAGGCTGGCTGAAATGTCCGATGCCTCTTCCTCAAACTTTTCATAGGCCTATCCATTTGTTATCATTCACTCCAGCATAAGCTGTCGTGGTCCTCCTCTTGCTCGCTTCCTTTAATTTTTTCTTCATGACCGTTCTTCGCCGTGAATCTGCCCTCAGCCTGTATCCTACCAACTTCCTTTGTCTCGATCTCTTTCACTGTGTAGGCCTACTCTTCTCCGATAATTCCAAGACCTAGATAATTGGTGCAAGAAGATCATGACGCTCTAAAGAGCGGTTTGCCAGGATATCCGAGCCAGGATGATTGGAGTCTGCAAAAGAAACATGATGCTTTATTTTATTAGACCTGGAAATTGGAAGAACGAACTTATAAATTTAAATTTAATAATTACGATAAACTGAAAAGAAAAGGGTAAACAGGAATCCAGAGAAACTGGAGGTCTTCGAAATGTGGACATGGAGAACAATGAAGAAAATCAACTGGAAGGATCATATTAAGCATTTATGTAAATATAAATAACAATTGAAGAATCTAGTCGTTCGTTCCTTCTGTCACGTATTGTAGACTTATATCTACTAGTGTAGGAAACTTTTCTTTGGAAACAATTACAAGCGTACCAAAGGAAAAGTATTCCTGGGCTCTATAGTGTATACTCATTAGTAAACACGGTATAATTACATGCGTGTGGGAGAACTTTGCCATGGTAGACCAGTGGCTGACAGAAGACTGAGAGTAGGGCCCGCAAGGTTACCATAGAACCCGGGCCCGCACTAGCCTTAATGCGGCCCTGCCTACACTCACTTCACCCGACCTACAAGACAACCCACTGAATGAATTTCCATCATTAGCGCACGATCTTGGTAATGTAATGTGTCATTGGCTATTATATTTTGCAGATTCTAGCATTAAGAATTACGTTCCTGAAATAAATCGTATATGCATAGTTCGTTTATTTTTCGGGCCTGGTATCTCAATGGACAACACGCTAGCGTACGTAGAGCGCGAGGTAACTAGTTCGCGCCCCGTACAGGGCGGACGTGCTTTGTAGGTTGCTATTAGCGCCGATTAGCCTATTGCAGGTTGTCTGTTCTGTTACTAGTTAAGAATTATGTGTTCTGTAATCTGAGTTCCTGTAAACTGTTTCAACTGCATAATTGAACACTTTAGCAGTGTAACCGGTTGCAGTTTGTCAACAGGATTGTTGAATAAACGAAAAGTATTATTATTGTAAAATGAAATCGTGTGTTAATGTTTGTCTGTTTCAGGATATATGTGACATAATTCATCAACTTTCAGAATCTCAGGAAATAACTCATAGAGTTTTGTCTGATGCACAATACTGCGATGTTTGTTCGAAAACACCCGTTCGCATGTATTTACGTCATTATGCGGCGACTGGTTTGTAGCATGATCTTCATTTTGAGACGAATAGCAACTTCAAGCAAGGCGAAAAAGTTGGCCTTCGTACTATTTGCTATTTTCGCTTGGAATGTCTACTCCAATCTTATGCCACACATAAAAGTCTTGTGTTACATTTACACTTATAATCAACGTCTCAACGTATCACAGTTTGTCAGCTTTCAGGGCATAGATCTTTACAAGTGGGGTAGAATTGGAAATCAGCTTTTCTTTCTGGCAGCCGTAATTTACGTCTCTAATGTTATGGGTAGGAGACCCGTGTTACGGAACTCGACTGATTTATTACTGGAAGACATTTTTCAGCTGACGTTTGAACGTTTCGATGACATCTGCCCTTGTTTCGTGCTTGATGAGAATCGGGGGCTTTCCTACGATAAGGACACAGATTCTAAGGTTGTCAATGGCTGGCTGCTGTCGAGGCAATCCATTCTAGTCGGCGGATTTCGTCAGAGCTGGAAGTACACGGTAGGGATTGAGCGCCGTCTGAGACGTCTTCTGATCTTTAAGGAGAACATCCAGAATGCAACGGAAATGTTTTTAGAAGATAGCGTTCCTTCTGGCTGGAAACAAGCTGCGTTCGTCAGAGTGGGAGTACACGTTCGCAGAGGGGATATTTTGACACCTCGTTTCAAAAACTACGGCTACACGGTTCCCAACGATACATATTTCCAGAGCGCCATGGGATACTTCGTCAAGAAATATGGTCGCGTCCAATTCATTGTTGCTTCAGATGATTTCAATTGGACAAGAGAACACATCGTCATCGACCGATATTCACCAGACGCAGTCAACATAACGTATAGTTTCAATCACACGGCTGGTGTGGATCTTGCACTGCTGTCTATGTGTGACCATGTTATCATGTCCACTGGTACGTTTGGCTGGTGGGCCGCCTGGTTGGCCAATGGTACAACGATCTACTACAGGGATTGGCCGCTGGAGGGATCTGAGTTAGATAAGGAATTCAACAGAGAAGACTTCTTTCCTCCGAATTGGATACCGATGAGTGATACTAAGAATGATATAAACGGAACCTATGCAAGAGACTGATCAAACGCTGTGACGTATGTGCCATTTCTGCGACATTGCCAACAACACCATAGATATTTTCGTAATATGCATGAGCATGGCACAGTGCAACCTTTGAGTCAGAAACACTATAAATTAATGGCATCGTATACGTTTTGCAATGAAAGTTGACCTAATATTGGTTACATTCTAGCATTTTACTGGTGGAAAAGACTGATTTCATCTTTAGGCCTCAGCAGATCAGTAAAAAAACTCAGAAAATCATGATGAGCGATCATTCTACGTGCATTCACCGATCGATTTGCATTCACCGATCGATTTTAACTCTCTTATTAAAATTAATGTGGCTCTTATTAAATGGTTAGACAAAGGAAGAAGACCTGGCATTATTTGACAAATATCTTGTTCTGGCAACAAGAATTAATAGCCTAGTTACCTTAATTAAATACAAAAAAGGTATTATTAAGCTATAAACCAGAACTTTCTATAATTATTTTCCTGAGATTAACAGCACAGTCAACAGGATTCTCACATGAAATCTGAATGAATTTTTTATGTTAGAATTGGAATACTTCTAATCAAACCAATTTCAATTGCAGATCCTCAGTTAGGCCTAGCCTACTTAAAGTGCTTCTGTATCGTTGCTGCGGTTTTTAATCAATTGCTTTCGAACCCATGGCACTTAGCCTAAATCTCTAGGCTAGGCAGGGCCGTTTTAAGAAGTTTCGGGCCAAAGGCACAAACTTTAACTTTAAGTTAAGCGGAGCTTGAATTCCTTTCTCAATTTCTCAGTCTTAGATGCTGCTGAGATGCATAGAGTGTTGCATTACTGCATTGCATTTGAAAAGTAGTGATTGTGCCCTACACAAATTTCACATAATTAGACTTAAGTTAGGCTTTGTGTAATAGACTATTGCTAATTTTATTACACTATACACAGGCCTAACTAAACTGCCATCGCAACTTGCACGTGAATCTTTATAATATGGCTACTAAATAACAGTTTGTTTGACACCCTTCGTAGTTTTTACTGTTGGTTATAGGCCCACAAATTGAAAGTTAGATTATAATGAGTAAATGTAGCCTATGAGTTGCCAGGATAACAGTTTTCAGAAAGAACGTTCATGATACAGTAGGCCTATACTGTTGTCACCATCAACGACAGAAACATTCTTATTGGAAGAGTTGATCCTAGATTAGATTAATTATCATTCATTCTTTATCATGGCATAGATTATTATTGACATAGATAGCACTGATGGTTTTTGCAAATGACACTGACATGTATACAGTGTTTAATCTAGTTTCACTCCTATGGGACTGACTGGGTAGACTGGTTTCGGGGTAGACAATCGAGCGTCCGGAGAACGATCGCCGAGGCGCGTATATCGCCGAGAGGGGAAGAGATGTAGGATAATAATCATTATGTTTTACTAGGTGTTCAAGGAACAAAACATTTTGAAATTTGACAGTTTGATATTTGAAAGATAGTGTAACGTTCACCGTTTTAAGCTTATTTTAGCAGGTATTGAAAATGTACTGCATTTAAATGATCTGTTCAAAGAGAAAACCAATTCTTTATAAATGTATAATATAGTTGAAAACTGTTAAATAAACAATACAATTACGCAGTGTTCCTATTTACTTATTTGGCGTATCACTAATTATAATTATCTTATTGCTTATCTGTGCTCCACAGTTGAGATATATGATCGATATCGTTTCTGTAGTGTAAAACGGCCTTGAAATAGTTCTGCAGATTCTCTGTAGATTCACTGTATGTAGATAAGCAACCCAGTGCTATATTTGAAGAAATAGTTCTGCAGATTCTCTGTAGATTCACTGTATGTAGATAAGCAACCCGGTGCTATATTTGAAGAGGATGATGAGATACTGCCAAGCGGTGGAATCCAGATCGAATACCAGACGAGACAATATTCAATACATCCGTAGCATCAAATTATCATATTCCAATCAATGAAAATTTCCTTCCCAATTGAAAATGACCTTGAAATGTCAACCAAAGACAACGAACCCAAAATCGTTTCTCTACACACGAAATATCGTCTCACCAACCGTCCCAATCACAATGTAGACTTCACGGACGTTAGAGTTCGCAACTTTGAACTTCTAAATCGCCTCTACTCTCACACGAATGCCTCGTACTGTTTTACGACCAGATACGAGCATAATCCTCATCCTCACCATTGAATAAACTTCAAATGAATTGCCAGCCGCAACTGAGCAACCATCTTTCTCAATGTTCATGCAAGGAATCAACCGTTTATGTCGAATTTCAATGACGTGGCTGTTTCCATTCAATTCCGACCGTTACGCTCATTTCGATGCTTTTAATTGGTTGCGCGTCGATGCAAATGTTTTCGCTTACGTAGCGTCCGTAGTAACCGCTTGACGTCACCATGACTGCCTCGCTCATATACGCAAGATTCGTGGTTTCCTAGTTACTAATCCACTAGACGCCAAATTATTAATCTAGATACGCCGACTAAATTGTCTAGCTTAACTCCTACTTATAATTAACACTTAATACTAGATAAATTAGTTTGATAGATAATAGCGATTTAATACGCTACAGATAGTACTGGAGAGAAGCCATTTTTAGTTGTACAAAATCACTGACTGTAGAAATATTAACAGTATAGGCTACGTTCCATGAGGCAGCTTTTGTTTTTGGCCGCCGTGGGCTACCTTGTTGCGCGGACCCGTGTGCCTCGGGTGCCTATAGGCGTTAAAACAACCCTGAGGCTAGGCCTAGGCCTATATATTATTATTATCATTAACGAGTTCATTAAAATAATGATTGAATAATTTAATCTGCTCATAATATTATTATTAGCGACGTTACAGCATAGGCCTATTATAGACGATTAAACACATTAAAGAAAATCTGATTTTTTTATAATGGGATCGGTTTTGCGAGTTAACCATAACCATAACCATAACCATCAATTTTGCTGATCCTCAGTTAGGCCTAGCCTAGTTGGTACACCTCAAGACAAAATAATAAAGGCACGATATTTTACGCTGGCAATACTAGCGTCTGTAGTCTATACACAACTATAGGCCTTTAGCATCCATTCACAAGTATTGTACCCCGCCCATGGGCGGAGTTTATCAGAGGTTTGGGGGGGGGAAGCCCTCAAGAAGGCTCAAATTGAGGTTTTTATCGAGAAAATGGTATTTCATACAGGCTTAGCACACACACACACCCTAAGAAGGCCCAGACTCATAGCCTACATTTCTTGCTGGGAAATGGATCTTTCATGAACGAAACGTCAATCGAATGACTAAAAAGTCATCAACTTTTTGCGGGGTGAGAAAAATATTGTCGGTGCCGCTCGTTCGGGACCAAGTCTCAGCTCCAAAGTTTTTAGCCTCCACACCCGAGAACGGAAACCAAACTTCCCCCCATGACCTCGCCAATTACGAATTGCTCAAAAAATATTTTGCCTATAGGGTTCACTCCACTCCATTGTAGGCCCTACATCCGAAAAGCAAGGTGGCGCGTCGATCGGATATACGTGTAACCAGACATCCAATTTAGTATAGTCCTTGCATTCGTGTGATTCAAATATCTATATAAATGGCGTCTTGGGGTTTTCTTTTGTTAGATGCTGTAATATAGAGTGTATTAATGGTTCTGAAATCTTTACATTGAGCGAACTTCAGCGTGAA
This sequence comes from Lumbricus terrestris, assembly GCA_949752735.1. Lineage (NCBI taxonomy): Eukaryota > Metazoa > Annelida > Clitellata > Crassiclitellata > Lumbricidae > Lumbricus > Lumbricus terrestris. The sequence goes on along the minus strand of OX457037.1, from coordinate 54,527,870 downwards.
AATGTTTTTACGATAATCGACTTTGATACAGGCAAGGCACGTGCTTTCCATAATCTACATGTACTTGAAGGTATAAGCTTACTGCATTATTCATTGACGAATTTATGTAGCGCTTCTTCAAGGGACTACTCGGAACCGCTAATGATTATGGCATTCGCCCGGTGTATTACTTTTCATCAATCCGACTTCCACGTTGGCAAGAATCTTTTTTATCTGTCCAGCTTCGATTTACGCAACAATTTTGTGACATCGATCCAGCGTCTCTTTGTGCAACAGTTGCGTTTTCATTAATCCAGCAGTAGGCAGTAGCCTACTATAATTTCAACTCACCCGAATTAATTTCGGAATTATTTAAGTGACGCGTATACATCGTCCACAATAACGTCTCCCATTTTACCTGGTTTTTGCATCGGTGTAAGACATTCAGTTCCCTTGACAAAAACCCAGGACAGAAACCCCCGATTTAGTCTATGACATTTTACTCCCCTGTGCCAATTTCTGTAGTTAATCGATAGAACGCGTTTCATCATTTTGATACCATTAAACTAATATAATAATGATCTATCCGGCTGCTATTTAAAATAGCAACAATTGCTTTTATCAATCCAACTTCTATTTAGATGACAAATATTTTCATCAATTCATCTACCATTTTGGTAAAAAATTTGTTTCGCCAGTCCAGCTCTTATTTAGGCTAAGTGCCAAGTGGCAACAATTGTTTTTATATAGGCCTATCGAACTTGCATTTAAATAAAAATTATTTTTCATCAATCCAGTTCCAATTTAAGCAAGAACATTTCATCACTTGTAAATTACCGTTGAAATAAATTCGAAATTAATTCGGGCGAATTAAAACTATACTACCATCCAGCTACTAGTTTAATAACAACTGAGTTATCTTACTTATCTATCATCAAAGCAATTCCAATTTAGGAAAGAATTTTTCACTTAATAATTTTCCTTTGTTCAGCAATCCGGTTGACAGACCGCAACCGGTTACAGTGAACAGTTATGCAGTTGAAACAATTTACAGGAACTCAGATTCGAGGATACGTAAATCTTAACTAGATAACTAAACAGACAGCCTGCAATACGTCAATCGCAAAACTGTTTCATCAGTCCAGCTTAACAACGAATTAGTTTAATAATGACTAAGAGGAGCCCCATGCAACATGAGTTTAACCAGCAGAATTGGGAAGACCTTTTAAGCAGAGGGGCATAAATAACCATCTATAAACCCCACAGGGGCGGGTGGAGCTGGGTTTGGGGACGAAAAATCGAAATTTCCCGTGCAACGCCGGGTACCCCAGCTAGTAGCCTATAAATAAGAATTGGACGGACTTCACAAACAGTTGGATTAATGAACAAGGTAGACCTATGGAATCGCAGCGAATTAATAAAGATAAAGAAACACACAAAATAATATAAATCGATTTTTCTATGCGAACAGGAGTGCTGGACAGCGCGAAAACAAGATGAGAAAAGAAGACTATAGGAGTTACGGTAGCCTACTTAGGAAACGACGCAGAGACTTTAGGGCTAGAGAAAATAGGAAACAATGCCTAAGAAAATCGCGTTTTCGACCCACGAGAGCATGCCTTGGTATTAGTGGGTCGCACATTGCTGTAATCTGAAGAATTCGTCGTTTTTGGAACGTAGGCCTAATTCTGAAAAGAATGGACTTGAAGAACTATCTCAGTACTTAGTAAGAAATACAAATATTAGCATCCCTTTCACCTATCGTCCAGCCGCTCCATAAAATATGGCTTTCATTGAACTGTCAAAAACATCTGCCTGCCGCCTTAATATGTTCCTCAGACGTAGTGACGATAATCTTACGGACGCGAAGACATTGGACAGATTCAGCTGTCAAGTACTTTGATGCAATATCCGGCGCTTTCCGATTGGAAAATGAATTATAAGCATGTCAAAATCAGTGCCTCGGTGGTCGGGGAGATTAGGGTTTCAAATCCCCGATAGCTTTTCTTCTTACCCTGCTTGCTAAGTGACTGAAGTGATTCTAAGCATCAATAGGTTTGCATGCAACATAACATCCAGTGGGGCGCGGTGGTGTAGTGGGTATGTTCGTCGCCTTGCAGCCGAAGGGTTGCAAGTTCGAATCCACCTCAAGTCGCCGTGTGGGGACCTTGGGCAAGTCCTTCACTCGCCTTTGCTCAGCGCTTCGGCGTGAAACTCCGATGCAGTGTTCGCTCTGTAGTCGGGAGCGCCTCTGAGTAGTGAGCTTGAAGGGGCGCTATATAACAAGTGCACATACAAAACCATATTTGTGCTGTTATAAATATTAAACCACAGATGCCTGTTGTCAACTAAAGAGGTCTAGGCCCTCTAGGGCAGATATTGTATTGTATTGTATCTGACCATCTATAAAGCGCTTCTCGCAGCAAGAGCCTTTCAGAAGCACTCCTACTGCTTTCAACCCCGAGATAAATGGCAGGTTTTTAGACGAGAGGAAGATGAGGAAAGACCAGAGAAGATGACAGCGAACTGATGGGAAAGTCCTTTCCAAAGGGAGGGACCAATGCCGACAAAATTATCTGGATTGAGCCATGGCTGTCCTGATTCGGGGGACGAAGAGGTCGAGTCTACCAGAGAACCTAAGAGAACGCAGCGAAATAGCAGAAATGCAGAAATATAAGTTCACACAGATACTTCGGAGCAAGACTCAACTGAGACCTGAGGACCAAAATCAGGACTTTAAATTGATACCAAGTTCGGTAGATGACATAATCCATGGTATCCCATAGGCCTAGGACTGTAATAATTATATCTCTCACACGACACCTCTTAATTAAGGATCCTAAATCAATGTGAGACGGCGTTTGGTTCTCGTCGATTTCTCATTGACCAAAATGTCTACTGTCAATATTATTCTACAATATAGAAGTTATATTTCTAGGTGCCAAGTGACATTAAGAAACTTGCGATGTCGTGTCTGACTATTTTTTTTATTAAACAAAGCATTTCATGCCAGTGATAGTAGCAACGGTAGTACTAAAGTGGTACTAGTAGAAGTAGTAGTAGGCTAGTAGTAGTAGCAGTAGTAGTAGTAATAGTAGTAGTAGTAGTAGTAGTAGTAGTAGTAGTAGTAGTAGTAGTAGTTATAGTAGTAGTAGTAGTAGTAGTAGTAGTAGTAGTAGTAGTAGTAGTAGTAGTAGTAGTAGTAGTAGTAGTAGTAGTAGTAGTAGTAGTAGTAGTAGTAGTAGTAGTAGTAGTAGTAGTAGTAGTAGTAGTAGTAGTAGTAGTAAGCCTAGTAGTTGTTGTTACATTTGTTGTTGCTGGTGTTGTTGTCGTAGCAGTACCATAGTAGCAGTAGAAGTAGCAGTAGCACTATAGCAGTAGCAATAAGGGAAGAAGTTGTAGCATTCGTATATTTTCTTGATGAATGAAAACAAACAACAATCAACAATTAATTAAAATCTGAGATAGTGCGACCTAACAACGTATGTTTAACAGCTGCAACTTCACAAACATTCATCTGTGAAAACAATAAGAGACGCGGAATGAAGCCCAACAGTTTAAAAGCGCAGAACATTATAATATTATATGACACCAAAACCATCAATCTTAAGAAACTTAATAGCATACGGTGCATAGAAAGCATACAGAAACAGGCACACAAGTTGACATAAGAGATACGAAAAAAAGGCAAACAAGGGAAGAATTGAGATGGCAAAGTCATCAAACTTGTCGGCATACATCAAAGTCGTCAAACATGACGGCATACATCAAAGTCGTCAAACGTGTCGGCATACATCAAAGCCATCAAACGTGTCGTCGTACATCGAAGTCACCTGAAACCTGTCGGCAAACGAAAGAAGTCATCTCCGACCAAAGAATATTATGACTAATCAGCACCGATCGGGCAAAAAAATCGCTGGATTTAAGATTCGCGTGTCTGATGCCACAATCTTTGAAGGCATACTTCTACGGTCTACAAGACCTCGATGTGGACATCCGTAAAGACTCGACAAATGCATGAGGGGGACCGTCTCTCCCTGACCCCCCTAAGTCTCCGCCCATGCAATCGACATCGGTTCCCGGACAATTCGTCGCCGGACAATTGGGAGCGGACAATTGGGAGCGGACAATTCGGACCGGACAATTGGGAGCGGACAATTGGGAGCGGACAATTCGGGTTAACATTAAACCTAACCCTAACCAGTAACCCTAACCCTAACCCTAACATTTACTTCACATGATTGTTTGCCATTCATAAGAAAAAATAGGCTTAAACGATTGAATGAAAGTTTGATCGCCGTAAGCGCCTGTTAGTGGCTCCCAATTTCCGGTCCGAATTGTCCGCTCCGAATTGTCCGCTCCCAATTGTCCGCTCCCAATTGTCCGGTCCGAATATTATTGTCCGCTCCCAATTGTCCGCTCCCAATTGTCCGGCGACGAATTGTCCGGACACCTCGACATCGGCATTAGATGGATGTCGCTCGGGCATTGAATCCACCATCCGACGTTTTATCTTCGTCTCCAGAGTCACTCCATCATCAAGTCCTGATTTTAAACTAACGAAATATGAAACGCCAACACAGACATTTACCGCCGTTAGCGAACACTTATGAGGCGCCATTTCTCTTGCTTCTTCATTGGTTTCGTCTCGTTCTCTACTATTATTATTGACCGTGAGTTTGAGCATGCGTGGGAAACGTGTGTACCGTGAATTCATCCTTCACCTCGTAATATTAATCGCAAACTCCAAATTTCCATAGAACCGCATGGAAGCAGAAAACACACGCACACACACACACACACACACTCAAGAGAGCTACACATCCAATGCCACCCTTTGGAAGGGGTTCGTTCGTCCTTCTCTCCCCCAACCCCGGGGGAACCCCCGCAATCACGACGTCGCCATTGTTCGTAGAGCAACACGGTGAGCAGCGTAGACTACGTCGTTTCGGCGTTTGTGGTGTCATCATCGTCCTTCGACTGGTAGCACATCTTCCCTATCTTCAGTTCACCCTCGTTGACCATAGGCACGGCGCGACACCTCGTCACTACCCCCACACCTCCGTCCGACCCTCCGGAAGCATCACCCGGTCCCCTGGGACTAGGGTTCACCCGCCTCCTCTCGCCCTCCGAAGACGACGAACTCTCGTCGACCTGTGGGTGTCCGTATTCATCGTAGCCGGCGCCATCCGAACCTAAGATGACTGGGTCCCGTGACAAAGGCTGTTGCGAGCGGACGTGGCCTTTCTGCATCGCGTCGTCGTCGGAGGAGGAGGCGAGTTGGTTGGTTTCGTCGAGGAAGGCATACGGCACTCCGTGTGATTCGGTCAACTCGGTTGTACTTCCGGCGTCATCCTTTGAACCGTGTTTAACTGTCAACAGACAAAAAATCTATGGTCACCAGTAGGATAAGAATGGAAACGGGTGGTTGAAACGTATCTAACGCAGAGAGTATACAGAGGTCCAGCTCCGGATCAAGGCATGCTCAACATGTTCGGCCGAACAGGTGTCCACACTTTAGGGGTCCCCACAGATAAAATAGGAATCTTTCATCTTTGTTGATAATATTGCTAGAGGAAAAATGAGATTAAGTCTCTTAACAAATTAAAAAATTATTCGAAAACTACTGATTTTAGCAAATACAACTTTTGCACAAGTGTGGTGGCCTTAGGACTATTGGAGTTTCCAGTACCAGGCAGTTTGGTCTTGAAATCAGTCAGAAATGCTAGTAGGCTAAGAGCTATAAGCTTTAGCGTCAGACATATGCAGACATTGCTTATTTAAACACTGACTGATTGATTGATTGACTGACTGATTGATTGATTGAGTGATTGATTGATTAATTAATTAATTAATTGATGATGATTTATTGATATGATAGATTGATTGATTTATTGATTGATGATTTAATGGTATGATTGATTGATTGATTGACTGTTTGATCGACTGACTGACTGATTGATTGATTGACTGATTGACTGATTGATTGACTGATTGATTGATTGACTGATTGATTAATTGATTGATTGACCCATTTGATTGATTGATTGATTGATTGATTAATTGATTGATTGATTGATTGATTGATTGATTGATTGATTGATTGATTGATTGATTGATTGACCCCTATCAACAACAACCATTAATGAAGACCGGGATGAAGAAATATTATGTATAGGCCTAATGTAAGAAGAACAAGACGCAGAATGGAAATAGAGTTATAGGTTAATTATTGTTATCTAAACTCATGAGCTGTGACAGTATTCAAACGCCTATTACCAAACAAGTAATAACCAGTCAGTCGGAAATGAGCTGATCAATTTTACTTAACAAACATGCTGTAAGTTAGTTTTAAGTTAATCCTATGAACAAAATTTTTATTCTTTTCCACTTCCAAGCACAAATTAAAGTTGACCAAATCAGAATCAGTTGACAGGATGTCATTACTATAATTTTAAGAAATTATTATCATTATCAATATTATTATTATCATCATCATCTTCATCATCATAATCATCATCATCATCATCATCATTCATTCATTCATTAAGAAGATTCATATAAGGTTCCTTCATCATCTCGTCGTCATCATCATCATCATCATCGCCACCACCATCATCATCACCATCATCACCATGGTCATCATCATTAGCAGCACCACCATCATCATCATTATCACTATTATTATCATCATCATCATCATCGTCATCACTATCATGATCATCACCATCATCATCATTAGCATCATCATCATCATCTTTATCATCTCCATCGTCACCGCCACCACGACCACCACTACGACCACCACCACCACCATCACCACCTCCGCCACCACCATAACACCGACTCCCACCATCACCACCACGACCACCATCACCACCATGGGGCGCGGTGGTGTTGTGGTGGCGTCGTTGCCTTGAAGCCGAAGGGTTGCAGGTTCGAATCCACCTCAAGTCGCCGCGTAAGGACCTTGGGCAAGTCCTTCACTCGCAATTGCTCAACGCTTCGGCGTGAAACTCCGATGCAGTGTCCGCGCTGTAGTCGGGAGCGCCTCTGAGCAGCGGTTGAGGGCTTGAAGAGGCGCTATAACAAGTGCGCATACAAACAAACAAACACCATGATCACCATCACCACCACAACCACCATCACCACAACTACTACTATCACCACTGCGACCACCACCACCTCGATCACCATCACCACCAATATACCATCACCAATTGCAGAAGACAGATAGGCCTACACATAATTATATATAAATTATTACAATGACATTATGACATCTTAAATAGTTTTGTTTACAAGGAGAAGCTGCTGCGTCAAATGCTAAATTAGCTCTTATTGCTATTTTTCTTCTAACAAAATTCCGTCTCGGGTTACAGTATGGAACCCGTGCCGGTCCTAAACCAGGATAAAAGAGGAGGATTTCGCGTCGGGTTTGCAACCATCTGCAGGATAAAACACGTCACTGCATCAGATATTATTACACAGAAACAACGTGGGAGGAGGCTGAGAGTATTGCGGAGGACAGAGTTGTGTGGAGGAGCTGAGTCACCCAAAATGCGCTGTCAGCGCGTGTAAGGACTAAGGTCTAAGGTAAGGTCGACTACTACATCTACTGAACTCCGCCACTGGTTGTTCTCTGCCTGTGCCAGTCCAAAGCCTGGATAAAGGAGGAGGGCGACACTAATCATCTTTGAAATGGCAGTGTCGCTGAGCATATATAACAAGCCTGTAGGCCTACTGTATCTACTACTACAGCCGCAGAAAAGGCTTCATGCTACTGTTACTGCAAGTATAGGTTCACTGGCAAATAGATCTAAGGTTGTAGAACTAAAGTTTCTAATGTGCGTTGTAGTGCACACCAGCGACTCAGACATTTGAATATCCGGTTGATATATCAGCTGCCCAAAACAGGACACGGCGCGTCATTATAATTCACTGCTGTGCAATTCATATAGTGTGCTAACGTGGTTCCATCAGTCCATTTGGTGATGTTTGCAAAGAACGTTCATCGTATTGGGTGACTCACAACGGCGTCTATATCGTGTATGTATATATATTTAAGAGCATAGTATATATAAAATATATATGTGTGTGTGTGTGTGATTTATAATACACTCCCGCAGCACTGCCTTTTTTCGTTGTCCCAACGGAGTTGGAGGTCAATATGAACGCGGAGAGGATATTAGAGGTGACTAATACTTGCATCGTCAAAGCGAAATTACCAAAAAATTCAATCATCGCTTGTGATATTGCGGTGTAAAGCAACAGTTCAGTGCGATATTAAGCAACAAGTCATCGTCCCTGTCAGTCACTGCGTATAGAGAGAATAAATATATTTAGAATATGTATATAATATTTAAATATATATATAACTGCCTTTCTCCCATCGTCTGGCTCCTCACCATATATATATATATATATATATATATATATATATATATATATATATATATATATATATATATATATATATACATATATATATGAGTTGGAAGCTGTATGATATTGATTACCGAGTGAGAGTTATATGAAATTGACACTGTCTCATTTCAGTCCATTCATGTCTATCATAAAGACAACTTTATGAAGACCGATGAAAATGACAAAAAGGCGCTACATAGTTACGCATTGTTCGTTACTTGTTGTTTAATAATTCTGCTGGTCGGTGCAATTTATTCCTATGCCAGGTATGGATTCTTCGAAAGTAAAACTCTATATAGTTCGGTGAAGTTCTGTATGATGTCAATCGTAGTGATGGCAACACATTCTATTCTCACCTGAATGCCTCAATTGCTTAGGTTCGCACCAACTACACCGCTCACACGCCATCATCTTTTACAGGCTCATCTATTTATCGCCCAAAAGACTTCAAAAATACGCCCAAAAGATTTCAAAATTCCACCTTTCGCCATATTCCCATAGGTCATTCACTCGAAACTGAAAATATTGCTTTTCTACAGATCCCATACTGATTCTTTCACCTCCCACCACCTCCCACGCCGTTTCAACTCAAAACATCACCCACCCTAGCCGTCTGTACAGCTCCACGCCTGATTCTCTGGATCTTGAACCCTGCCTATCGACTTTGTTTTGATTGAGCGCCTGCGGGTCCCTCAAAACTGCATGCCTGGGTGCTGCACCCACCTCAATGCGGGACTGGAATACGTCCACAGGCTGCACGCAAGAAGTCCTTTCTTGAGAACGCGTCCAGTCACTACACTCAAGAAATCCTGACACCGTCCTGCGGGCGCGGGCATTCTCACGACGGCAGAATCAGACCATCATGTCGCCGTCGCCCAACAACCGTTTCTGCGGAAGCTGATTTTCATCATCGTCGTCTGCCCGTCACGCCGCCGCCGCCTCAGCCGCCGCCGCCGTGTCCCGGATAAACAAAGCACCACCGATCCGTATTCCTCTCCGCTCGTCTCTGACGTCCGCGCAATTCCTTAAAAGCCGAATATTAAGTTGCCATTTATTGATTCCTCAACATAAAGAAGCATTGTCGGAAAATCAAATAGATCAACGCGATCGACCCGACTATAGCCTAGGCGCAATAAATCCTCGGTACGCTCTCTATCGCGACCCCCATTGTAATGGTAATGTGAATGGAAATCTCCATTTCGTTCATGCGTAGATGGACCGACCGAGCGCCCGCATACAAATGCGGCGACGCGATTTCTAGTCGGGCGCAGAATAAATTTCTGGCGTTCGTTTCGACAAGCGTCGCATGAAGTGGGGCATATCTGCGTCTGCAACACTAGGTCGGGATCCACGCGCTACAACATCCCCCTCCTATTTAATTTGATGGTGCAGTGCCGCAGCAAATATGGCGCTGACGGTGATTGGTCGGATAACGCGTTGAAGGCTACAGGGTAGAATACGACGGGAAGGCAATTGGATTTAGTTGCGTTGGATGGTAGGGGGAATGCCAATGATGAAAACGGCTGAATGCAATTTTACTTTCGTCTGCTTTGTCGAAACTGGAGTCTTAGTAATAAGGCAATCAAGAAAACCAAGTTTCGTTTGGGCAGGACCACCGTGTTGAAGCTCGTATTGCGAACGGTGTAAACTGTTGATTGGTTCCGCTGCAAGTCTAATGTGCCTTTCCAACTGGCAGAACTAAAATTCTGTTGCCATTTACTATTTAGAGGATAACGGGTTGAAACCCCCAACATAATTTTTTAAACTTTATTCTGTGTATTTTGCGACCATGTTGTTTTATTGGAAATTCACGAAATGAAAAACCTCGAAATGTATTTATCTGGCATATCTGGCACTATCGGTGTATACGGTACGGTAGGTAACGTAGGCCTACAATTGCATAAACGTGCGGTCGTATGATCCGTGATATCAGAGCGAAGGTAAACTTACATTATTGCATACATACACACATACACACACATACACGCACATACAAACACACACATACAAACACACACGTAGTAACACTGGTCGATTTATCTAAATATATCGTTCACTTGGTTCTCGAGTGGCGCTCTAGAAATGTGAAGATTACGATTACGAATACGATGTATGCCAGTCTGCATAGAACCGTGAATTAACATAATTATCGACCATCAATTCTCACCGGTCCTCCCCTGATAATTAATTAATTATAAATAGCCTATAATTGCAGCTTAGTCGTCTCATTATCGTCAGGCAAAAAAATCAACTTGATAGCGCGCTGCCTAATATTATGTAATTTGAAGCAACAAAATTTGCTAATTGATCAGTAAACACGTGATAACAACGAGCGCTTCCCTTCATGCACAATTGCACATGTGTCAATATTTACCCCTCCTTGTTTGCGTTGCATCGTGTTAAAAGTCGCTCCCTCTATCGATGGAAAGCAGCGCCGCCGGCAACGACCATGAAGAGCAAACATCAGCGGAACGAGTATTGGATGGAACGGCGCACCATAAATGCGTTATTAGCCGAAACAGAACGGAGAACAATATTATCCCAGGCACAACAATGCGGGTATAATATTATGCAGGCTCAATTGGAGTTAGACATTAGCATTATTGGCGAAAAAAGTCTCGAATAATTGTTATCACTATAGGTCAGAATATCAGATCTGCATTGGATAAATGAAGAATCCCTGAACATTGTTAGCCAACTAGAAGGTTAGAAAAGTAGTATAGGCCTAGGTTAATTAACGATTATTTTCGCTATTAAACAAAACTTTGACTAGATGATCAATCAATCAATCAGTCAATCTTTCAGTGGCGTAGCTACCATGTGTGCAATGTGTGCAAAGCACACGGGCCCACGACCTCCAGGGGCCCACACAGATTGTTGAATTGATTGTTTATTTATTTATTTATTTATTTCAGAAGTTTATATAGCGCCTCTTCAAGGTAGGGTACTCAGAAGCGCTCCCGGCCCAACCACGGCTAAATAAAACAGTTGTGAGGTTTTTAAGGAACAGAGTGGAATGACCCCAGGGAATTAAGCGCAGTGTAACAGGGAGACCATTCCAAGTTGTAGGACCAGCAACAGAGAAAGAACGACGCTGTCGGATAGCAGTCCATGAGCGGGGAACCAGAAGCTCAGCTTGGTTCGCCGATCGAAGGGTGGATCGACGCTGAACTCCCAATGTGGAACAATAGAGTTCTTGAAGATATGGTGGAGCTAGTCCTTCAATGCACATCACATCGGCATATACCCTAATTAGTAATTCGCAATATTTGTGACAGATGTAAGCTTAATTTTTGTGAACACACCTGCGTTAGGCTACTTTGTTACTTTACTAACTCCTGTCAACCGCCGTGCTGCTGGTAGTCAAAGCTATTCTGAGTCCTTTTAAATTATGTTTTCGTATCGAGTCATGACTGTCAAATTATTGCAAGATGTCATTAGTGCGTGAGAACGATGACAAAGAATAGGTCCAATACAGTTATAAGTTAAGAACATGAAATTTTTCATTACGCTGATTTGCTTTTCTATGCATAGCTATTATTATATAGGAATTATAGGATAGGTGTGATAATCATACATATAACTATGTCCGTCTATCTGTCACACTGGTGTATAGTAATTAAACGGTGCGGTGCAGAAACCTCTTTCGTCTCACGCCCTCACAGGCATGCTCGTGTATAAATCCGTTCCTTTGCTGAATTTGGTAACGACCTTAAGATGACATATCTCCCTCAACCAGGATGAGAATTGACGGGGGTTTGAGGTGGTTCAACCCTCGCTAGTCTCTCTTAGGGTCACATACTTGTCTTCTTTTTCACCTTTTCACGACCAAACTCCACGTCTGATCCCAGTTATTTTTCTACAATTCTCACAATGCTCTCAACTCCTTTCAGCTTTCACCCCAAAATCAGAGAGACACCAAATTGAGCACGTGTGGGTCAGGGTAATAGGGAATCAGTATTTGCCCTAATTTTTGCACTTGTAAGGAATATTGCTAAACTTATTTTAGGTACTATGGAAAATTGATGATTGTGTCGTTTTGGTGTGCAAATTGCAAATCATGGACCAGAATTGATAGATGACTGACATATTTTGCTGAGCAGAATGCTAGAAAAAACGCTATATGATGCCATGACATTGTTTTAAGTATATAGGCCTACTAGCAGACCTACTAATAATAAGTGGATAAGTATGCAACGTGATAGATTTTAAATTTCGACTGAGAAATCACTGCAGTTATAACACTTTAATTCATCTGTCTCATTCGTGCAGCATTCATGTTTATTCTGTGAGTTGTATACCTATTGCATGTGATAGATACAATAGTAGCCTAAACCCCATTGATTAGTTTTTGGTTATCTTATTTGCGAGAACGCGAAGATATCGGTCCTACAAGGTCAAGCAGCTGGGACCCATGCGGAACCTCTGCACACGGGCCCACAAAAAGCTAGCTACGCCACTGCAATCTTTATTGACCACCACGATAAGAATACAGGCACACAGTTTACGAAATTCGTATGCACTATGTACACTGTAGGTTATCAATATGGCATGACTTCTCCTTGACATAGGAGCATGTGGGGCGCCCTTGTAACGGCATATGGCTGTGTTAAGGCGCCATAGAAATCGTCATTGCTATTATTTTTTTGCCCCGAGGTATTTAGGATCCCTCGGGGACTTTTCTCCTAACTATACTGCTAGGGAAATTATAGGGCAAGGCCCTATAATTATTATAATTATTATTATTTTATTTTTATTAGTATTATAGATGGATACCCCATTCCCCAAAGACAAAAACAGCCAATTACACAGACCGAAGTGAAAAATCAGCTAATGTAGGTTGTATATTATTATCATTTAGACTACACCTATAGATTGGTTCAGAGGACTGCTCCACGACTTTCAAAGGAGAAAGCAAATTCATTAGATGTTCGGATGTCTAGATGTCTGCACCACTCGATCACTCCCTGTCTGTATTTCCATGTATACGGTTGCTTCAGCATATCGTCATCGGGACATTGAGTCAGTGCAGTCCAAAAGGATCAGCGCCTGCTTTATAATCTAAAAGCCAGAAACGCCATGCAGGAACTCTGACGCCGGTGTCACACGATATTCTATCCCCCTGAAAGCTATCCGGGGGGATGAATAATCTATCCCCCGGATTGAATTAACCGGTCTAGACTATCCGGGGGATAAACCATTCTATTCCCCTTTTTTAAAATGCGTACAAATGAGAATAATATGCTCTAATCAAAATTTAAAGCGACTCTTATTGTTTTAAGTGTCCTAAACAATGTTCAGAGAAAGGCAACTCGAATTTATTTAGAGACTCTGAGTGTTCTTAAGTGTCTTAAATGTTCTAAGTGCTCTAAAATCAAAGGAAAAAATTATCTACTTAGGAATAAACATACCTCTTAGTGTCATTGTTCAAAGCAAAGCAGATGAAAATTAACTTGCAAACATAAATATACGCGAAAGTGGCTTTTTCGACTTTTCTTCATTTGGGAGGGGGGATACGATAAATACGGAGGATACTCTATTTCGTGACACCGGCGCCGCCGACGCAGTGGCGTTAATGGCTTAGATGGAAGCGCAGTGCATCCTAATTTAGCCGGACGACGAGATGGGCGCAGCGTCGGCGACCGACTGACATCTGACTTCCATGTCTACGTCTTAGCTTCCGTTATAATGCGACGGTTAAGTGAACGTTGACGGATGAACAGCGAGCTAGAGCGAACAGCAGAACGCGAAGGTGGCGAACGTAGTGTATATATTATATTATGCGGGGCTGACGTCTGGCGTAAAGAAGACGAATTGCCTGACGGTGCAGATGGACGGACCCACCCTCCTTCGTTCACTGATGGTATTCGACGGACTCTTCCGGACGAGGAATTAGTTTAAGGAACAGCGACGCCGTCCCCGAAATAGCGCTACATGTTGCTGGTCTCGCGACAACGAGGTTTCGGCGAGAGCGCAATGAGAGCGTAGTTTTCGTTTCCAATTTTCGCGGGCGACGTCCTGCGGTCGGTTTGGTAATCGTATCACGTTCGACGAAGATTCGTTAATGCAAGTCTTTTCAGGTCCACTAACAAGCTAACATCTCTGGTATTAAGTCCAACGCACCAGGAGGCGTGCACGCACACAAACATACACAGCACAATAAGGCGCAACAGACGCAGACTTTCCGACAAGCAGCCAAACATAGTGGCAGAACAAACGAGGCCATGGCCTCTGGGAGGACACAATCCGCGTGGCAGCAAGCCTTACACAGGCATAACCTAAGAATTTTAATTTTTGAACAGAAGAATGAATTTAAACCAAGAGCGAGACAACATTGAACTAAATTCATAGTTATGTATGTTAGAAGCGGCAAAGAAACTTCAGTCATTAGTGTACTTGGGACGAGATTAGATTAGATTAGATAAGATCAGATCAGATCAGATCAGATCAGATTAGATTAGATTAGATTAAATTTCTTGCCATGGGAATTATTCCTGTCGGTGTGAATGCTATTGCTGTCAAGTGATTTCACTCAGTCGAAGTGATACATAAAATAATCATCCTGAAGTTGAGTAGGATCCACAACTAACATTCTAAATGCGAACAAATAATCGCTTCTGAAGAGGCGCAAACGAAAGCAGAAGTCGTGCGAATAGCCTGCAGAGAATAGCAACGTTTAAACAATCGCGTGGAACTAAAGCCTACAGTGTATCCATCATCCTGGATCGTGTCACCATGTTTGTCATGCTTTTAAGCGATTGGTCCTCAGGCTATGCACATTGCATTCTGACAGAGTGGTACAGTATGTATTGCAGTGGCCAAAAACACCCACCATGCATATACCGGGCTTCATACCCACAATGTATTTACTGCTCCTCAACTAGAAACCTATGTATGCCCAGCAATTGTTTAGCTAACTAATGTAAGCCCTATGCTTATTTGATTCCTTATTGTTTCTAATCTACGTCAATGATCTTCCTAATGCATCTCCTCTGTTGTAGCCTACCTTATGCTCGTAACTCCTCGCTGATGACACTAATGTATTCTACTCTAACTCATCTCTTGATGCCCTAATTAATGACGTTAACTTTGAATTGAAAAACGTAGCCCAATGATTCCATACTATGATGCTAATAGATCTAAACTGTCGTTAAATCTTGACAGAACCAATTATATAATCTTTAAATCCCACAGAAAGAGTTGTGAAACAAGAAGCCTGCGGTATGCATTGAAGGAGTTCCACTCACTCTGGTTATATCTGCCAAATTCTTAGGAGTGTAGGCCTATAAAAGCTATAATAGATCAACACCTAACATGGAAAGACCACATAAAAATTGTATTCAATAAACCCCTAAAAGACTTGGATTATTATCCCGTACCTCCCAGCTATTACTTCCTCAAGTTCGTCTCACATTATATTAGTCACTCATTTACCCATACCTCACGTATTGCAACATAATTTGGGCCTCTACCTATAAATCTAGTCTACTGAACATGAACATATTCAAGCTCAAAAAGCGAGCAATTCGATATATAGGAAACTTGCCCAGGTTGCCCTAGGCCTATATGGGACATCGACCGAATCTAATTTTCGAGAATATAGCCTTCTCAAAATTTTCCAAATTAGGCAAGTGCAGATAGGCGAATTCATGCCTAGATATCTTAATGGCCTATTATACCTTCTATGTTTGGGAATATTTCTTCCTCCATACTACTGAGGTGCATTCATATCATACTAGACACGCTTGCCCTACGCCCACACCATTCGGCAGCCAATTCTTTACAGAGACCCCACTGTGGTATGGCGCTGCCTTTTGGACCTATAGACTCAGTGTAGGCCTACTTCTTGAGAAAGTTTTGCTGTTCCATTGAATGTGCGAGGCCCCCGCTTTCTACGCTCTTCTGTCCTCTAGGCTACACGTGCACTTTCTACTGCCAGCCACGTGATCTGACAGACTCTGACTGACTCTGCTTTAAATTGCTGCCTATGTTTTTTCTTATGTTATTTTGTGACCTCTATAGACGGTCCTTTTAGGACGAGGTTAGACCGAGTCGTGATATACGAAGAGACGCAAAATAAAATTTAATGTCTTCAATGAAAGAAGGAAAGATGATTGAAGTATGTTGATGCGTGTCTTACCGCGTGTAAGCCTACTTCTGTCTTAACCAGTATGTACAAACCATGCAGAGAACGACAAAGGAAGATAAAGTCTATGGGGGAATCTACGTCAAGGAACTACATATTGTAGTACAGCGGCGTTGGCGTCACAGACTAACAGTGCAAGACAATTAACAGGATGCAGTTGGAATCCGCCGTCTAAACTATTCTTATGCAAACCGTCCTCTGGAGAGACAATGGTGGTCAGACGGAAGTAATAATTGTCTTCAATGGCAGTAATGGCAGGAAAACGCTAATGACCTTCTTATCATTATCTTCGTTCAGCTAACTCCTCATAAATCTGGTCGTTCTTCTTTTCTAATTGATCGTGCAAAGCTTTCCGACAGGTCTGTCAATTAATTTCGTCTTCTCTGTCGACAAGCCATCCCTTCCTCTTTGCTAATATTATCATCAATTTCTCCCTTCCCGTTTACCATTCACTCGTTCACATTCATGGTCATATTCTTATATTCATATTCAATATTCATGGTCATAATTCTTCTATTCATATTCTTGGTCATAATTCTTCTCTTCATAATCATAGTCTTCTATTCATATTTATAGTTATATTCTTGTTTCTTACCATTATCTTAAACTTGATACTTAATTCGTTTAATTTTGTTCACTCTTCAATTCAAGTCCCACCCCCATAATTGCTTCCTGGCAAGTGACTCATTTTCTAATTATAAGCTTACTTCTCTTTTAATATTTCATCAGTCTTCTCCTCATGTCCTCCGAATTGCGCTAATGCTAATTCCACATTCATTTCCTTCTGCAACCTACATCTAATAACCAGGTACTCCATTTGATCATTTCCTCTTCGTTCTTTTTCGTTTGCGTTATCATTTGTGGCGATCCAGACCGAAATCTGCATTAAGACGGAAATTACACAGCAAAGATATTCAGGAAAATAGTAGGCTATGTTTGAATATTTTATATTTTTTTAACAGAATTTAGTCTAAACATATGTTTAAAAAATTAACTTCTTTTATTTTGTTAAAAAAGACAAGCTACTAAGCTATTTTAATGCTCTTGATATGAATTTTATTTGTAAAAATTAAGTTAATTAATAAATTAATTAATTAATTGGATAACTTTTCCTCTTATAACTTGCATTGGGATAAAGTTAGAGCAATAATTTTTGCGTCATTTCGATGCATGAGACAAGATCTCTTTGAGATGATGCAGCAAACTCAATATGTTGAAAAATCGCCTTAATTAATGCTGAATTTGGTGTGTGGCACCACACTTGACCCGCCAACCGCATCTTCTCTTCCTCTTCCCTTATCCACTCCTCTTCGTCATCTCTACTCCGTTCCTTTCCAACTCCGTGTCTCATTCCTCCATGCATCCTTCCCTCTTCTCCGTTCCAGACCCATTCGTGCGGTTCCATCGTAAACCTATTACCAGATTATGGAAGCATAATAAGTGACGGCATCAGCCTCGCTGCTTTCAATTGAGTCTGGATAAATCAATGGACGCAGGCTGACCGATGTAAATCTTATTACGGAAGAAATCTGATTGTGCGCCGCCTTTATTATATACCCACGAAAGATAATGAGCGACTGCACGTCAAGTCTTTCCATCACAATTATCAGGAAATGCTATTTCTATGTTTCGTTCGTGCCACCGTTTGCCCTTTAACCTTTAACGAAATTGTTCAGTGGACGTTTTTAGTTCGTATAGTACCTGAAATCTGCGGCGATCCATTTCACTCAAGTACATCTCTGGATCGGTTCAAGTTGGCTGAGATGATTCTATTCCACGCGATATTAACAGTGGAGACACTCCAGACACGAGTTAACATTTTATAGGCACCTCAATGCCATTCACAGGTGTACAAACAATGAAATTATATAATAAATGGCTGCAGAACTCAATCGAACAAGGTGCACACTGGGTGTCACGTGTAACGTAGATTTACCCTACCAAACCACGCATTTCACGGGTCTGGTTCAGGGCTTCTTTTAGCGTGCAGTTGTACACAAATTGTGCAGCTCTAAATGGATTTGTGCAGTTATAGATGCACTTCTGTGTAGCTAAAGCTAGTTTGAAAAAGGCCATTGTCATCCGATTCGGAGTTATTTACCATGGAGGATGGAACAGGAAAGAATGGGTTGTGCAGTTCTAGAAATTCCTTTAAAACAGCCCTGGTCTGGTTACCAGTAAAAAATAATTATATACACTACTAGGCTGTCATTGTCTCAAAGACCTGATAATGATTATAATAATAATAAATAATATCTTTTCTTTAATTAAACGCCTGCAAGACGCACTGCGCTTTACATTTACAAGTTATGCAGTAATCTTAATTAAACTTAACTGCTAACTGTGTCGCTATAGACTATAGAGTATAGATGCATGACAGTGGTCTGTTGTTAATTCATTTAAATTATTGCGTGCTCGCATTGTTACTGCACTTCAGTAATTAACGATATATTTTGTTACTAAACACATGTATAGTAGCAACTGATAATCTTTCGGCAGTATTATAGCAATTCTGCTACTACGCATATACTGTGACGTCACTTCAATTTTGACACAAGTGCATTGTGGTATAATTTCACATCGACAATATAGGCTAGAGGCCTAAATAGGCTAGGACCATATTATCGCTTCATTATGAAATATGGTTGTTTATCGTTAGTGTTTCTAAATTTAGAAATTTAGAGAAAAAGGGTTTATTGCTACGTCACTTCGATTGCGAAACAGTCCATTGCTAAAATTAAGCCTAAGCTTAGAGGGAAAGACCAATAATATTATTATTGTTAGGCTACGTAACGTCAATTACGACACAATTGCATTATTAGTCAATGTAAACATCGAGAATAAAGATCCATTGTTACGTCATTTCAATTATGAAACACGCCTGTTGCAAGTAATTTTATAATCATGACTATTATTATCGTTTGGCCTACTATTATTTAGTTTTTACCCGAAGCAGTTCTATACAACAGGAGGTAAAAATTGTCCGGAGACTGCTAGCCGCATCTCGAACAGCTACTTTTCATACAATTATGGCAACTCTAAAATCCAGCAGTAAACAACGGCATTGAATAACAATTATTGAAAGTCGTTACTATTATTATTGTTATTTTTTGTCATTATTATTAGTGGTAGCACTAGAACAGTTGTTATTAACTATTATTATTATTATTATTATTATTATTATTATTATTATTATTATTATTATTATTATTATTATTATTATTATTATTATTATTATTATTATTATAAAACTGTTTAGTTACCACAATCAACTGCCTATTATTGACACCGTGCAGTTCTTCATTTTATTGCAGCGGATCTGATCAATTTTGACGGTGTTTCCTGGCATATCATTGTGACCTGTATGAGGAGGAATGAGGTCCTTTATGTGGGATAGAGTTCGTCGGATATGATATTATACCGACGCTGCAGTGAGTATATTTCGTTTTCAGGAGGGAGCGATCCAGGTCTGTAACGCGACCTCTGCCGTTATTCTCACACTGGTGGATTTCTCTCTACCGACAGACAGGCGAATGATACCTGTCAAAATAATGTTGACCTGTCAAAATAATGTTGACCTGTCAAAATAATGTTGACCTGGCATTATGGGAGATGACCGGACGGACTACCGTTATGACGGATTGGTATACATGGTGGGCCATGAAAAAGACCCACTCACGTTTGTTTTTGTTCTTGGCCAAAAGTAAGAATTGCGAAATGAAATTTTACAAGCTTAAAGGCAATTCATATTTACACACAATAATGGCCTGATTTCATCACAATATTTCAAACAGAACGAAAGTTATATCACTTTTAGTGAAGCCACCCACCGCTTTTTGACGATTCAAAAACGTAACGCATCAAAAAGTATCAAAAACGATTTTATTAAGGCACATCTCAAATAACTGTCGTTACCGGTACGTTTTTGAATCGTCAAAAAACCGGTGGGTGGTCTCACTAAAAGTGATATAACTTTTGTTATGTTTGAAATATTTTGATGAAATCTGGCCATGATGTGTAAATATGAATTGTCTTTAAGTTTGTATTAATTTCATTTCGATATTCTTACTTCTGGCCAAAATATTGGCCAAAAACCTTAGGTTTTTTGGCCCACCCAGTAGGTGGCCGTGCTACTGTGTATCGACCAACTGCAGATGCCAAGGTCTGTCGTCGTTGATCCACGATATATATCGACAAACTTGTTCCAGATACGAAATCCTGAACATAATGTTTGAGCCGCCCCATTGATTTCTCCTGAAACTTTTGGGTCTACCCGACTGATTTTGTGGCTGCTGATTGCGAACATCGCCTAGAAATGTTCCTATCGCAAACTGCTACATTTTATAATTAGCATAATTTCATGGAATCGTCTTGTTTTGGAAACACCGTTCACATTTACAGTTGACTTTAATTGCGCCCATAAAGAAGGCAGTTTTGTGTAATGCAGGCATGCATGGACATGCACTCAATGCAGATTGCACAAACGCTGCAAAGGAAATGGTAAAACTGGTGCTTGCACGAACATGCTTTCTCACGACGGACGATGGCAGGACTGCAGCCTCTAAGAGAAACGCGTATATGCCTTAATATACAGATGCATTGATATAAGTCTTTCGTATGCAAATGAGCATATACAACCGACATAAATAGCATAGAGCGTCGACCTATTAACATGACATTAATTGCAAGGCCAGGATGATTAGTTGCATTAGCAATGTTTCGTTAATGCATTCTTTTATTTGTGGAGTGTTTACGGTTTAGTATATAGGCTACAGGGTTGGCCAATGGCCAACATAGCCTACGGTATCGCGAGCCGGGTCCGGACCCTGGAAGCCATTGGACCTGGATAGCATTGTATCAGGCATTTGAGAAACTTGTATCCATTTTATGCATACCGGTATTTTTAAAACTGATTAAACTTGACGCATATTTGTTTTATTTTCTATTGTAGTGTATGACTTTCGGTATTAGATAAATATTTTTGTTTAGGGTTTCTTTTTCTATGTAATATTTAGTTCCCGTGAAATTAAAAATTGTCTCATTTTTGGACACATCAATCTGCAAAACATTTCTCCTGCGACTGACATTCGAACTCAGAGCTGCTATTAAATTATTAATAGCATTAATAATTATTAATATTAATCTGATTGAGATGGCATTTGCTAAAAACTGTTGCCCAGACATGCTTTAGATCGAAAGACTTAAACGCGTAGCATGACTGATGCATCTATTAGAAAACATAATAATATTATGAACTCTACATGTATACCTGCAGCTGTAAACTAGTCATTGAGACAACCTGCACGGCTCCTCACAATTGCATGTCATGCTGCATGCGCTATCGATCTAAGATCTGGCCTTTGAGTACTCGAGCATCATATTGAAGTCAATGCCAGTATAATATAATCTAGGTATCTCCAGGGGATTCACCCCCGCCCCCGGGAATGGCATTCCCACAAAAAATCGAAGCGGTTGTTTAAATGTATCTATAGTTATTGCACTACATCAGTGGTTCCCAACCTTTTTTGACTTGAGGGCCAATTTTTCTAAGTTGGATGACACGAAGGCCACTTTTTCTTAGTTGAAGGACATCAGGGGGCCACAAGGTAAAAATTGTATTAACTAAAAGCATATACAATTGTTATAATTGATTCAAAATATAATGTTTGATGTTATTTATCGACGTTAAAATAAATTAATTTGTAATAGAAAATAATAATGTGTTCTATCCTGTCCAAATTGTTAATTTTTTCATATATTTTTGATAATTCTTTGAGAGATGAGGGTCATTTTCTGAGGCCTGGCGGGCCATTTTCTAAGGCCTGGCGGGCCACTTTTGGCCCGCGGGCCACGGGTTGGGAACCACTGCACTACATGAACGATTTGAATAAACCGTGATATTTATAATTAGGCTACTGTTATATTATTGAAGTGTTATCCACCACTGGAACCAAGAAATGGATGATACAGTAAAAAGGGAGAAGGTAATCAGATCAGAAAGATTGAAATTTAGTAGCAATATTTGTATTATTTTATTCAAGACACACTTGGGGGAAATCTAGCTTTCGGGAGGTGTCAGCGCCATGCGCCTCAGCGGCGGAGGCCAACCGCCGAGGCGCATAGCGCTGACACCTGCTTGGGGGATGGGTTGAACACTGGCTGTTCGCAAATGATAATATATGACCTTGGCAGAAGTGTAACAGGACGGACTGATACTTCAGAATCAGTGAGAACATGTTTCTCTTTCAAGTCTCGAGAGCTCTGCGTTGATTTCAGATTGAATCTTGTCTTCATTGGCCTTGATTCAATCTGGTCCTCACTGGTCGGTATTGAATCTTGTCCTCATGCATTGGCCTTGATTGGATCTTGTCCTTATTGGCCTTGATTGAATCTTGTCCTCATGCATTGGCCTTGATTGGATCTTGTCCTTATTGGCCTTGATTGAATCTTGTCCTCATGCATTGGCCTTGATTGAATCTTGTCTTCATTGGCCTTGATTCAATCTGGTCCTCACTGGTCGGTATTGAATCTTGTCCTCACTGGTCGGTATTGAACCTTGTCCTCATGCATTGGCTTTGATTGATTCTTGTCCTCATTGGCCTTGATTGAATCTTGTCCTCATGCATTGGCCTTGATTGAATCTTGTCCTCATTGGCCTTGATTGAATCTTGTCCTCATTGACTTTGATTGAATATTGTCCTCATTGACTTTGATGGAATCTTGTCCTCATTGGCCTTTATTGAATCTTGTCCTCATTGGCCTTGACTGAATTTTGCCCTCATTGGCCTTGATTGAATTTTGTCCTCATTGGCCTTGATTGAATCTTGTCCTCGTTGGCCTTGATTGAATCTTGTCCTCACTGGCCTTGATTGAATTTTGTCCTCATTGGTCTTGATTGAATCTTGGCATCACTGGCCTTGATTGAATCTTGTCCCCATTGGCCTCGGTTGAATCTTGTCCTCACTGGTCGGTATTGAATCTTGTTCTCATTGACCTTGATTGAATCTTGTTCTCATTGACCTTGATTCAATCTTGTTCTCATTGACCTTGATTGAATCTTGTCCTCATTCACCGCCCTTCAAATGACCTTCTCTTCTCGATGATGGATCCATCTCCTCCATCCACTCCAGGTAGTAAACCCAAATCCATCTATAGCCTTTCTTTCCGTTCACATGCGGAGAACACATGCAGAAAACAGTCACAGAGCTTATCAATTAGCACCCTAAATAGGCAGTCATCGCTTCCCTTGGTAAACGAACCGTCCCAATCCCCGTCACTCCACGTGTCGCTCGTAATCTCATTTTCGTCTCAAAGTTCAGTCAGTTTGCATCTCTCGAACGACTCGGAGCCACGTCGGAGCAATCGATTGACGGGTCCCGTCGCCAGGGTGCTCACATCGCAGCTCAATTATTTATCATCTGCTGGGGGAGGAAACTCAGGGAACGGGTGTTTGGAGAAGCGCTTAACACTGTTGCTCCTCAGTGTCCACTGTGCAATAGTCGACTGGACGGAGGTCTCTGCCTGTCGGGGTCACAACGTCTCCGTGCTTTAACGCTGTCGCAAAGGCGACTCTAGGGACACCATCAGGGTCCATCAGTGAACGTTTAAAGGTCCTCTTTAATCTCGCCATCTTTCTCCATCAATCTCTGTTGTTTCTGACTAACTTGCTGTCCGTCGATATATCTGCCTGAGTATCTGTGGTTCTCTCTGCCTCTCTGTCTATTGGTCTCTATCGTCTGGCTCTGTCTGTCTGCCTGTCTGTCTGGCTTTGTTTGTTTGTTTGTTTGTTTGCTTGTTTGTCTGTCTGTCTGTTTGTCTGTCTGTCTGTCTGTCTGTCTGTCTGTCTGTCTGTCTGTCTGTCTGTCTGTCTGTCTGTCTGTCTCCCTTCATCACATTCTCTTCCCCATTCGCTCTCGTCAATCACCATAACAGTTCGAACGCAATCGGAAGACAGCCTCGTCACTCAGTGACAATGGAATCCAAAGGAACCAAACGTTCCGCTAATAGGTTCACTTAGTACATATTATATTCCAGTTCATTAGCCTATAATATTATACTTCACATTGGCTTTTGGACTTTAAATATAGGCGTGTATAATGGTCATTGTTACAGTTTTCAGAAAGAGCTTGAACATGCAAGGCAGAAGGTTATAGCAGCATGTTTATTTCTATAGAGATCTCTAAACGTACATTTCTGACATTCACTGTCTGTATCATTCGTATCACGGGTGCATTCATGCAAAGAAATTTGTTAAAAACCCAAAAGTAGTAGTTAAAAACATAGGTGCCAATTTTCCAGGGGGGCAAGTGCCCCCTCGTCCCTATGTGCGGGCGCCCATGCGCTTACCCTACAGTGCCTGGCACCTTCTGCCCTTTCGGCTTCCGCCGCAGGTACCACGTCTCTCCAGCCTTTCATTTTAGCCCATTCCGGGTTAGCTATGGACAAAGCACTTCTTTTATCAGACAAGGTTAATGGAGTCTTATATTGAACGCACCCGTTCACTGCAACCTTGCAACCCGTTGGCAATTAGTTTAGTCCAGAATGTTCGACTGAATGTATCTGTCTGGGAATTCTAAATGACTCTCGGTTTGTGAGGTTGTATCTGGCAATAGATTTCAATCAATGACGGAACAGTTGTTAGAAATGGACAATGATGTGTAAGCTGTAAAGTGTGTGTCAACCTCGATTAGAGTACATTGGGGTGGGGTGGGGTGGGGTGATGAACATTTCCGAATAGGAAGCCGCTGCCTTGATAATATAGTTTTTATGCTATTATAGACTATGCATATAGATAGAATATCATGAAATACAAAAGTGTTTCAGAATTTTTAATGCATCCAGTAGTTTCAATCCGCTTACATTTGTTGTTCTAGCGGTGCAATGTATGTTAGTAGCAATATTTAAACATAAGCTAAAGCACCTTAATATTAGGTTAGGCATATGAGTCCGCTCCCTTATGAATGGATATTCCGTGACTTCAAACTGCATACCATATTATCTTTCTAAGCTAAACAGTTCAGATGGTTTCGTTATATTGGCTGAAACATCGTTGAAGCCCAGCAGCCACGTTAGGGTAATTCAGTGGCGTAGACAAGGGGGGGAGGGTAAAAAACCATTGGCCTAGCAAAAAGTTTTTGAAAGGTTTTTTATCCACTTAAATAAGAAAAACAAAACAATATTGCTTGTAGCAACACTTGTTTTTCTTACTTTATTCCATTTGTTACTTTATTCCCTTCTTATTTACTGTAATACTGTTGGGTTGGTGTCAGAAAGGCATCCGGCCAGGCCATAAAACTTTCAAACCCCCCTCCCATCATAAATTCCTGGCTACGCTACTGTGGTAATTAAAACTATCTTCTGAATAAATTATTTAGTTTGCAAATGAAACGGAACTATTGAAAAGAACTGATTTAGTGTTTTGACGTCTACATGAAATCGAGATGCAGTTAAATTATAGCGAAAGGCGATCTTCAAAAACTTCTTCAAACACTGAATCGTTTGTTAAGCAGCAGATGAATTGAGACTGAGAGAAGTAATCCAATTATCCACTTAAATAAGAATACAGTGAATTGCTATCTCGGTCTGTTATTAATCATGCAATCCACGTAGATCAGATTACATTTAGCCTATTACATTATCCCTCAAAGATCCAGCAAATTAAGAAGTGGATGAAACGTTCTTGGTTTCAGAGACCGAATTGATATATATATATATATATATATATATATATATATATATATTAGGGTGGCCCTTAGCATACAGCCAAAAAATAAAAATCATAAAATTTTGTCTGGCACCCTTTCAATCCATGCCAATTATAGAAATAACATTATGTTGAAAAGGATTTTGGAATTGCGAAACATTTAGGGGTGCCCCTCGAGCGCCGAAATTTATTCTTTGACAGAAATTTGATCAATTGAATCATACAATTTCAACCAAACTATATATTCAACACACTGTCACTCATAATTTTACAGAGATGGCTAAAATACACTCTAGTGATGCAACAATGCTAATGAAACAAGGGTTTACTGTTCAATTATATTTCAGTTATTGTTCACTGATCAGCTGGTCACAGAAGTAAATGATCAGTACAGGACAATAAAATGCAGGAATCACTGCTTTCTACTAATTTGACACGAGATTTCTTTTCGTACAGTCAAGGAACTGTCGTCGATGTTCACTGACAACCTGCAGGAGAAATTGAAGCTAATCCTCATCTTTTGTTAGGTTTTTTATTTAAGTTCTGGATGAGTGCCACACCTCGTCCAGCTCTATCATTGACGACAGCCAACCCTTTGAGTACTGCTTGTGCTTCTCGAAATGCTTCATGCTCTTCCCAAAGAGCAGGATCTTTGGAAAGCATCATCTCAGATAGGTCATGCAGACCAAGCACCTGGAACAGTTTCTTGGAGTAGGTTGTACAGTATTGTTCCAGGCCGCTGGTGCCAATAAATGCATCTGACTTCACACTGGGTCGTTTAGGCGGAGGATCTGGGGCTACTTCTTCCATGGTAGCAATCATTAGCTTCTTGGAGTCATTGGATACCCTTGAATCAAAAAGAGCAAGCCCAATCAGCTCTTCAAAACAAACACCAGAGATGAAGACCTAGCTTCTTGCTTGTAGCAGAAGAAATTGTAGTATGTGGATACATGTATGTGAGAAGGTTTGCCATGAGAGTGAAGTCATTCAGAGGAGCCTCCACAGCATTTGGCGCAGTTATCCAGGCTTTCAGGTAGACAACAACTGAAAAGATGGCAATATCACGAATGCTGCGTTCTTCTGCAGCAGTCTTCTTGAACTGAGCATGAAAGAGCCACATCTTTATGGTATAGATTACTTTTGCCATCCATCGTGCCCGGTGCATAGCGCCAGGTATTGGAAACCGAATTCCACGAGAAGGAACACCTTCAAGAAAGACAACTGAGAGCTCGAGAAATTCCATGTAATCGTCTCATGGCTGTGCAGTTGCTAAATGTCTATGAGCAAACTCCAAGATATCAGAACGGTGTTGGGCGCAGTTACTTCATTTTTACTAGTGTTAGTGCCGCAGGTTTTGTTTCCTTTACATCCAACATCAGGCCCACCACTTTCATCACTTGATTCTTCATCACTTGAACAGGAATCGGTATCCAGTAGGCCTACTAACTGGCTTGTACACGCCGCGAGCTCTTCCTGCGCTCTTTTTTAGCGCATCTGTTCGACTTCCCTCCGTTCCTGTGCACGCTGTCTTCGACGCATATCCACCATGTCAGCTGCCCAACTGAACCTGGACGTCCCTTCTGCCTTTGAGAGAGTAGAAAATCTCTGTCTTCAGGAATGGAAATCATTGTGAGAGCGTCTGCATGGGCAATATCAAACAGGTCATCTAGTCTCTCCATAAATTTCTCCTCCTTAATCTTGTGAGCTGTAGCTGTTCGGTGTCTATGCTTTTGAAGTCCTTTCCATTCCACGTACACCGACTCCAACTTGTCAATACAATGCTTTTTGCCTCTTACAGGTAGGCCTATACCAGCTCGCTTCCAAAATAGAGTCGCTCTTTCTATACCCTGTTGACTGGAATAACGGACTGTCTGCTTGCCAACTTTGAGTAGATGCATGAAGTATCCAAAAGTTTGACGATACGATGGCAACTTTGCTCCAAGAATTTCAGGCTCATAAGAGCCAAGTAGATAGACACTTGTTTTCCCTCGCGTTTGCATAATTAATTATGAATAATTATTTGTAATATTTCGTATTTGCTATGTCTGACCCATGTTTCCAATAGTAGACTAAAATCAAAATTCTTTCCTTGCATTAAGCAACTCTTCATAAAATATTGCCACCTTTTTTCAACCAGACACCAAACGTTAATCAAACATATATTTGAAATTGTACTAAAATTTTAGAGTTCACGTAATTTTAATAAGTAAGTAAGTACTAAATATTAAATGTTGAAGCATTGCAAACATTATAGTAGGCCGACAGAATGTATTAAAGCACTGAAAATGTCAGTTTGCAATTCCAATTATAATTTGGAAGTTTACTCGTACATTACTGAAGCATGAGAGCTCGGGGGGCACCCCTAAATATTGCCCTATTGAAAAGATTTTTTGCACAAATTATTTTCTTCATAATTGAAATAGATTGGAGGGGTGCCAGCAGATTATTTTTAACTTTCATTTTTAAGGGCCGCCCTAATATATATATATAATTATATACATAAATATTACATAATTATATATAGGCCTATATATAATTATATATGTATATAATTATATATATATATCAATTTGGCATCTGCAACAATAACAAAGATCCAGTCATCCACCGTGTATTGTGCTGTTATTGTATTGTGCTGTTATTGTATTGTGCAGTTATTGTATTGTGTTGTTATTGCATTGTGCTGTTATTGTATTGTGCTGTTATTGTATTGTGCTGTTATTGTATTGTGCAGTTATTGTATTGTGTTGTTATTGCATTGTGCTGTTATTGTATTGTGCTGTTATTGTATTGTGCAGTTATTGTATTGTACTGTTATTGTATTGTGCTGTCATTGTATTGTGCTGTTATTGTGCGCCACTGTCTAATGACCAAGTATTAATCGATGGTGCTACGCAATTCTGACTAACTGATATTGCAATAGCAGCACAACACAATAAGAGCACAATACAATAACATATCATAACAATACAATAGCATATTATGCTCGATTTCCCTACGCAGTTTAACCGTCGCAGGGTACTTAGTGGGGACCATAGCAACTCGGCCACCGTGTAACACTGTTATGCTGAGGTACACGCTGGTTTGCACATAAATTCCTTATGCGACAGTGCATTTAAAATTAGATTATAATTATAACCCCAATTGTTCAATATTCGCTAAATTTATTAGAAGGAGTAAAATCACTAAGACTTATTATGCCATATCGTACGCTTGTGATATGTTGGTGAAAAAAATATGCTTTTGTTATAGGTGGCCAATTAGCGGCACCTATAGTTCTCTTATTGATTGCCTTGTTGCTAGTTTGTTTTTCTATTGTACTTGCCATTCGTAGTCGCTTCTGTTGCATGGGTTCAATAACATTTATAGTCTTGTTTCCCCTTCTGAATTGTCAGAAATTAATCAGCTGTTTTAAAAGTCACCACTGTCTTTAAACCAACATTCAAGCCTGTTTCGATTTTGGATGCACTTTAATGCAACATGATGTGCAGTGCAACGATCCTGAACTTGAGTTGATGATAGAGAATTGAACTAAAAATATTTTGTGGTGGCCCTGTAATCATATAGATCTGCATACACATCACGACACCGACATGAAGCAAACACATACGTGCATGGGTGTGTTCGCAAATGGGCGGATTGGACGGAACGTTTCCAGGTATACGGCATAGCATGACAGCATAAAAAACCTAAGGCTTAATGACAGTCGGTTGGCGGCAGTGTACAGCGCAGATAAAGATAGCGTCAGACCACAGACTCAATCTCTGCACGCAGACCAATCCAATTTATATCATGCATGTCACATGTGTCTGTCATTAAACAAAAAGACACCAAGGTCCACAAAATAACGTAGGCAGCAAAATGCAACAGTTGCATAAACCTATGAATAGCAAAATAGCAATAGAAATGGATATCTTGAATGCCGGTATGTTCTAGATTTGGTACGGTTTAATTTGGTAGCCAGATAGGAGACTTCAGGACACGTTCCAGACGACTAGGCTACAGTAACTGCCATGAGCCTGATAAGGGGTTTTGGCGGTAGCGCTGTGACCCCTCCACCTCTACCCCCCCCTCGTGTAAACCCCTTGATTTACTTGAATTACAGCTGCGCGCGATTTCGGATTTTCTTTCATGACCACCATTAAAAACAAGCAAACGACTCAATCATGTCTTTTAAAATGGATTATCACGAGTGATTGCAGACTGCCGCTCTGTTGTAAGTTTCGATTGAGAATTAAATTGATATGCACCGAAGACACAGTGCGCAGATGTTATGCGCTAAACTCGATGAGAGTTGCTTGCAGCATTTCTATAGCACTGTTCCAGAACATCCTCAATTTTCTATCCATCTGTCAGAAATAGTTCCCTGGCAAAAACGATTTTTAAAATGCAACATTGTCGCTCAATCGCATTGTTTTTATACAGTATAGACATAGACATTTGTTTTATTGATCCCAATTTCAATCATATAACAAACATGTAACTAAGTAAACATAATCAGAATTAAGCAAAATTCACATAAAGAGTAGACAGAATAGCAACGTGGGAGCAATAGGCACACCAAAAGGGACAAGTCCCGCTAGGTAGGTGGCCTAAATACCACTGAGAAGTACAATAAGACAATGAACAGTGAGTAGTAGGCCTAAACCTGTAGGGAACATTAGAATGCATCAAATTTACTTAACTATGAAACAAGAAACAAAAAGACAATTTATAGGAACAGAAGCAATCACAACAGGAAAAACACAGGAAAGAAAAAAAACTCTTCAAAAGAAAGAGAAAAAATAAACTATCAATAGCATGAGTAATTTCTCATACTATTTTTAGAAACGTATATCCTACGCATTTGTTATGCTATATTGTAACTTACACTTGCAGAAAAGGCTCAGTGGCCCACTGATATTCATAATATTTATTCATGGCACTGCAAATTGCAATCTGGGTCAGCATTTAATTCTCGAATACCGAATTGGTGAAAAGCGCTGATTTCCGTGACAAATGACTGCTTTGTCCAAGGTTCCGTCGCTCAAAAAAAGGTTGAAAATCACTCATGTTTGAAGCGTGCATATACTTACTTTTACTTAGCATATGTATGTATGAGTTTTTAACTATACAAATATATACATGTATGCATGCATGGGGCTTATATTATGCGCGCATTTGTCCAATGTCGGTCTTTGTATGTATACAGTTCATGTCTGTTGTGATTCCTGCGGCATGTATTGTGTTGACATGTATACGTGTCAATATGGATTCTGGTCTGCTATTTGGCGGTGAAGAATCATGCGCCGCGACTATTAGTCAAGTGCATGCAGAACAGTATCGCCGCCGCCGCCGGCTTTGTATATTCAGTCAACAGTGCCACACAAACATTGCAGGTTGGTTTCGCTCAGAAGAGAGATAGGAAAATATATAGAGAGAGGGGATGGAGGAAGAGGGAGATGGATAAACAGACATAGATAGATAGATAGATAGATGGATGGATGGATGGATGGATGGATGGATGGATGGATGGATGGATGGATGGATGGATGGATGGATGGATGGATGGATGGATGGATGGATGGATGGATGGATGGATGGATGGATGGATGGATGGATGGATGGATGGATGGATGGATGGATGGATGGATGGATGGATGGATGGATGGATGGATGGATGGATGGATGGATGGATGGATGGATGGATGGATAGATAGATAGATAGATAGATAGATAGATAGATAGATAGATAGATAGATAGATAGATAGATAGATGGACGGACGGACGGACGGACAGACGGACAGACGGACAGACGGACAGACGGATAGATAGATGAATAGATGGATGGATGGATGGATGGATGTTTGGATGTTTGGATGGATGGATGGATGGATGGATAGATAGATAGATAGATAGATAGATAGATAGATAGATAGATAGATAGATAGATAGATAGATAGATAGATAGATAGATAGATAGATAGATAGATAGATAGATAGATAGATAGATAGATAGATAGATAGATAGATAGATAGATAGATAGATAGATAGATAGATAGACGGACGGACGGACGGACGGACAGACGGACGGACAGACGGACAGACGGACAGACGGACAGATAGATAGATAGATAGATAGATAGATAGATAGATAGATAGATAGATAGATGGACGGACGGACGGACGGACGGACGGACGGACGGACGGACGGACGGACGGACGGACGGACGGACGGACGGACGGACGGACGGACGGACGGACGGACGGACGGACGGACGGACAGACAGACAGACTGACTGACTGACTGACTGACAGACAGACCGATAGATAGATAGATAGATAGATTACAAAGATTAGATTAGAGTATACCCGACTTGATTCGATTAGATAAGATAAGTTGGACAGATGGGCAAGAAAGAAATTGATTGACTGTTCGATATATGAAAGCAGCAACTTGCAAGGAATAAAGCCAGAGTGTTAGCGAGGTATTACGAAATAGAGGGCAATGAGTAAAAAATAGAGAGAAGAGTTTAGAGGGGTGGAGAGGGTGAAAGTGGGAAATGGGAAAGGAGAAAGTAGGAAGATGAGAGGAGGCGAAAGTTGGAGATGGGAGGGGTGAAAGTGAGGGATGGGAGTGGTGAAAGTGAGGGATGGGAGGGGTGAAAGTGGAGGGATGGGAGGATAAAAGTGGGGGATCGAGGGGTGTAAGTGGAGGGATGGGAGGATAAAAGTGGAAGATCGAGGGGTGAAAGTGGAGGGATGGGAGGATAAAAGTGGGAGATCGAGGGGTGAAAGTGAGGGATGGGAGGGGTGAAAGTGGGGATTGGAGGGGTGAAAGTGGAGGGATGGAAGGATAAAAGTGGGAGATGGGAGGGGTGAAAGTGAGGGATGGGAGGAGTGAAAGTGAGGAATGAGAGGGGTGAAAGTGGGGATTGGAGGGGTGAAAGTGGAGGGATGGGAGGATAAAAGTGGGAGATGGAGGGGTGAAAGTGGGGGATGGGAGGGGTGTAAGTGGAGATTGGAGGGGTGAAAGTGAAGGGATGGGAGGATAAAAGTGAGGGATGGAGGGGTGAAAGTGGGGGCGTGGAAGGGGTGAAAGTGAGGGGTTGGAAGGGGTGAAAGTGAGGGGTTGGAAGGGGTGAAAGTGAGGGGTTGGAAGGGGTGAAAGTGAGGGGTTGGAAGGGAGTGGAAGTGGAGCAGAAAGACAAAGAGAATGTAAAGACAGAGAATGGTCGATGCAGATAGATGGATGAACGAATACAGGGAAGCAGAAAGGAAGAAAATGGAAAACGAGGCAGATGGAATGACGGAGGAAGACAGCGAAAGGAAGAGAGGAAGAGAAAGACAGAGACGGAGAGAAGGAGAGAGAGGGGGAATAGAGAGAGAGGGGAAGAGAAAGAGAGGAAGAGAGAGGGGAGAGAGAGCGGAAGAGAGAGACAGAGACAGAGATAGGGAGAGAGGTGGAGAGAGACAAAGAAAGAGAGAGACAGCGAAAGGAAGAGAAAGAGTAAAGGATTGAGGAGGGAAAGAGAAGGGGAAGAAAGAGAGTAGGCGTTGTGCTTAGTTGAGAGGGAGCGTAGCGTCGTCGTCGAGTTGTATACGGGAGAAAATCTGCGCAGATTAGCGACTGATAAATGATGGCTGTCGATAGACGACGATGGCTCTTATCATGGCTATCTGATGTTCGGTGATGAACGCTCGCTGGACATGGAATTCCAAGCGACGCCGTCCTCCTATAAGGTCCCAACGGACGACATAAGTTGCTCCGACTCTCTGTCTACCTCATCTCTTTGTGTGTGTCTCTGTCCTGTCTCTGTCTGTCTGTCTATATGTCTCCATGTCTGTCTTGCGTCTTCCTCTCTTTTGCGCTCTCGCTTCATCTCTCCCTTTGCTCTTTGTATCTGTCTATCTATCCGCCATATAATTACCGCTCTCGCTCTTTCTCTATGTGTCTCTCTCTGTGTGTCTCTCTATCCCTCTCTCTCTCTCGCTCTCTGTCTCAGTCTCTCTCTGCCTCCCGCTCGCTCTCTCTCCCCTCACTCTGTCTCTCTCTCTCTCCCTCCTTCTCTCTCTCCCTCTCTCTCAATCCCCCTCTCTCTAGTCCTCTCTCTATCTCCCTCTGTTTCTCCATCTCTCTCCCCTCTCTCTCCTTCTCTCAGTCTCTGTCTCTTTTCCTCTCTCTCCCCCTCTCCCTCCCTCTCTCTCTCCCTCCCTCTCTCCCTCTCTCTATCTCTCTCTCTCTTTGCTTCTCTCCCCCGCTCTTTCTCCCTCTCTCTGTCTCCTTCTCTCTCTGTCTCAGGGTCTCTGTCTCTCTGTCACTCTTTCTCTTTGCCTCACTTCATCTTTCACCGACCTGTCTCTCTCTCTTGCCATTTTGCTTCACCCCTCCTCTCTTTCTCTCTTTATCGCTCTCTCTCTGTATTTCTTTGTCTCTCTTCCTTCATCTCTTCCCTCCTCTCCTCTCTACCGTCATCCAATGATCGGCGACTGCCAAGGGTTGCACGACGACGACATTATCAGCGACGTTAATCCGAAGCAGAATTGAGACAACCAGACAAAGACGACAGGACAGAGGCACACATTAGCAGGCACAGACTGCATCATGCATGCATGTGAGCAGAGAGACATGTATGCATGCATGCAACATCCTTACGGACTGACAAACAGACAGACAGACAGACAGACAGAGAGATAGACAATGGGGGTTTCCTCTGTCTCCAACACTTGGCAATCTCCACAACAGCAGAGTGTGACATGAAGCTTGATTGTGACTGATCCCCCCAAATCGATTTCACTCAAGTCTGACCTCAACACTGACCGAATCACTTAATAGAAAGACTCAATGCTGGGCATATTATACGTCAGTCAAAACACATCATTCGTTGTACAAAACATATTGATATTCTATGCGAAATTATCGAATTTGTTACTGTAGTCTTAGCCATTAGGTTTATAGACGTATGGACGGATACAGGGAAGTAGACAGGAACACCACAAAAACTAAGAAAGAAGGAGCGACGAATGGAGACAGAAAGACGAAGAGAAGGAGTGAAGGAACTTCAGGAAGGAAGAAGAAAGAGAAGAGGCGCTGAGGAGTTACGTCTGTTTCCTAAGAATCATACTGAAGCATTTTTCTATATTCAACTCAAAACTGTGCTTTTGCCGTGCTAGAGTCGGGAGCGCTTATGAGTAGTCACCTTGAAGAGGCGCTATAGAAATTCTTGAATGGTTTCATTCAATCGCTCAACAAAGAAAACGAATCGAAAAATCAGTAAATAAAGAATAAATCCGCGAAACCTTAGATATTTCAAGAAATAAAATTTAAAGAGCAAATTCATAATAAATCAAAAACAATAAATCCATATATCAATAAACATTAAAAAAATCAATAAATAATTAACTTCACTGAAATTTAAAGTATTAAAATAATCAAAATCAATCAGTTAATCATCAAGTTAGCACGCAGTCAATCATTCATTCCTATGTCAGTCATTTCAACACCTGTGATTATCCTACCTGTGCTAAGCACGCAGGCGTATACGCAAGACACAGGTATACCTGCATTTCCTCATTAGAGTTGCACTACAGTACTGAACGCATGTCTATTTTTTTTATCTCGGTTTCTGACTGAAGGCGGTATGTCTGCCTGTCTGTCCGGCTCCTCGTCTGTCTTCTAGCTTTATCACTCTCTATTTCACACACTTTCTCTTTCATACATACATAAAAAATACATACATACATACATACATACATACATGCATGCATGCATACATACATACATACATACATACATACATACATACATACATACATACATACATACATACATACATATATACACACATGCATACATGCATACAATGCCATACATGCATACATACATACATACATACATACATACATACATACATACATACATACATACATACATACATACATACATACATACATACATACATACATACA
Source organism: Lumbricus terrestris (assembly GCA_949752735.1). Lineage (NCBI taxonomy): Eukaryota > Metazoa > Annelida > Clitellata > Crassiclitellata > Lumbricidae > Lumbricus > Lumbricus terrestris. The sequence goes on along the minus strand of OX457037.1, from coordinate 54,491,665 downwards.
TACATGCATACATACATACATACATACATAGTTACACACATGCATGCACAAATACGTACATACATACATACATACATACACATACATACATAACCATATGGATGGTCCACTAACGATCTTTAACGAAGGCTAGTGGACCTGCATAGCTAATCATGTAGGAGGGTCTTGTGACCATCGTCCTGTCTTCCATCGGCGATCGTTGATTGCAGACACACACCCACAAACGCATACACACTTACATAATTATATGAATGTATGCATGTATGTATATATGATTTTATGTATGAAATCGTATGTATGTATGTATTGTATGTATGTATGTATGTATGTATGTATGTATGTATGTATGTATGTATGTATGTATGTATGTATGTATGTATGTATGTATGCATGTATGTATATATGTATGTATATATGTAGGCTATGCATGCACGTGTGTTTGTATGTATGACATTGTATGTATGTATTGCATATAATATGTATGTGTGTATGACATTGTATATAGATGTATGTTCATATGTATGTACGTATGTATGTATGTATGAAATGTATTTATCAACTGACGACTGGCGAACGATGGATGAACGTAGGCAGAGGGTGGATGGCTGAGATTGTCTGCGCTTCTGTTGCAATCACTGCAGCAGCTGGTCCAACGGTTGATTACGTTCTGACATGCTATCATGGATTATGCTATGACGACGGCTAAGGATAGGCATACGAGCAATTCAGTATTCACCCCAAACCATGAAGACCCAATTTCACTCTCATTCATCAACTCACCCACCAAATCAGTCATTCACTCACCCATCCATTCATCCACCGACCAATTCAATCAACCATTCAATCATTTGCCCATCCATTCATCTATATCCCATCAGCCTTTCACTCATCATATACCCATCCATCAAATCAGCAAGTAAGTATGATGCACCAGTCACTCATTCATCCGACCTGAAACTCTCCAACTCCTCTACGCGCCCATAAGCCACATCCAATCACACACCCACACAGCCAATTAGCCATTCATGTCCACCAGTCTACCTTTGCGCGAAGAAGCCACACGTAGACTAAACAGGCAAGCCTTCCCTAACAACAGAAACACCGACTGCGCCATGAGCCAAGAGTACTAACGATTGCAACGTCCGCAGGTTATGGTTATAGGCTGCGGGTGATGATGAGGATCAGGTGCAGCTAACGATATCTTGTTACTGTTAATGGCGCTCAGGCAGAAGAGACGAAAGACGCCGTTCGTTCGTTCGTTCGTTCTTTCGTTCGTTCGTTCGTTCGTTCTTTCGTTCGTTCGTTCTTTCGTTCTTTCGTTCGTTCGTTTGTTCGTTCTTTCGTTCGTTCTTTCGTTCGTTCGTTCGCTCGTTCGTTCGTTCTTTCGTTCGTTCGTTCGCTCGCTCGTTCGTTCTTTCGTTCGTTCGTTCGCTCGTTCGTTCTTTCGTTCTTTCGTTCGTTCGTTCTTTCGTTCTTTCGTTCGTTCGTTGCATCGGTTGCATGCACGATTGGCTAAATGAGATCGTATGTTGCAACCGTTGATCTACTCTGGACAAATTAACATCCGACGCCGCATCAAAGGAGGAGGGCGATGAGAAGGAGGGTGAGAAGGAGGAGGCGGAGGTGGAGGGGGATGACGAGAATGAAGAAGTGCATGGGGTGAGGGAGAGAAGAATGATGATTCAGAGAAAGACGGAATGCGAAGCAAGAGGAGGAAGAGGAGAAGAAAGACAATGGGGAGAGTGAGAAAGAAGAGGAAGAAGAGGAGGAGAAAGAGGGGATGGGGTAAAGAGGAGGAGGAGAAGGAGAGAGAGGATGGGGAGAATGAGAAGAGGAGGAAGAAGAGGAGTAAGGGGGATACAGATAAAAAAGAAGGAAGACGAGGAGTAAGAGGGATGAGGTGAAGAGGACGATGAGGAGGAGAAAGAGTGGATGAGGTAAAGAGTAGGAAAAGGAGAAATATGATGAGAAAGAATGAGAAAGCGAAAGGCAGTACAGGATGGCAAAAATCGAGGAGATGGAAGAGGAAACGATGGTTATATGGATCATTGGAAAAAACTAAAGGATGGATGAATGGTATTGGCGAAATGGATCAGGCAGTTGGATTATGGACGTACGTGCCTGCGACTAAGGAGAAGACAGAAGTAAGAAATTATTTTGGACTGGAAGACGAATAAAAGCAAGGGCGAAATGAGGTGGAAGGTTGGAAGGGGAAAAACATTGGTCTTCATGGACCACCTTCCATGGATACGCAATGCCACGGCGCTGGTGATGTACACTGTACACTCATTGTACGCTGGGTTCTTTATGTATACATACATGAGATATTTAATTTCTTGTGTATAAAGTAGATTCTGTTCATATGATAGTTAAGAAATGTTCTCTGAGTTTCTAGCATAATTTGGTTGGCCATGATCAGACTCTTTCTCAACTAAATTATTGTCTCAGCCTCTCAGGTGGCCCTCCATGGCTTGCGGGACCTCTTGCCACTTATGGGTCTCCTGCGTAAATCGACAACAAATTAGAAATGTAATATTTTGGTGTTCTTACTTCATTTATGTTGGCTGCAAAATAAAGCATGTTATGTTATACCACTTGTTTCTATGTGCACTTGCTATAGCGCCACTTTAAGCTCACTACTCAGAGGCGCTCCCGACTACAGAGCGGACACTGCCTCGGAGTTTCACGCTGAAGCGCTGAGCAATTGCGAGTGAAGGACTTGCCCAAGGTCCCTACGCGGCGACTTGAGGTGGATTCGAACCTGCAACCCTTCGACTGCAATGCGACAAACATACCCATATACACCACCGCGCCCAACAAATATCTATGTTATGTTATGTTACGTTATGTTATGTCAGTCATGTCATCTCATGTTATGTTATGTCAGTCATGTCATGTCATGTCATGTCATGTCATGTCATGTTATGTTGTATAAACACGTTATTCGTCGATGAGTGCAGGATGAGAAAGTGAATGAGCGCATGCAGAAACCAATGCATCATCATCCATGCAGAGAATTAGTTCGGCCAACGAAGCCAATAAGTAAGGGATTCTGTTTGCAGATGGTATACGCAGGTATGACATTTGCTGCACATGATATTGATTAGGAATGACTGCGATCACACATTTCGTCTTACAGAGTTTTCTACCATCGTTTCGTTTGTACGCATGTGTGTGTATGTATGCTTTTTGCTTTTATCTACGTATGTATGCTTGTATGTATGTATGCATGCATGCATGCATGTTTAGACATAGAAATACAGCAGGAAGAGCAATTATAGTCTGACCTAAGAACAAAGCAGCGGTTGTAACTTGTAAGAACCTTATGGTTTTTAACTGAAGTAGAAATGATTTACATTTAAAAAAACACCTACAAGGTGGGCCATAAAAAGTAATCCTACGGATTTTTACCAATATCTTGGCCAAAAATATAACTTTTCAAATCAAATTTTACGGGCTTAAAGGTAATTCATATCTACGCACAACAGCCAAATTTTACGTAAAGTCTTTTTTTAAATACTATATTACCAAGATATTGGCAAAAACCGTAGGTGTTACTTTTTTATGGTTCACCATGTAGATTCTGTGCACCCATAATTTATTCTAACCAAAGTTTTTGATAACCTGCAGTTTCCTAAATCTGACATTTCAATGCCAATGAAAGTAAAGTGGAATTACAATTGTCCAGACGACTCGAAACCGATTCCAAAAGGACTTAACGAGATTACGGTAAGTACCGAGACTTACCACAAACGACTAATTCTTTTCATGCCAAAAATAATGATTATTAATTTAATTTACAGTTTGGTTTAATCTGGTCAGTGCTGGACATGTAGATACTTATTCGGAACAAGTGCTGCACAAATAGCATCACAGAATCACGTGGCCAAAGTAATTAACGCGTCAAACTTCAGAAGTTGATGATTGACTCGTCGTCCCTTAGCGACAGAAGATCACGGGCAAAGTAGCTTGAGTGGAAATTAAAAAGCGTTTTTCCGACACACTAAGAAGCCTGCTTAAGGACATCATGGGTCCACTACGCGCAGCTGTCAGAACTTAACTCGTCAACGTGATGAGAGAGAGAGAGAGACAGACAGACAGACAGACAGACAGACAGACAGAGACAGACAGACAGATAGATACAGAGACGGCGAGAGAGACAGAGACAGAGAGAGAGAGTGAGAGAGAATGACAGACAGACAGGCAGACAGACAGACAGAAAACAGACAGACAGAGAGACAGAAAAAGAGAGAGACAGAAACAGAAAAAGACAGAGAGTGTTAGAGAGAGAGAGACAGAGAGAGACAGAGACGGAGACAGAGACAGACAGACATAGAAAGAGAGACAGAGACAGTGGGAATGACAGACAGACAGACAAACAGACAGAGAGACATACAGACAGACACACAGAGAGACAGCCAAAGAGGATCGCAGTTCTCTTACCGATGGACGTGTAGACGATGACGAATATCACAGATAAGAGCAGAGCGACGCCCGTCGTAACGAACGCGATGTTAAGGATTTTCTTGAGAATAATGTTGCTTGCGTTTTGCGACCGATTTATCTCCTGCAGCTTCCGCGCCGTTTCCGGGTCACCCGACTGGAGTCGATTGTCCTGCAACCGTCGGAGGAGCCGCTCCAGCAGCGACGTTTCGTTCCCTGCCGCCTTCGTTTTCTTGGCCCCAGCAGTCTCCGAGCTACTGCCGGCTGCCGTTGACGCTCCGTCCGACTGTGACTGACCAGCCAAAGCTGCGGGATACATAAATCATAAAAATATAATGAATACATCATAAACAGCGATTCTAGTAAAAATTCATGAGAATGCGGAAGCAGGTTTTCTTAAAAGAATTTAATTACGCCTCGTGGAATGGGAAGTTCTACGGCGCCATAGAGGATTAATAACCGTAATCGTTATCGTTAACGTAATTGTAATCGTAATCGCAATCGTTATCGTAATTGTAATCGTAATCGTTATCGTAATCGTTATTGTGATTGTAATCGTAATCGTTATTGTAATCGTATTCGTAATCGTAATCGTTATTGTAATCGTAATCGTAATCGTTATCGTAATCGTAATCGTTATCGTAATCGTTATCGTAATTGTAATCGTAATCGTTATCGTAATCGTTATCGTAATCGTAATCGTTATCGTAATCGTAAGCGTAATCGTTATCGTAATCGTAAGCGTTATAGTAATCGTAATCGTAATCGTTATCGCAATTGTTATTGGGATCTTCAAATTTATCAGGCGCCACTCGAAAGCCAAGGGCAGGGCACCAGTTTGTTCACGAGCGCTGTTCTAGTCAGAAGGTTCATCCAAAAGAGTAGTTGAAAAGAGGTCGTAGTCTGGTAACGAGAGGATCGATCAGAGGTGGCAGAGTATTATACCTGCAGCTGATGGAACTGAACCACTGAACCACACTGATCGTTCAATTGCTACCTTGAGTCTTATGCTCTCAAGTCGAGCGATCCACTCAACCAAAGATGACGTCCTGTACTTGAGTATACAAGCGTTGACAGTTACTTTGTCATTAAGGATATGAATAATCACAATTCCCTTCTCAGCATACTTGAGTATACAAGCGTTGACAGATACTTTGTCATCAAGGATATGAATAATCACAATTCCCTTCTCAGCATACTTGAGTATACAAGCGTTGACAGAAACTTTGTCATCCAGGATATGAATAATAATCACAATTCCCTTCTCAGCATATTATGGATCTCATTGCATTGAATTTAAAAGCGGTTGTTCAGTACACAGCAATTCAATTGGATGATGACAAAGACAAAGTCAGTCAATATTTCCAACGCAAATCAATATTAATGTCAGACCACATACTTGACAATATTTACAGAAGCAATGTTTCAAACGCTTCCATATAATCGCTATCGTCAGATTCGACCTGAATACCTCTCACTCAATGTTGTCAATGACGCTTTGATTGTTGCAATTTCTATCGTTGTTGCAAATTGGTTGGTTTCAGAATTCTCTTTAGGATCAGTTACGTTATACTGCACAAGGTGGGAAAAATACCTCTAAGATTTTTTGCCAATATCTTGGCCAGAAGTAAGACTATCGAACTGAAATTTTGCAGACTTAAAGATAATTCATATTTACACAAAATGGCCAGATTTCATCAAAATATTTCAAACAGTACAAAAGTTATAAGCTTATCCCTTTCAGTGAGACCACCCATCGAAAAACCCTGTATATGGCTATTCAATTAAAGAATATGTGGCAACTGCGATATACATCAATTTCGAACAACCATAAGTTCGTGTCATGAATCCAAATGTATCCGAGAGATGGCATACGTGCATCAGGAGAATGACAAACGACTTTCGTAAACATCTCCGCCGCAATTTGAATCCCAGCACAGTATTAAACAACAATGCACGAATTATTGTCAACGAGATCAGATGAAAACATCGTGTCGCCTCTACCAAGAATTCACTGAAAAGTTTCGCACAGTAGGGTAACTCCGATTCTGTTTTGAAGAAAGGAGCAAGTCATTTACAATGACGATACTAATTGAAGCCGTCAATACCTACTTGGCAACAATGGGTGAGTGAGTGGTTAGGTCGGAATTGTCGATATCGATCAAATTGAGGCGTCAGGAGCATTGCTTCTGTGAATATTATTAAGTTTGGACTGACAATAATAATATTGGTGGGTTAAAAACATTGTTTGACTTTGTCTTTGTCAACATCCAATTGAATTTCTGTGTACCGAACAACCGCTTTCAAATTCAATGCAATGAGATCCATGCGCACCGAAGCTAATTGTGATCATTCATGAATATCCTGTAGCCTATAATATGTCAACGTTCAGTCCCCATATGAGCCATCTTGGGTCTAGCCCGAACACAAAGGTATTGGGTAACCATCAAACAATGAAAGCAACAATAGAACAACGGATAACAAACAACAGAGTTTTCTGGCTGTATGGTTCTGATGAATTTCCACCGGACCACTGACCGAAGACGAAGGGATTTACGATGGTAATGTGCATTCACGTGCTATACATGTACGAGCATGGAACAATGAATAACAGGATCAATGTTGTGATGTATGTCGAAAGCACTGTCATTTTCTACGGTTGTATTCAACATGAACGGTAGAAGTCCATTATAACTCATTTATTTGTCATTCGTTTGTTTGTCATTCATTCGTTTGTCATTCACTCGTTTGTCATTCATTCGTTTGTCATTCATTCGTTTGTCATTCTTTCGTTTGTCATTCTTTCGTTTGTCATTCATTCGTTTGTCATTCATTCGTTTGTTCATTGATTCAATCATTTGTTTGTTCTATTGTTCGTTCGCTCACTTATTTTGTCGCTCGTTCGTTGGTTATTCACTAACTAATATTTCTTATTCTCCCTCTCACTCTTTATTTATTCATATATTCATACATTTTAATCCTCCTTTTATTCTTTCTATTCATGCATTCATTTATTTTATTCCATCCATTCTTCTGTCACTCCCACTTTTCATTCTGAATCAATTAATTCGTTCGCTTTGTTCATTATTACCATGTTGTTCCGCATTGGTCTTCCATTTATTCATTGACTATTATATCTCATCCTCCCTCTCACTCTTCATTTATTTCTACATTTATCCATTTTATTCCTTCAATTCTTCTTTCTATTCATACATTCGTCCACTTGATTCCTTCATTTCTTCATTCTCTCACTCTCTTCGTTATGAATCAATCAAGTCGTTCTCTTTCCTTTTTCATCTCACATGCGACCAATGTTTCGTTCGCAAGATTCTTACATTTCCATTTCGAGATATTCACTCATGAAGACGCGTTCTCCGTGAAATAACGTCTACAGGTCTAAGGCTACATATGTCGGGAACAAGATTATTATTCATAGTTCTGTCACTGTATTATCATTTCTGTACTGTCGTATAACCACAGTATAAATAACAAACAGTACGTCGACTAGAATTGCTGCTGTTGACTAGTTTTGCTGGTCACGTGATCATGACACAGCAAAACGCCTCCATTTTAAATAGGCTGTCTAAGTAAATGTAAAGATGTCTATGGAGACCATCGGCTTAAAGAAAATGGCGCACGGTGGGCGGGGCCACACTTTCAAAATCAGTCAAAAGAATCGTGTGACTGATTTTGAAAGTGAGGCTAGCCCCGCCCACCGTGCGCCATTTTTTAAAACCCGGTATCGCTAGCCTCACTTTCAAAATCAGTCACACATTCTGACTACAGCAGAGGCCGAAAGTCGACGTAGCCTACTGTTTGTTATATAATACTGTGCTCTATAACTGCGAGCACACATCAGCGCATTGCTCTATCCGATTGTTAGCAAACGTACGTTGTCAACCATAATATGTCGTTTTCCTCATCATCATAATATACGCGACACAACAAAGTCCGGGATGGTCACTTATACTTCCATATATCACAGTCGACTCATATATATATTATATATTATATACCATTTATATAGCGCCCTGGTGTGCACTGTAGGTTAGCGACCGCGTCTGGCTGTCTTGTAAAGATAGGATGAAATAGATAATGCGATATTGCTGACGGTCTATAATATTAAACGCGAGGAGTATCATGGTCGGGTGATAAATCTAATAAATCCTCTCATAAGCGGATCGACCGACCGACCGAGGACTGTGTGTATGTCTGTAATCATATCAGTTCGGTCGCAATATCCCGTCAGCGCATGCGTGGAGACGACAGCACCTGGACACTAGGGAACCAGGAGGAATGATGGGTGGACGTGACGTCCAGTTAATCGCCCTTCCAATATGTACTCAACGAATGGACGTGGGGGTGGGGGTGTTGGGCGAAGGATGGACATGTGACTGACCGGTGCTGTTATCGTATGGCACCAACTGACCCAATAATAGCAATATGCTGATGCCATTGTCAGAACAGTCTAGCGATAACAATATCAATTATTGCAACGGCTCCTGCTATCGTCGGCATACTCGGGGTCGTCATTGCCGTTATTGTTATCATGGTCATCTATTGTCTGCTATGCATTTGTCTTTGCTGTTACCATTGTTGCAGTCATAATCGTCATCCTCAAACTATCATCATCATCATCGCTCTCATCATCGTCATCATCATCATCTTCACCAACGTCATCATCATAGCTTATAAATAAATTATCTTCGTCTTCATCATCATTCATCATCACCTGCATCGCTTCGTCATACAAATCAGCATCAGCATCTTCATCATCTTTGTTATCATTGCCATTGCCATTATTAAGTCGTTTGCCTAACGACTTCTAAAATCATGTAGAACAGGAAATGTTTAGAACTATATAGAACTATACAGTTGTGCTTTCAAACGAAATTCCGATTTTCTCGAATTTAACAAACGAATGAAAATCTAGAAATTCTATAAGGTTGTAAATCTGCCATCAGTAAAAGCCTGGTTTAGAAGCCACGACTTGTTACATTATCAAGAGTTTGTAATGACTACTCGCAATGATTAGTTGTGTGTACACCGATACTGTGTCCAAAGTCCAAAAATCTCAGATTTTTCTCAATTTTTGCATTTGTTGAGCGTAAGACAATGCCCAAAATATCCATTGTATCCAATAAGTTAGAAACCGGTAAATTCTACCATTCAAGAGCTTTCCAATGGTATTAAATTTGTTATATTACAATCAAGGGTTAGGATCTAAAGGCATTTAGAAGTTGGACACATCAGGCGCAAATTATGTCAATATGGGTAAAATTTGGGCGGCTTGAGGGACCCCTAAATATTTTTGTGGTGTCATAAAATTTTACGGGTGTTATTATGGGACCATATGGAAACTTTTTAGGGGGACTGCATAGAAAATTTCGGGGAAAATATTTCTTGGGACACCCTATTATATATGCGAAAAAACGGTAATCCGAAAATTTACGCCTAATTGGTGTTTTATCGATTTTCTTGTTTTAGATCTACCATTTGCGACTTCCGACCCCTTAATAAGGGGTCCTTATGCGACAGCAGGTCACATATTGTTAAGTTTGGACTGACGATAATATTAGTGGGTTTAAAACATTGTTTGACTTTGTGATGTGATTTACGATGGCATAATGTGCTTTCACGTGGTACATGTACATGTACATGTACATGTACGAGCATGGAACAATGAATAACTGGATCAATGTTGTGATGCATGTCGAACGCACTGTCACTTTCTACGGTCGTAATCAGCATGAACGGTAGAAGTCCATATATAACTAATTTGTCCATTCTTTCGTTTGTCATTCATTCGTTTGTCATTCATTCGTTTGTCGTTCATTCGCTTGTCATTCATTCAATCATTTGTTTGTTCGATTGTTCGTTCACTCACTTATTTTGTCGCTCGTTCGTTGTTTATTCATTAACTAATATTCTCCCTCTCACTCTTTATTTATTCATATATTCATACATTTTATTCCTCCTTTTATTCTTTCTATTTATTCACACATTCGTTTATTTTATTCCATCCATTCTTCTGTCACTCCAACTTTTCATTCTGAGTCAATTAATTCGTTCGCTTTGTTCATTATTACCATGTTGTTCCGCATTGGTCTTCCATTTTTTCATTGACTAATATATCTCATTCTCCCTCTCACTCTTCATTTATTCCTACATTCATCCATTTCATTCCTTTCATTCTTCTTTCTATTCAAACATTCATCCATTCTATTGCTTCCTTTCTTCTTTCTATTCATACATTCATCCATTTTATTCCTTCCTTCCTTCCTTTCTTCTTTTTATTCATACATTCATAAATTTTATTCCTTCCATTCTTCTTTCTCTCACTCTCTTCGTTATGAATCAATCAATTCGTTCTCTTCCCTTTTTTCATCTCACATGCGATCAATGTTTCGTTAGCAAGATTCTTAGGCCTACATTTCCATTTCGAGATATTCACTCATGAAGACGCGTTCAATTGCAAAATAACGTTTGCAAGTTTAAAAGGCTATACATATGATGGAAAGATGATTATTATTTATAGTTTTGTCCCTGTATGGTCATTTCTCCACTGTCCTATAACCACAGTATAAATAACAAACAGTACGTCGACTAGAATCGCTGCTGTTGACTAGTTTTGCTGGTCACGTGATCATGACACAGCAAAACGCCTCCATTTTAAATTGGCAGTCTAAGTAAATGCAAAGATGTCTATGGTGTCCATCGGCTTAAAGAAAATGGCGCACGGTGGGCGGGGCTAGCCTCACTTTCAAAATCAGTCAAACGAATAGTGTGACTGATTTTGAAAGTGAGGCTAGTCCCGCCCACCGTGCGCCATTTTCTTTAAGCCGGTATCGCTAGCCTCACTTTCAAAATCAGTCACACATTCTGACTACAGCAGAGGCCGAAAGTCGACGTACTGTTTGTTATTTTATACCGTGCTCTATAACTGTGAGCACACATCAGCGCATTGCTCTATCCGATTGTTAGCAAACGTACGTTGTCAACCATAATATGTCGTTCCTCATCATATGATCGAGACAACAAGTCCGGGATGGTCACTTATACTTCCATATATCACAGTAGACTCATATATATATATATCATTTATATATATATATATATATCATTTATATAGCGCCCTGGTGTGCACTGTAGGTTAGCGACCGCGTCTGACTGTCTTATAAAGATAGGATGAAATAGATAATGCGATATTGCTGACGGTCTATAATATTAAACGGGAGGAGTATCATGGTCGGGTGATAAATCTAATAAATCCTCTCATAAGCGGATCGACCGACCGACCGAGGACTGTGTGTATGTCTGTAATCATATCAGTTCGGTCGCAATATCCCGTCAGCGCATGCGTGGAGACGACAGCACCTGGACACTAGGGAACCAGGAGGAATGATGGGTGGACGTGACGTCCAGTTAATCGCCCTTCCAATATGTACTCAACGAATGGACGTGGGGGTGGGGGTGTTGGGCGAAGGATGGACATGTGACTGACCGGTGCTGTTATCGTATGGCACCAACTGACCCAATAATAGCAATATGCTGATGCCATTGTCAGAACAGTCTAGCAATAACAATATCAATTATTGCAACGGCTCCTGCTATCGTCGATATACTCGCCGTCGTCATTGCCGTTATTGTTATCATGGTTATCTGTTGTCTGCTATACATTTGTCTTTGCTGTTGTTATTGTCACACTCAAAATCGTCATCCTCAAATTATCATCTTCATCATCATCATCATTATCATCATCATCATCATCATCATCATCATCATCATCATCATCATCATCATCATCATCATCATCACCACCACCACCACCACCACCACCACCACCATCATCATCATCATCATCATCATCGTCATCATCATCATCTTCACCAACGTCATCATCATAGCTTATAAATAAATTATCTTCGTCTTCATCATCATTCATCATCACCTGCATCGTTTCGTCATCCAAATCAGCATCAGCATCTTCATCATCTTTGTTATCATTGCCATTGCCATTATTAAGTCGTTTGCCTAACGACTTCTAAAATCATGTAGAACAGGAAATGTTTAGAACTATATAGAGCTATACAGTTGTGCTTTCAAACGAAATTCCGATTTTGCTTGGATTTAACAAACGAATGAAAATCAAGATATGCTACAAGGTTATAAATCTGCCAGTAAGAGCCTGAATTTTGAATCGACCGAAAACTTAGATCTCTATTATAGCACATCATGTTCGATACTAGTTAAAGTCGACAAGAGATAAAGATGGGAAAGGATTTGACTGCATGGCTGAGTGCGAATTGTGCGACGTTCCTGTGTAGCCTGCGGTTGGTCAGGGCTGGTCCATTGATCCCAAGTGTAGAAAATCGCTCCTCACGTCCGTGATAAATTTTGCAGATCCAAAACTTCTCCTTTCCAGTTTGTGGGATGCATCATAGAGTAGAGATCAGCTGAACTATCAAGGGAGTGCATGGTCGGAGCTTCAACCAGTCAGGTGAGATGATTGCTTACAGCGTTCAGCTCCACCTTCTGAGTCCTGTCCTAGCAAAATCAATTTCAATCAGCGCACTGTGCACTGGCCGTACACCGTTCGTGAGATGTGGGAGAGAAATGACACGCAGTTTCAAATGCTGAGGGTATAGGTCTCATAGGAGAAATTTAAGTCGTTGCCGTATTTATCTTGATATCACATAGAAAAAGATAGTAAGTTTATAGTTCTGGTTTTATCGTTATATGTAATTTAGTCTTATTGTAAATTTACATGTAAAGCGTGATAACGGCGTATACACCGTCGTTTTGTATCGCAATCTCAAAATATCTAAAGTGCAGCTCGAGAGCCATGCGCACGCTGCAGGGCATCAGCTTATTCGCGAGCTTGTGTCGAGCATAGAGTGCCACTCGGATATCAATTGGAATAGCATCAGAAATACGCATTAATAATATCTTTGGATTATTGTAAAATTTATTATAATTTATAGGGTTCCGGTTCTTCCAAATATGCACACTCGATCGTTATCACTTGCTTGTAAATCGTGGATGGCCTTGTTACAAAGACAGGTCAATTATCCAACGTACTATATAATAGTATGTGCCATCTAAAACGAATTCTCTTTCCACGAAGTCCCCGTTCGTTTTTCTACGAATTGGTCAGATGACACAGCTGTATGCAAACGAGGATGGAGTCCTTGTGGACGCCGCCGTCTACTCGACTCTTAACCTTGGACTGATTGCTTCGTGAGTTTCATCGTGTGTTGCGAGCTTTGTTTATCGACTTAACGTCATATTTCGACTTCGCTATAATCCAGGACCGGGAGTTTGAATATGCGTTAACTGTCAGTCGCTTATGGAAAATATTTGGTAGGGATCTACATGTTTGCAAGAGACTGCTGGTGGATATCCTTCTCAAACTGCAAGAGCATCATTCGTGTGAAGGTGAACTAATCTTTCGTTTAGTGTGCTACGACATCAACCAAGTATAATAGGCCTATATTGTAGCCAGTGGCAGCGCAAGACATTCTTTGTAACCATGGATGGATGGCACATCCAAGACAGTCATGCGAGTAACAAGTGCAAAGAAACTATTTATGTCCCAAATTAATACTCGGCAGGTCAAACTTCTGGCAGGGCACTGGCATTTTCACCAGGGCGTTTGTCCTGCCATACCCTGGTGAAAATGTCCGTAACTGCCTTTAGCCAGAAGCGTTTGTGGGAGTCACTTAAACAGCCATGCATAGAAATGTACCCAACGGTTTGTTGCAGTTTAACGACACTGCCAGCGCTCGTGAATAAGCTGGTGCCCCGCGCTTGGCTTTCGAGTAGCGCTTTAGAAATTTCGAGTCTACGATTACGATTACGACTGTGTAATATCAAAGACCATTAGGGTCGCCCTCCTCCTTTATTCTGTCTTGGGACTGGCACTGTCAACGTACGAGCCGCGATGGAGCTAATGCATACAGTATAAAGATAATGGGTTCTTATGAAGGGTGGCACAATCAGAAGACTAGATGGACGCTGGTTCCCTTCCCGCCCGTGGCCTAGTCGCATCATGTTATACACGCCACAGTTAGCCACAGTTAGCCACAGTTAGCCGCAGTTAGCCACAGTTAGCCACAATTAGACACAGTTAGCCACGGTCAGCCACAGTTATATATTTAGCCACTATAGTCTCATAATGTTATAGCCGCCACAGCTATCCTCAGTTAGCCACAGTTAGCCACAGCTGGTCACAGTTAGCCACAGTTAGCCACAATTAGCCACAATTAGCCACAGTTAGCCACAGTTAGCCACAGTTAGCCCCATATTGAGCCACATGCAGGATGTGGTTATACCGAGTATAACAATACAATCTAACCTGGATCTGTCATGAAAGCGGCTTTGGACGTCGACGGTAGACTGGATTGCTGCATAGCTTCAATGCTTTTGCTGATAATATATATCCAAACGATTTCGTCTCATGTACGCTTCGTCCTCCGGACTACCGGACTGACATGCGGACGAACAGACGGACGGACGCCGGACGGGAGGACTGACGGGTGACTAAGGCGAGCGACACCGAAGCGCTGCCGCTGATGATGCTGCTGATGCCGCTGATGCCGCTGCTGCCGCCGTCGTTGGTCTGCGTTCGATGATTGGTGTCGCATACATAGACATAGACAGAGAGAGAGAGAGTCGGGTGCGCGACTTACGATGCCATTAATTTATGTCTCCGTTCAACGATATAGAGATGGATTATTTCGCCTCTTCGTCTCTGTGTGTGTGTGTGTGTGTGTGTGTGTGTGTGTGTATCTCTGTCTGTCTGTCTGTCTCCTCTCCGTGTATTTCTCTGTCTCTGTCTGTCTGTCTGTGCCTCTGTCTGTGTCTGTCACTGTATTTTTTCTGTCTCTGTCTGTCTTTGTCTGTCTGTTTCTGTCTGTTTCTGTATGTCTCTCTGTGTCTCTCTCTGTCTGTGTCTGTCTATCTCTGTATGCGTGCTTGTCTGTCACTGCCTGTCTGTCTCTGTCTCTGTCTCTCTTTCTCGCTGTTGATGTTGTTGCTTTGGTGGCGCCAGGGCAAATCCTCCGACGTCGTCTGTCGATCGCTGAGTCGCCGTCGTCACTGGCCTCTGATGATACTGCTGCTGCTGCTGCTGCTGCTGCTGTACGGCGTCGTTCGATGCTGTATGTGTCTCTCTCTCCCTCTTCCTCTCTCTCTCTCTTTCTGCCTGTCTGTCTGTCTCTCTTTCTCTCTCTCTTCCTCCCTCTCTGTCCTCTTACGACCTATATGTACAATTGTACAAATGCATTCGTAGCTGAAGGCGACGCTCGCCCGACCGACCGACGCTCTCACGCTCGCACTTCTCTTCGTCTTCATGTGCACATGTCTCTGACTCTGTAATTGGGCCTTTGTCTGTCTGTCTGTCTGTTTGTCTGTCTGTCTGTACGTCGTTTGTCTGTCTGTCTTTGTATGTGTTTACCGGTGTCCGTATGTGTATACGTCCGTTTGTGTTTCCTTCTGTCTTTTTGTAGGTTTGTCTTACTTTTCGATCGAACTGTAACTCACTCTGTATACAGAGTTCTCGGTCTTTGTCTTTTTCTCTTTCTCTATTCGTCTCGTACTCTGTCTGTCTTGTCTGTCTGTCCGTTTCTCTCTCACTTTGTTCATCAGTTATCTTCATGTGTCGTCTTTCTATCTTTAAACAGCACCGAGTCTTTTTGCTAGTTAGTTGGGTCTTTCGTTATCTCTTCTATGTCCTCATAGTCTTGCCTTTTCTCGTCCATTCCTCTCCAACCTGCAGACGCCATCATCACCGTCGGTTGGTCAGTTGGTCGATCGGTCGGTCAGCGGCCGAAGTCCGTTGTCGCAGCTGATCCTACTCAGACGCCCGCTCAAACAGCTCCGTCCAAATGCATCAGCTCAAACGATGTGCGACGCTGAAGGCAGAAACCCGTCTACATGTATGAATCATTGTATCTCTTCATCATCTTCCTCTTCTGCCTCCTCTTTCTCCTCCTCTTCCTCGTCCAAATCAAATTCCTCCTCTTCTTCTCTTTTATCTTCTCATTATATTCTTCCAACTTCCTCTCTTCCTCTTCCTTTCTTTCTTTCTTTCTCCTCCTCCTCCTCCTCCTCCTCCTCCTCCTCCTCCTCTTTCTCCTAGTCCTTTTGTCCTCCTCCATCCTTCTCCCTTCCATTCCTCCACCCTCTCCTTCTCCTTCTATTCTCCGTCATTCCCCGCAGGCTTCACCTCCCTATTCTATTCCTCCATCTCCACTTTCTCTTTCTCCTCCCCTCCCCGCTCTCCTTCAATTACTCAATACTCATCCTCCTTCTATTTCTATTCTTTTCTGAGACTTTTCATTTTCCACCTTCTTCTCCTTCGATCTCGCCGTCTTCTTTCATCCGTTTTACTCCTCGTCCCATTCCTCTTCTTCCTCCTCCTCCTCTTCCTCCTCCTCCTCTTCCTCCTCCTCCTCTTCCTCCTCCTACTTCTTGTTCACCGTTCTTCTCCTCTTCCATCTCCACCTCATCTTCCCTGCTCTTCTTTTCACTACTCCTCGTCCTTCTCACTCACTAATACCCTCGTAGGCTTCCTTCTCCTCCTTCTTCTCTTCCCTCCTCCTCCTCTTCTTCCTCCTCCTCCTTCTCCTACTCCTTCTCTTCTTCCTCCTTCTCCTTCTTCTCCTCTTGCTTCCTCCTCCTTATCCTCCTCCTCGTCTTCTTCCTCCTCCTTCTCTTTCTCCTCCTCCTCCTCTTCCTTCACCTTCTTCTTCTCTTCCCTCCTCCTCGTCTTCATCCTCCTCCTCCTTCTCCTCTTCATCCTCTTCCTCCTTCTTCTTCTCCTCTTCCCTCCTCTTCCTTCTCCTCCTCCTCGTCTTCTTCCTCCTCCTTCTCTTCCTCCTTCTCCTCTTAATCCTCGGACCAGCGAAACCGACGA
The DNA here is from genome assembly GCA_949752735.1 of Lumbricus terrestris. Taxonomy (NCBI): domain Eukaryota; kingdom Metazoa; phylum Annelida; class Clitellata; order Crassiclitellata; family Lumbricidae; genus Lumbricus; species Lumbricus terrestris. Next base: position 54,474,303 of record OX457037.1, on the reverse strand, counting down.
CGACGACAAGACGACAAGATGACGCGAGTTTTAGATGAATGAAAGAAGATGGACAGAGTGACTCAGAGAGAGACACACGCACACACAGAGACGAAGAGACACAGACACAGAGAGAACGAGTGATAGTGTAAAGGACGAATCGAGGCTCAGGATCCTTCCCTCTCCCTCTCTTCCCCTTTCTACATCCCTCCCACTCCCATTGATCGCCTTTCCCCCACCACCCATCGCTCTTCTTCCTTCTTCATTGGCCTCGTATACGTCAGATGGCGACGCAGGCCAACTTGTCTTTGCCTCTCCGTCTTGTCCTCGTTCTTCCTCGCGACCACTTCCGCCAACATGCAAACGAAACACTCTGTAATTATATTGGAAGAGACTTTCTGAGTGGATTGATGATATAGACCGACTGTATGATCACATGAATGCAGTCAGTGTATATGACTCTTTATGCAGACATGTGTTCTGTGATTGAATATAATATAATTAGAGTCTATACACATTATAGATCTATGCATGCTACATGTAGCCTACATCTCCAGTTACATGTATGTACATTGTAGGCTACAGCTATCTATACGTGGACTTAGGGAGTAATCGGTAGGGGGACTGGTCTGAGTAGACTTGTAGGCTCTCTTGTGGACAGTAGCTAGGGGGACTTGGTAAGGTGGTCCATCCTTGAGCAAGTTTAGACTGGATAAACTGGTTTGACTGGTTTTCAGGGCAATACCGTCTGGGCATTGAGGAAGTTAGTTAATAAGTTAGTTGGTGCGCAGTTCCTGACCTGATCAGACAGGAATCTCTGCTGTTTTATTTTGAGAGACGTTGGGTCGATTTGTCTGTCTGCACGAAGACAGTTTTATCGGGTCTTTCGTGTTGAACTATTTACAAAGAAAACGCTCCTAGACGATGTTTACTACAATATATTGTCAGGTTCCACGACTCTCTCCGACTGGTTCTTGTCATGGGATAGGCTATAGTCACGGTCACTTGACTTCGGGGCGACACCTGGTGACAGACTTGTTCTATATAAGGTCTGACTTCAGGGGGCGTCTCTCTCTGTCTCTCTTTGAGCTGGTGCTCTCTTTGAGCTTGTCTCTCTGACGATGTTAGTTAAGCTATGGTTGGGCTCTGATGTTCTCGGCTGCGGGGTGCCTGCATGGCAGCCTTCTTGTCAGAGTTCGTTAGTTAAGCTTTCGTTCATACACCTCGCCTTGGTGTCGTTAGTTAAGTTCGTTCTTCGCCAGCCTGTTGCTGTGTCAAGATGTTGTTCGTCCGTTCGCCGCTGAATGCCGCGACGTCGTCGACTTCCCTCTGGACTGCAGTGTGGTAACTGTATCAGTTCGTTCTTATGTTGCATTATACCTTTAAACTAGACACGAGTTATTTTATGTGAGTTGAACCAGTTAGGGACCGTAACTTAGGGAACACTACTCACAACATATGGGGGCTCGCCGGGATTTTTTTTCGTTAAGTATGGGGGCTCGCGGAAAATTGTTTCACGATAGTCGAAATTTTGCGTCAGTGGGCGTTTTTCGTGAAATTGTGAATTTTTGAGGGGCGTTTCAGCTCTATTATACGGTTGATATTCCGTTTGACGGTGTTTAATTTTTGGTTGGCCGTGAAGATAGGTCAATGGCTCTTCATTTTGGGAGTTTTGAGAGTTTTGCGAGTTTTTCGAGTTTTGAGAGATGTGTTTGCTCTCGTATGCGGTAGTCATTCCGTTTTGCGTTTTTTGAATTTTGAATTTTGAGAGATGTGTTTGCTCTCGTATGCGGTATTCATTCCGTTTTGCATTGTTGAATTTTGAATTTTGAGAGATGTGTTTCCTCTCGTATGCGGTATTCATTCCGTTTTGCATTTTTGAATTTTGAATTTTGAGAGATGTGTTTGCTCTCGTATACGGTATTTATTCCGTTTTGCGCTTTTGAATTTCGAGTTTTGAGGGGCGTGTCTGCTCATTTATACGGTATTAATTCCGGTTCTATGCTCTATACGGTATTCGGTTGACATTTTTTGCGGTTGAAGTTTTGACGTCGCACTCCGAGGAGTTTTTCGGAAGTTTTTTCGAATGTTGTGAGAGTGTTGAGTTTTTCGAGAGTTTTTCGAGGAGTTTTGCTTGAAAGTTGAGAATTTCGAGAGTTTAGAATTTTGGGGTCGGGGCAACCAAATTTATTGTTCTCTTTCTTTTGTTGGGAAATTGAGAATGTCTCAGGGGAAGACTTTAAAGGAGAAATTGGCCTATGAGACTAAGCAGGTTTCATTTGGGTTTAGTTCGTCGGAAAATGTTGAAGAAGGCGTGTCAGTTTATCGGAGTAATTCTGCTTGCATGGTAGATAAGAATTTAGGTAGGCCTATTCAGTCCGAAGGTGTGTTTCGAGCTGACCTTCATTATGTCAGTGGCGATACACAGGCAAAGGGACAGATGCACGTGTACGACGATGCGTTTGACGATATGTCGAAGGGTAATTTATTTGAAGACAACGACGTGCAGTATGATACTGTATTCGGTTCGTTGCATGACACTGTGGATGATGTTGATTTTGTGCATGATGTGATTTGTGATTCGGATGGTTCGGATGCGTCTGTTGACTTAGGCGTTTCTTTGGAAGGTGTGTCTGTATTGGACTTGGGTATGAGTGCACGGTCGGATGAGCATGATAGTAGGCCTATCAGCTTAGTGCATGATTCTTTTGTTGCAGTTGGCTGCCAGTCAGAGGCTAACGTGTTGTTGAATGTATGTGATGAGTGTACGCAGGAGGTGAACATAATGTTTGATGATGTGCTGGATTTTGTGCATACGTTTGAGGCTGATGAAGATGGAAGTTATTCTGTCTTTGACTTTGTGTCACACGGTTTAAAGTTCATGTGGTGTAGGACATTGTCTGTTCAAAGATTGCATCAGACTTGTTTGAATGTTTTGCATGAGTGTGAAGATAATCGAAGTTGGCTTACACGCAAGGGCGGATACAGAAATTTTCGAAGGGGGGGCCAAAGTCCTATGGAACTACTTTTGGGGGGCCACGTCTACTTTTCGAGCAAAATAGCTGGTCAAAAAAAAGAAATTTTTGAAATGGGGGGGCCATGGCCGGATTGGCCCCCCCTGGATCCGCCCCTGCTTACACGTCATGTGTCTGACCGATTGTTGGCGGAAATAGGCCTTTTGAGGATGAATGACTTCGTTAGCAACGTGATTGCATGTTGGCATAATGACTTGGATTGTGAAGATGGTGCGAAATTGTTTGTACGCAGTAAATTTGATTGGAAGAGTTGTTCTCGAGCGAAAGAGAATTCGGATTCACTTGGTGATTTTGCAGAGACTGTTGAGTGTGAATCAGGAATGAATTTTGTTGTGCATTCGCCGGTTTCGGTGGTTGATTCGTCGCTTGATAGCATGAATGAATCTTTGGTGATGCAATTGAGTGGGACAACGGTTGTGTGTGACACGTCATTGTTGTCTGTTGTCTCGTTGCATGGTTGTGCAAGTGAGAAGATGGTTGTGCAGTCTATGATAACGACTGTTGTCTATGAGACAAGATGGATGATGAGTTGGTGTTGTACGGTGTCTACGGTTGCACTGTTGTCAATGAATGTTGAGTTGTGTGGACGCATGACTAAGGTGAACAAGTGTGTGTTGTCTACGCATTGTTTCGTCTGTGAACATGGGTCGAATGAACTTGTGTTGACTGATGTTATGGTTCATGTTGATAAGGATGTGAATTCTGCAGAAAAGGGGCAGTTTTTGTTGGATGGCATTGTCCGTTTTCACATGTTTCTGGTTGGTGCAGTGAGAAATACTGTGACTGATTCTTTCGAGGAGTATCTGAATGAGCATGATGTTTCGTCAGAGTTATCTGCATGTCAGTTGTGTTGCGTTTACTCGACTGCTTCGAGAGTTATGTTTTAGCCGGTTGGTGTGATGGACTCTTCAGTGAGTGTGAGTGTATCTTCTGTGCATGAAGGTTTTGCAGATGCGTTCTGGTCTGTTGGGCGTGAGTGCAGTGATGTGTTGGCTGGTATTTCGTTGCCAGTAGTTGATGTGAATTGCCATGTCGCTAATTCTTTTGTTTTGTCTTGTGAGAGCGGTTCCTTGCAGATTGACGGCGTGGAATCGGTGGTCTTCAATGGAGTGAGTCTGCGCTACGACTGTGCGAGGCTTCGAAGAAGGAACGTGTGCGCCTTCGTGGGTCAATGGATGGTGACTACCATCTTGGCTTTGACGGTTTCTGGGACGACTTCGCGTGTGTCCTTCGCGAGTGACGAGTACGATGGCTTGTCGCTTGCGTCCCTTCTGTCGAGCGAGACAGTGTCTTCGCTCTTGGCTCTTTGCGAGTCGGCGTCTTCGATGTTCGCTATGGTGTGTCGGCTCACACTGTGGTTTGGCTGTTTGCCTTGGTTCTTCAGTTTCGGTCAGTCACTGAAAAGAGATGTTGCGAAAGAGTTGTTGGAACTTGCGTCTTCGATTGTTTCGAGAATGTGTTCTTGGAACATGCGGCTTCAAGCGCTTCGATCGTTTTCGTTTATTGATCTTGTGTGCAGATTTTCTTTTGGCGATTGATGTGAAACATTATATGACTTTTAGAGTTTCCTAAACCATGTGAAATATTTATGGAAACTTCATTTTGATTTTGTTTCGAACTGTTTTTCTCGAAATCTTGAGTAGAATGTTTAGGGGGAACGTTCATGTACTTGAACGTTTCGCTTGTATAGTTTAACTGATTGTTTTCTTGTCATGTATTTGTACTTGTCGTAATTTCTGATTAGTTATGCGATTCTTTTCTTTGAGTCGTGTAACCTTCTTTCGTGTGCATGCTAGTTAAGTCAGAAACCCTTCTGGTTTCTGCCTTTCGTGGTCGTTCGGGGGTATGTCAGGTTCCACGACTCTCTCCGACTGGTTCTTGTCATGGGATAGGCTATAGTCACGGTCACTTGACTTCGGGGCGACACCTGGTGACAGACTTGTTCTATATAAGGTCTGACTTCAGGGGGCGTCTCTCTCTGTCTCTCTTTGAGCTGGTGCTCTCTTTGAGCTTGTCTCTCTGACGATGTTAGTTAAGCTATGGTTGGGCTCTGATGTTCTCGACTGCGGGGTGCCTGCATGGCAGCCTTCTTGTCAGAGTTCGTTAGTTAAGCTTTCGTTCATACACCTCGCCTTGGTGTCGTTAGTTAAGTTCGTTCTTCGCCAGCCTGTTGCTGTGTCAAGATGTTGTTCGTCCGTTCGCCGCTGAATGCCGCGCCGTCGTCGACTTCCCTCTGGACTGCAGTGTGGTAACTGTATCAGTTCGTTCTTATGTTGCATTATACCTTTAAACTAGACACGAGTTATTTTATGTGAGTTGAACCAGTTAGGGACCGTAACTTAGGGAACACTACTCACAACAATATACAGTATATGTATATATATATATTAGGGTGTTTTAAGGTACATGTGAATTTTTCAAATAAAAGATGTTTTAACGACCAAGTGAAATTACTGTGCCATATCATGTGTAAACTGAGTATCTGAAATTATATCTCGATAGCTGAACATTTAGGACTTGCTCAAGAGGACTGAAGTTAGGAACTCGGTTGCATTGCAAGCATTACAATCTACTATTTCAATACATGCGAGCTGCATGCTATAGAACCCTTCTCAGTGACTAGTTCCCAACAAATAAACATTTATGCTCATGTCGTAACTGATATGATGTTATTTTTGTCACTGGTCACGTGTTGCAAATGGCGGGAAGTGGTGCTTTTCATTCTTGTATCATATGGCAGGCGCAATTCAAAATTTATTACAAAAAGCTGAGATTTAGTTGATAGGCAGTACTGATATCACTTCGGCTATGCAAAGCTGTCTTCACAAAGGAGAGATTCCCATACAAGGCAGTGGCTTAGCCAAGGGGGTTTCGGTGGTTAAAACCCCCATTGGCTTAGGAAATTTAAAAAAAAGTTATTTATCCACTTAAATAAGAAAAACAAAACAATTGTTTACAGTAACAATTGTTTTTCTTACTTTATTCTCTTTGTTACTTTATTCCCTTGTTATTTACTGTAACACTGTTGGTTTGGTGTCAGAAAGGGCATCCGGTCAGGCCATAAAAATCCCCCCGCCCCATCCCATCAGAAATTCTTGGCTACGCCACTGATGCAAGGTACTACTCAATTTACGCCTACACCAAGGAATCAGAGTCTGGATGACAACCTATAAGAGAGAGTAGTACCAATTGTAGGTCTACTTTTCTATTTGAAAGAGATGATCTTGCAGCCCTGGCAGCAGAGATTCTTCTGAGCCACAGTTTCCCCTTACTCTTCACTTGAATGACAAGATCATGCCAGATTTACAGAGACAGGACGATAATGGTATATTTCAAAAGGATGTTACCAAACTATTGGCCATCGTCTTACTCCAATCAGTGACAGCTATTGTCATGTCAGATTCTTGTTGGCTGAGATCTGAGACTGGAGATTGGAAGACGAAATCCTGGCCATGTGTTTGACACAGTGTGGAGTAAAACGAGTTGCAAGGGCGGCATATGGTTGAATGTGGAAGCGAAATTAGGAAAGGACCTCTTGAACCTTCCCATCGATACCATGCATCTGAAATTGCTCTGGAAAAGTTTCACTGCATGATTCTGCAGGGACTCCAGTATTGGAAGTCTAATAGTCAAGAGCTATTAGATCTAATAGTCGTTTTCCAAAGATGATTTCCACCAAGGGAATAAAGTTCAGGTAACCAGGTGCATTTCAACGAGGGCGTTGGATGATTTACATGATCGAGTTGTGGCTTTTCAGTTATCAATTTTCCATTAAGCAACGTCAGAGCGTCGACCATCCAACTCTGAAAAGGTATGGAATGATGTACTTGAAGTGTCACTCTCTCTGACAGCAACTTAGTCTCACGTGAAACGCTATTTCACCTGTATGTCCCTGAAACAATGAAGCCCACAGTGGAGTCCATACTTAAGTCATCATATCTGACCCCACCTAAGAGTGACAAATGATCTGGCAGAGTGACTTTTATCCAGTCCTTCAATAAAGTCCTGGTCAGAAATAAGGGGGAGAAATAATTTGTTCTGCAATGGTCAAGTAAAACCAGATTTTTCAGATGTCCTAAGAGGAATAAACTATGACAACTTACAGTACTTCTTTGAATTTTGCCTTACATCTGATGTTTATGAGTTCAAATTTGCTTGGATCTGTGAAAACTTACAATGTGTCACAATGTCGCCTAAGTGGCTATTCTTCCAGTGCTTTGAGCAAGTCCTAAATCTATTCAGATTTTCATCTAATTTGGCAGGTGACTATATTTCTGAAGGTGGAACACAAAAATATATTGGTCGTTATTAACATCGACATTTCAATTTTTAGACACACCCTAATATATATATATATATATATATATATATATATATATATATATATATAAAATATATGCGATCTAGCCTGCATGACATTGTATTCAAGGACGCGTAGGTTTTTTATTCGGTCATAAATTATAATCTGAGATCTATTCTTTAAAATAATTTTCTTATGGGCTCCAGTGTCCAATCTGACTCTCCCTATATATGCGCATCTCTGACCTCATGTGGGTCGGAATTCGGTTGCCAAAGAGACTGTGCTTATCATGTGCCTCAGTGGGTCTGATTGCTGATTACTGTGAGCAAACCGACAAGCAATCGAATCAACTGGTTCGGAGAAGCATCGTGAACTCTTATAGCTAGTTCTCGACGACCAATACATTTTATTCTCTTGTTTTTATAATATCATGGGCTAGTAAATGCATTATTTCGTTTTCGTTTTTAAATTGTTTCCGTTTGTGGAGGTTACCCAAAACACCCCCCAGCTTTACTATAGAGTCAATGGTAACGTGAAAATGCTCGAATGATTTAACGTTTCTGGTCACATCGATTGGCTGCAGTGTAATCTGAATCTAGGCTGTAGACAGTGTAGAGTATAGGCCTAGACCTACGGAAGTACGGAACCTGTGTCCCCTCTCAGATAAACCATTCCAGTCATAGAAGGTCAGGAAGCACGCAACAAAAAATCACCAGAAACGCATGAGATTCGTCGTGAAAAGAATTACCAACCAATGCACCTTAGGCACGCATATATAGTTGCCTGGTATGGCAGCTATACTCGGCACAGGTAAAATTCGGTACTTGACGCAATAATAATTATTACCATGGCAGAAGTCTCTTTATGAGGACAAATATAATATCTAATCCATCAAAAATGATAGGCTACAGAAGATGAATCAATACTGACGTGTAATTGTTGCTGCTGTCATTTTAAGATGATGATAATTATAATAGTAGTAGTAGTAGTAGTAATAATAATAATAATACTAATAGTAGTAGTAATAATAATAATAATAATAATAATAATAATAATAATAATAATAATAATAGAAATAGTAATAGTAATAGCAAAGCTCGAGGGTACGTACCGTACGTATTCTATTTTTTGAAAGGTACGTACGTATTTTAACGTACCCTATTTTAGGGTACGTAAACAATAATAAAATACGCTAGCCTCGTCATTACTCATTAGGCTATAGACCTTTTCACGCGGGAAATTTTTGTGATCTTTGGTAAATCAGGTTGTGCGTGCGCACTCCGGTGTAGGGCAAAAGAGGTTTTGTGTGTGGCAAAGCTGTCATCTTAGTTATCGTTGAAATTCATTAATTTAAATGAGTTCATAGTATTTATCTTTGAATACAAAAGCTAGAGAACGATATTTATTCAAGCTTGGAAGTATTGGGTTGCAAGTGGACGGTGGTGACCCATACATTGAGGAAATAGATGCGTCGAAGTCATGGACGCATGCACGTTACTCGACCGGGTAAGAGTAACTGTTGTTATTGTAATGTTCTGTAAATTGTTTGTTGTTCCCAATCATATTGATGTAAGCCCACAATGTGATGCTTGGTCTTGGTGGACAATCTAAAGATTTTTTTATAGCCTACAGGATCTTTGATCAAAATGTCACTGGTTATCAGAAAATTTTAATTTGCATTACATGCATGGTATAAATATAGTCAAGATCAGGGCCAGCCTTAAACACAGGCAAAACAGGCAGTTGCCAACAATCTAGGGGCGCCATTTCCCCGAAAACGTGTTTGACAGTCTTAGATTTTTAATTTCTTGGCGTTTTTCAATTCCAATTATTTTCATTTTCAAGACATTTCCAGAGTTTAATCTACTAACAGCCGTATCGTGGAATTCTATTATCTACTAAACTAGTGCAGGCTGTCTGTTCTGTTAGTAGCAAAGCTCGAGGGTACGCGTACCCTAAAATAGAATACGTTAAAATACGTACGTACCTTTCAAAAAATAGAATACGCGTATGATACGTACCATACACGAAAATTTCATTTAGGCCTATGGTTTACTCAGCGACCCCTAGCCAACGTATAATCTGACGTCAACTGTAGGCCTATGCGTCATTGAAACCGGTACAAAACCGTAGCAGTAAATTGAATTCGATAAATTCTTTGGTTATAATTAATTTAATGCAATTTGTACTGTCTTTGTGATGAGAGCTAAGTACACGTCGCTGGTTTAAAAATTGGTGTAGCCTAACTCGAAAGTTGCAGTAGGCTATATCTATAGGCCTATAGCCTACGAGTGAGCGATGCCCAGAGAACGTGGGAAGGAATGGACGCTAGGGTGTCCCACGATTGCACAGGAAAAATATTTTTCTTGAAACTTGAAATGCAGTCCCTCCAAAAAGTTTCCTTATGGTCCTATGATAGTACCTGCCAAATTTCTGGACATTTTGAAAATATTTAGAGGCCGCTCAAAGCTCACATATAATATGTGTAAGTTGTCACAAATTATACGTGCGACATATAGGCCTATGAGTTTGAAATTTTCGGAGGTCCACACTTTGATCCCACTAGCGTGCTTATGTATTGCTTAATAACCTTATATTGCTCTGAAATACTAAAATCTACAAATATGCAACCTTATTGTATTTGCGAATGAGGTTTTTCAAGCATAAGGACGACAGTTAAGCTCTCGAGCAAACGAATGATGTAAATGTCGTGCACTAGGATTGCAGGTCGCTACCTCCACATGGCAATCATCAGTGGAGTAGAAATGAATAAGGTTAACAGATTGTCAGTCTGATTTTTCTCTAGTTGGTGGAAGTAGCCTAAAAACATGTTGGTGTGCTAAAGTTGACCTCTGGACCAGGACAGGAATCAACGGTTGCAGTTTGAACCTTTTGAAGTCGTGAAAGTGTGATGCATTAGGCCTAATTATTGGCAAATGCTTTGAGACAACGGCTTTCAATAACTGCATATTAAATAGAGTTTGCAATGCCTTGCACCCTTCTACATCAGCCATCAGTCGTAACATCTTGTTAACATCACAGAAATCTTTTAAGTCCAGTTGCCTGGTGCATTCTTTGTGTCCTTGGTAAAAATTTGTCCATCAATGGTCTGTAATTAAGCTCTGCAAGCCATTTAAAGATGAATGCTCCAATCTGGTTCACCATCAACCAAACCCTCGACCAATGCTACTGCAGTCTGCATCTAACAAATCATAAGAATTCATTACTGAACAGCTTTAGCGTGGCCATACTCGAAATATGACTATCAAGAATTTTCAAAACTCTTGGTATTCATGGTTGGATTGAACAATTCGGTAGCATTTCGCAAGCCTGTTGCCATCACAGAGCAAGTTGGATGGGTAAGGCAATATAGATCTAATTGCTTTATGATGGAAACGAATCACATATACAGTTGACGACCGTGAATTACAGGGCATCCAACCCAAACAAGTCTCAGATTTGTGATTGACATCTACAGTCAGGCGGTGTTCTCATGTAGAGTCACTGCTCTCTTTGAATTAATCCATAGCTTTATAATTCTGGCAATGCTGCTCTAGATGACAAGTCTGAAAATGATGCAACATCATTCTTGGTATACCAGCACCTAAGATATAAGAGATAGCAATTCTCTCTGTTCTTTCAGTGAGTTCTCATTAATGTGGAATAACGGGGTTATCTCTTCCTAAAAGTTTTTCCCAAACCATGCTGCGTTCAAATATAGTTTTCTCGATCTTTCGGTGAAAGAGTGGCGAGATAGCCAATCGTATAAGACCACGTGTGATTTTTCATAACGTTGGTCTGTGTAAATGACTGTGCTGAACAAACATGACGCAGCTTTGATACAGAATTTCAGCTCAACGATAACGAAGAACGTAGATCGGAGACAATTTCTCGTACAGGTTGTCGAAAAACACAGGCACATGTTTTCTAACCACAATTGTGACAATCTTGTTGACATGTGTAAATGTAGAACGTAGAACTGAAGAACAATTTGAGTGCAGTGATGTAGAATCAGCAGATCAGTATGAGAATAGTAAAAAAATAACGGTCCAGACGTTGATTTGTTGTGTAGCTGCATGGGGTGTGCAATTAAAACTTTACTGTGTGGTCCTAGGACAAATAGGGGTTGAACCTCACAGCCCCCTCAGAATTTCTTACTATGAAGCAGATGAAGGTATGGAGGAGCTAAAACCACGACTTGTTACATTATCAAGAGTTTGTAATGACTACTCCCAATGATTAGTTGTGTGTGCACTGATATTGTGTCCAAAGTTCAAAAATCTCAAATTTTTCTCGATTTTGCATTTTTTGAGCATAAGACTATGCCCAAAATATCCATTGTATCCAATAAAGTTAAATACCTGTTAATTCTACCATTCACGAGCTTTCCAAGGGTAGTAAATTTGTTATAATAGGATCAACGATTGGGATATAAAGGCATTTAGAAGTTGGACACATCAGGCGCAAATTATGCCAATATGGGTTAAATTTGGGCGGCTTGAGCCACCCCTAAATATTTTTTTAGTGTCATAAAACTTTACAGGTGTTATTATGGGACCATATGGAAACTTTTTAGGGGGACTGCATTTCAAGTTTCTAGAAAAATATTTGTTGGGACACCCTAATGGACGCACGTGAAAGTTTTGAAAAATGCGAAAAACAATAATTATTTGATTGAATGCAATTTTTCGACAAGCAGTGTTGGGTTGAATCAGGCAATCGCTTAAGTACATCTTTGAAGTGCTGCAGCAGAACTGAGACGACTGACTGACATTAGTGCATTAAGTGCAATGTAGGCCTATGCTGGATAAAAAAAGACCTACAATATAGCATTGCAGCAATTTACTACGCCGTATACTGGGTGGTGAGTGTTTGCTTAAATTAAATTGAACATTCTTATTATGAGCAATGACGTGGTTAACGTATTTTATTTATTGTTTACGTACCCTAAAATAGGGTACGTTAAAATACGTACGTACCTTTCAAAAAATAGAATACGTACGGTACGTACCCTCGAGCTTTGGTTAGTAGTGAAGATATATGTATTCTGTGATACGAGTTCTTGTAATTGTTTCAATTGCATAATTGTTCACTGTAACCGGTTGGTTCACTCTAACCGGTTGCAGTTTGTCAACTGGATTGTTGAATAAAAAATTATTAATAAAAACAAATAGGCCTAAGGTGAGTGTAATGCTCTTGCTTTTTAAAAAACTTTTTCTGTTGTGACGTGGGGTGGACCATGAGGTAGGGTTCAAACTGCATATGTATGGTTTGCCTGGGGTGCCAAATGCAAGCTTTGCCTGGGGTGCCAAATGTTTGCTTTGTCCGGGGTGCCATTTTGACTAGGGCCGATCCAGGTCAAGATATCTGTATAGTGATTGATTTCTTTTTCCAGACTGGGAGAGGTGTGTTCACACATTGCTGCTGTGCTGTTCAAGATCGAGACCACTGCACTACTGCACTACTACCAGAAGTCGTGTACATCTGTGCCGTGCCAGTGGAACCAATCTTTTATCAGATGAGTAAGTCTTTGAAGTGTGATTATTTGCACGTTTGTCATTGAGCACATAGGTTTTGTGTCTCACCTTTTCATATGTGCTATGTCATCTTTGAGGGTCTGAGATGTTATGTGTAATTTTCAGATTCATCGAAAAAATTTATTGTGTACTTGGTCACATTGGATCCTTGAGCTGTAATGCCAACAATTGAATGTTCCAAGAAGTGTTAATTACTGATATGTTTAGTTTATTCACCAGAAAAGTAGAAGGTACAAGAGAAAATTTTAGTTAAAAACAGTGAGATACAAAACTAGCATGCATTAGATGATCAATTCTGTACATGTAATCTCATTAGGCTCTTTTGTTCAATAGAACTGTTTACACTTAATTTGGAGGAATGGACACAGGACGAAACATTTTGATTTCGATATTATGAAGAAATGGTACAATTAAAAAAATTACTCTTGTACATATAGCAAGCTACTTAATAAATTATTCAAATCTTAAAATTGACAAATACTTTATTCAGCGTTGGTAGATGAGAACTGTGTCTATATCTATACTACAAAGTGTTTTGGTTTGTTTTGTCCTTAGGTTAAAAACCAAAGAAAGTATGTGACATCGACTTTGATCAACCGCATCACGGAATTCCTCTGGTTTACTTATTTTCATTTTCTTTTAATATATCTATACTACAAAGTGTTTTGGTTTGTTTTGTCCTTAGGTTAAAAACCAAAGAAAGTATGTGACATCGACTTTGATCAACCGCATCACGGAATTCTAGCACCAACCGTAACTCCTTGTCCAGAACACTTGCCTGGTGAACCGAAATCAGAAAAGCCAAACCACACCTCGTTATTCCTGGCAGACTTGAAAGTCTGTGCTCCGGACGCTGTGATATTTACTGTGCTAGAGCCGAAACTTTGCAGAGTATCTGCTCCTAGGTTCAGGGCTGAAAGTGGTTTGGAAAAGTTGTCGGGTCGGACATTGGCAGACGAGCCGACGCTTTTGAGCCAAAAATTTCTTAAATAAGACCATTTTACCTATTTTTGATATATCACAGCCTTTTTAAAAGTCGTTTGCCCACAATTTTTAAACACGCGACCCGGCTGAGACCCGGCGCCAGCAGGTCACGAAAATCAATGCCGAGTCACAGACCCCGACAGACCCGGCTCACTTTCTGCCCTGCATAGGTTTACAGTAAACATTGGACAATTGTATAATTATAGTTATGATATGTTTTCAGAAACAGAATTGAAACATTTATGCAAAAACACGTTTCAGAATTTGGTTGCAATGCAATGGGAAAGCAGTGCACTGGAAGCAACCGCAAGATTGCAGTGTTAGAGTGGCCTGTGGCATGAATGTCGAAAAGGCAGCATTAGCGAGTCTCTCTTTCACGATGCCATGCATGCACAATCCACCTGAAAGCCTCCTACAGAAGACCATGCATTGCATTTAACCACAAAAAAATGCTGCTACAAGGTATGGTCTTGAAAGTGAGAATATAGCAGCTCAGCAACATTTGGCGAAGTTTTCTGATTTACATGTCAATCTCAAAATTGAAACCTGTTGATTTTTTAATTAATCCTATAACATACCCAATCCTGGTTGTACTCCAGACAGGCATGTTACATGTAAGCCAGTATATTTTGTCTTGGCATCATCCATTTCAATTGAACTTACTCCAAATGTACTGTAGGACTTAAGTTTCAGCTTAAGGCTTTCATTGTGTGTGGCTAGATGTGCTTGTTCCATAGTTCCTTGCATTTAATTCTGTAGTAGCCTACTGTGGTGAAATCTTATTGGTCAAAGAATCAATTACCCCAATGAGCTTAGCAACTTTTACGCTTAAAGTTAGATAATAATAAAAATAATAATAATAATCTTCGTTTATTAGCATTCAATCTGACAGACCGCAGAATGATTACAGATACAAGTTATACGAAATACGGGCAGCTTCGCTACACAACAGGCTCGGTAGCTTAACACTAATCGCCTAAGTGCTGGAACGCTGGAAATTCAGGGCATTATTTCTTTGAGACATAGAAAGCAAATCGCAGGAAGTGTATTCAGTCCGTGTTTCAATAGACTATTCGTACCATCGGTTTAACAAGAAGTGCCAGTTTCCTTGTTGTAGCTCAGGTCAAGCAGAACAGCGGCTGCTTCCAGGTCCCGTTTCTCTGTAATCTCAGTTTACACCGTTTGTGTCTGTCAATAACCTGCCTCAAACTTGATTGGCATATGGCTGTAGGCCAAACAGAAGATCATTGGAACATAATCAATGTTCAGTTCGTCATCTGCTGGTTTACCTGTTAGCAATACAATAAGCGTACAGGCCCTAGTCTCTGTAAATTTCCCTTTTGAATCTGAAAGATGAACTAATCACAATGAATCTGCCATGTGCAAGTTACTACTGTCTTGTATAATTGCATGTTGTGTTGAATAAAATTTTCTGTATAAAAACTTTTTTATTGGCCTTTCCAACAGTTATTTTCTATGTCCTATCACCAAAGACCTTATTAATGCATGATAAAACACTAATATCTTTGCTATCACTAGCCAAACCTCCCAACAACACAGCCTGCGGCCTGCCAAAATGTCTTATTGATGCTTTCACCATCCAACCAACCCATTCCACCAATCCCCACCATGTAATAAATATAGCTTATTTTCAGACAGTCATATTATAAAGTGTCAACATTCAACAGTTTATTTTACTTGGAGCTTAAGGCCCACCACGAGATCGATAAAAACACACTAAGCGTAAACCAGCATAGACAATTTTTGTAGTGTACGAATTGTTCATGAATGTTTACGTTTAGCATGCTTTATAAATCATGCGAGGGCCTTCAAATGAGCTGTAGTTGTCAAAATGTTAACGGCGATATCAAAATGCCGGTATAGTTAATCATGAAAGTAGAAATAATATAATAATAGGCTATATGATGCAACCCATCGGATCGGTGCATCGTTCCGTCGGCGGTGGCATACGTCCAATTTTTACAATCCAGCGGTTTACACGCGTGGTATTAGTTAAAGGAAAGCGAATATGTTTTACTTTACTTCCCCTAGTACACAAATTATGCAATTCGGTACCGAGTACAACGATGGCATATTAAAATTACTTTTAAAATATTATTGTCAACAACCATGCAACAGCAGCTTTTGCCCTACACGCAAAAAACGCGCGTAGCACTGGCGCACGACGGGATAGCTTCGCCATGGTAACAGTTCCCGCGTGAAATGGTCTATATGAATGTTCAATTTAATTTAAGCAAACACTCACAACCCAGTATACGGCGTAATAAATTGCTGCAATGCTATATTGTAGGTCTATGTTTATCCAGCATACATTGCACTTAATGCACTAATGTCAGTCAGTCGTCTCAGTTCTGCTGCAGCATTTCAACGATGTGTTCTTATGCGATTGCCTGATCCAACCCAGAACTGCTTGTCGAAAAAATTGCATTCAATCAAATAATAGTTGTTGTTCACATTTTTCAAAAATTTCACGTGCGTCCATTCCTACTCGCATTCTCTGGGCATCGCTGACTCGCTGACTGATGCGTAGGCTATAGGCCTAAGCTTATAGATACATGTATAGGCTACCAAAGATATGTATACTGCAACTTTCGAGTTAAACCAATTTGCAAACCAGCGACGTGTACTTATAGGCCAGTCAATTAAGTCTTCAACCCGGACATTTACTATGGCAAGCAAATTTTTGCATGAAAAGTTTGTAAATAGACTAAATAATATGTGGTAGAAATGCTAACAAAATGCGATATGGGGAAATAATTAAAAAAATTATTTTAGTTTTGAGCAGACGACCAACGGCTATGCCTATACGAGTTTGTTTACATTTCAAGGACTGGCGGAAATACGATTTATCTGTTGGAAACACAGTGAAATTGCCGATTTAAAAAAATTAAATATCGATTAATATATTTATTATCTGAACTTTGTAAATGTCGATCTTGGAGAAAAAATAAATACAATTTGATGCAAGAACTCTGCAGTAACTACCCCGCACTTAAGGCCACGCTCATAATGCATAGGCGATGACTAAGCGAAACGCTATACGCACAGTCATAATTTGCACCACACTAATTAACGATTTAAACATATTTCCCCATGTTGGAATTTATTAGCATTTTTATTGTAGTTTATTAGTATTTACGTACAATATTCTGCCAAAAAAGGTCTGCCATAGTAAATGTCCGGGTTCATGATGAGTTTCCCGTATTTTTGACTGGCCTATTAGATCTCATCAGAAATACAGTACAATTTGCATTAAATTAATATTATTATAACCATAGAATTTATCGAATTAAATTTACTGCTATACGCTACCGGAAGTACCGGTTTCAATGACGCATAGGCCTAGAGTTGACGTAAGATTATACGTTGGCTATGGGTCGCCGAGTAAACCATGAATAAAATTTTCGTGTATGGTACGTACCATACGCGTATTCTATTTTTTGAAAGGTACGTACGTATTTTAACGTATTCTATTTTAGGGTACGCGTACCCTCGAGCTTTGAGTAATAGTAATAACAATAACAATAATAATAATAATAATAATAATAATAATAGTAATAGTAATAATAATAATAATAATAATAATAATAATAGTAATAATAATAATAATAATAATAATAATAATAATAATAATAATAATAATAATAATAATAATAATAATAGAAATAGTAATAGTAATAGTAATAGTAATAACAATAACAATAATAATAATAATAATAATACTAATAATAATAATAATAATAATAATAATAATAATAATAATAATAATAATAATAATAATAATAATAATAATAATAATAATATTAATAGACCAAACACAAATTCTGAATTAAATTTTGTCTGCAGATTTCACACGGATCTGTAGAGCTAATTGCACATCATTGTGGGGCGCGGTGGTGTAGTGGTGGCGTCGTTGCCTTGAAGCCGGAAGGTTCGAGGTTCGAATCCACCTCGCCGCGTAAGGACCTTGGGCAAGTTCTTCACTCACAATTGCTCAGCGCTTCGGCCTGAAACTCCGATGCAGTGTCCGCTCTGCATTCGGGAGCGCCTCTGAGTAGAGAGCTTGAAGGGGCGCTATAACAAGTGCACATACAAACATACAAACATTAGTGCTAGTAGCAAAAATTAAGTGTAGACGTATACAGTAGTTTGCTCATAATAATAATAATAATAGTAATAATAATAATAATAATAATAATAATAGTAATAGTAATAGTAATAGTAATAGTAATAGCAATAGTAATAATAATAATAATAATAATAATAATAATAATAATAATAATAATAATAATAATAATAATAATAATAATAATTGTGATAATAATAATAATAATAATAATATCAATATGCACGCAACGGTTCAAAGTAGTTGCATTTAAAGGCACCTTTGAGCACGTTGGAGACGAGAACCTATAAAAAAACTTTTACTATTTATTGCTTTTAAAGCCTGAGCAAAGCTCGAGGGTACGCGTACCCTAAAATAGAATACCTTAAAATACGTACGTACCTTTCAAAAAATAGAATACGCGTATGGTGCGTCTTCTTCTTTTCCGTGCTCTGCCCTTAGGCAGGTTCGAATGTTTGACGTCTCCATTATGTGGATTCGTCATTCATTTAACTTGGGAATTTTAGAGAGATGGTTTCCCGTTGCCTTTCTCCCGGTGTTTTTAAGGAGACACCATCTCCCAGCGTCGATATCCTCTATCGTCCGTCCTTCGATTGCTCGGTCGCCCACCACGCCCTTTGTTAAAACAGGGGGACCTCGTGAAGGTGGCGCGGTTGGGCAGTTGGGTAGCAGAGGCTATTTGAGACGCTTGCTTGCCCCATTCCTTCCCGTACGTACCATACACGAAAATTTTATTTGTGCATGGTTTACTCAGCGACCCATAGCCAACGTATAATCTGACGTCAACTGTAGGCCTATGCGTCATTGAAACCGGTACTTCCGGTAGCGATAGCAGTAAATATAATTCGATAAATTCTTTGGTTATAAACTTATAATTAATTTAATGCAAATTGTACTGTCTTTCTGATGAGAGCTAAGTACACGTTGCTGGTTTGAAAATTGGAGTAGCCTAACTCGAAAGTTGCAGTAGGCTCTATCTATATAGCCTTGGCCCTACGCATCAGTCAGCGAGTCAGCGATGCCCAGAGAACCTGGAAAGGAATGGACGCACGTGAAAGTTTTGAAAAATGCGAAAAACAATTATTTGATTGAATGCAATTTTTTCGACAAGCAGTTCTGGTTGGATCAGACATTCGCACAAGAACACACCTTTGAAGTGCTGCAGCAGAACTGAGACGACTGACTGACATTAGCGCATTAAGTGCAATGTATGCTGGATAAACATAGACCTACAATATAGCATGGCAGCAATTTACTACGCCGTATACTGGGTGGCGAGTGTTTGCTTAAATTAAATTGAACATTCTTATAATGAGCAATGACGTGGTTAACGTATTTTATTTATTGTTTACGTACCCTAAAATAGGGTACGTTAAAATACGTACGTACCTTTCAAAAAATAGAATACGTATGGTACGTACCCTCGAGCTTTGAGCATGAGGGATCATAATTTTTATATACCTCGGGGCCTAAAAAATAAATAAATAAATAAATAATAATAATAATACTTACTTAGTGCTTAGTCCATTCCGTGCAGATCAGCATTCCTCTATATAATAATAATGATAATAATAATTATTATTATTATTCCTTTAAAAAACTTTTTTTAATAATAGTATTAATAATAATACTAATTAATGCTGTTATTTAGCGATTCAATGCGGCTGCATTCCGCGGTGCCTTTCCAGCTCAGGATCTCTACTTATTGTAATTCTCCCATGGTTCATTTCTTACAATAAAACACTAAAGTACAATTACATCAAATTTTTTGGCTTAATCAACTCTTTACTTACAGGGCCCCACCCAGTGGAATTTTTCCCTCAGATGCCAGTAACGATATAATAACATTATTGTGAGATTTGTGTCCGCACTTTCGCCTCCTTGTGCGTTGCTCACTCATGGTAGCCTACATTGCATTTTCAATCTCACCAAGTAGCGCACAACATGTGCAAGTTATTTCCAATAAATGAGTTGATTTGAAATTGATTAGATTACATAATTTATTCGTTGATTCTCGCTAATACAATAATTATTTAGACGTTATTTAATGATTTTCTGGGCCCTCAATTAATCGATACCCTTCACAGACCGCTCCCAGTGACACTGCTCTTCACCATGCAGTAGCCTACTAAGACCGCCCTATAATTACGTCGTTGTGCCCAAGCAAAAGGCGTTGACTGACCGGGGGGAAGGTTTCCTCCCTCGTATATAATCGTCCAAGGGGTCTAGCCTGCCCTGCCACCCCCCCCCCCCATCCGTCAAAGAGGAGTCAGACCCACTGCCACTCGGTCTAATCGATCTTTCATGAGGCAGCAGCTGAAGACGTCTGATGATGAAAAGCCAATGCTTAATTATTATAATTATTATTATTATTATTCCACGTCGCCTAACCTCTTTTGTTTTCGCTATTGATTTCCAGTGTGTGAGGCGTTTCTCCATCGGTCAGGTGCGCATGGATCGTCGGTTGACGCTGTCAAAGGCCTCGTCGTTCACCGGCGACGGCGGCGGAGGGTCAAGGAGCCCGACGCCGTCCCCGTCACCATCGCTCGCTGCCTCTGCCTCTGCCGCTGCCCCTGTCCCTGCCGCCGCTGCTGCTTAGGGCTTTCGTCCCTGACTGCTTTGTTGGCTGCTGGTTGATCGCCTTTGTTGGCGTTCAAAGAAAGTCAGCGTCGTGGCTCTGTCCTTTGCGATGGAGAAGAAAAAGTGCATGGCAGTTGATGGCTAACGGAGTGACTCCATGGCTGTCCGACGTAATGTCTGAATAGATCCATATCAGGAGGAAAGAAAAGGGAAGGAAAGGAGGGAGGGTGGGTGAATGAGGTGAATGGATAGGTTGGTGGTTTAGATGGCTGGATGGCTGGTTGGGTGTGGATGAAGATGGATAGATGAATGGATGTATGGATGGACGGAGGAAGGGATGGATGGAGGGATGGATGGAGGAATTGAGGAATGGAGGGATGGATGTAGGAATTGAGGGATGGATGGATTGTCTATGATGGATTCATGTATTAATGGATATATGGATGGATGCTTGTATGCCTTGTATGGATGAATGAATGGATGGATGGACGGACGGACGGGTGGACGGAGGGATGGATTGATTGATTAATTGATTGGTTGATTGATCGATTGATTGATTGATTGATTGATTGGTTGGTTGATAGGCGGATTGATGGATCGATGAGTGCATGAATAAAAATGGACAGATTCTCCCCAGCAACAGTAACAACAACAGCAGTGTTTTTATTCTCCAGATGCTGTGGACAGCAGCAGCAGCTGAAGAGTTGCAGACTGTGCGGTGTACGATTACAAGTATTATCAGATTCTGCCGCAATATCTTGAGTTTCTCTGTCACTCGCCAGATGTTAGTGACAGTCATGTCTGGTTCCTTTGCACAACGGTAGAACAACAATTCCTGATGCATTCTAATTTGTTTTGCAGAAGTCTAA
The DNA here is from genome assembly GCA_949752735.1 of Lumbricus terrestris. Lineage (NCBI taxonomy): Eukaryota > Metazoa > Annelida > Clitellata > Crassiclitellata > Lumbricidae > Lumbricus > Lumbricus terrestris. Next base: position 54,452,872 of record OX457037.1, on the reverse strand, counting down.
AATAAAGTGACTTCAATCATTTACCGAGTATTATGACTTTCGTTATGCTCGTGTATTTAAGCCTATACGCGTGTGCGCTCGATTGCGTTAACATTCACAGCAGTCCTGAGCTATATGATTTAAGCACAGGTTCACATTCAGGTTGAATGGCAGAGTGCATTCAGCACTCATAACAATGAGTGGCATTGGTTTCCCAGCCATTGTTCTCATGTAACCGCAATCGTAGTCGCATTCCTGAATTTATATAGCGCCTACACTTGACGAGAAACTCTTCAGAGGCGCCCAGACCTGACAACACCAAACCAAACGTCGACATTTTCTGCGCAAAGATTTTCCAGGGACTGAGATGGAAATTATCAACGAGTGACAACTTATTCTATGCCAGCATCTGAGACTATGAGGCACTACTGCTGACGAGACACGAAGCCGATATCAATTAGGCCATTGGCATAGATCATGTCTGTGGCTACATCCGGGGCTCATGCAGGATAAATTTTGGGCGATAATACAGATGGCGACTAAAATACCCGTCGAGACGATGCAGATCTGTTCAAAATTACCCTGCTGCGTACCCGGATATTTAGAGTTATAGACGTCACGCACATCGCCTGTGACGCATCAGAAAGACGATATCTGATTGGTTGACGGGTTGCATCTTCAGATCCCGTCGACATAATAATATCATGTCCCAGGTTTCGCATAATTATATTCGATTTATTGAGGATGTACCAGATGCTGTTATTTGCAGTTGGGATTCAACAATGAACAGCGTTTCGCTTTCAGTCGGAATGCACTTCCGACACAACGTTAATGAGGTATTTGTCTAGTAATGGATTGGAAATATGAAGCCTATAATTGATATCCTTTGTGCTGCCGAGTCTCCATCTGTTTCGTCTGGTTGGAGACCATGGAATCCTTTTTATAAATCATGATCTGCTTGACCCTGTGACCTTAACGTCATGGCTTACTTCGTATATGCGTCGGCCTCTCGACGCAGACGCTGTGGTTCGAATCCATCTTACTCTGCATGAATCCAATGAAAAAGAGGTCCATACCAACATATCGCCATGTTGGAATGCAGTGCTGAGAATTCGCTTCTGCAGTGTGATATCTGTACTGAAAATAAAAATTGTTTTGGTAGATTAGCCTACCTTGATAATTTAAAGATAATTTTATTGTTTATTCCATCGTTGTCTTCTTAGAGACTTAGACTCAATGAGCAGTACCATAAAATCTGAATCTGTGGATCAACATATGTGTTTATAATTAATTATAATTGGTCCTTTAGATCTCCAATTCTGTACATGTACATGTAGCGTCCTACAAGAATCTCACAAAGGCGCTAAGAGGAAGGTGTGCTTTGGTAAGTTCTCTAAGGTCTGCACTCAGCATAGACGAACCCGCAATCGTCATATTATCAATTCAAAATATGCTACAGAATGGACAGAATAAATGAATGAATGAATGATGATGATGATGATGATGATGATGATGATGATGATGATGATGATGATGATGATGATGACGATGACGATGATGATGTTGGTGATTATGATGGTGATGGTGATGGTGATGATGATGCTGATGCTGATGATGAGACAAGTTGTCTAGTTAGACGTGGTCTTGTTCACAACTTATAACTGAAAAGGTTCCGAAAGACCCAGATCCCTGTCTTCTTTAAGAGCACAGCTACTATAATAGACTAGTGCGTTCAGAAATACGCCGCCTGGCGAATGCAACGTTAGAAAAAAAATGCCATGCATCTCGCATTCTAGCTTAAAGAGACGCCTTCGAAATGCGGGGCTGTGGTTTATAGTGGTGGTCTATATTTCAGCATAGTAGACTTGGGGCTGCCAGTGCCAATCCCAAGCCTGGATAAAGGAGGAGGGCGACACTAATCACCTTTGATATGGCAGTGTCGTTAAACATGTAACAAGAAAGTATAGTATAGGCCAGTGGTTCCCAGACTTCAGTAGACCGCGGACCGGCAATAATTTTTGATGAGGCTCGCGGACCCGCTAACTTAGGCCTAAATGGCGATGGCAAACAAAAGCGGCCTAGGAGATTACGATTAAATTATAAAAAGACTAAACTATAAGGCTTTTTACAATTAGCCTAGATTGACATGTCCGTGAAGCCTTATTTGCTTAAGATTTATTATGAGTAGACTTTGCGGTTAAACGCTATTTGTGTAAGATTCCTTTTTTGCGATGCGTAAAGATTCGAGGAAGGATGCTTTCAATGCGAAAACACTGTAGACCTGACCTTGGCGCTTTTAACCATATGCGTCTGCTGTGTTTCTGATTTGTTTGCTTACGTTTGCTCATTGTTTTCATTCAAAGACATTTATTTATCTTTAAAGTTTTAAGCTGAAAGTTTTATACTATGTTAAACAATTTTTTAAATTCTGCATCCAGCGTTTACTAGGACTAGGTTATCGCTCACCATGGAATAGAACAACATAAATAAGCTCGAAACTGACATCGATATAGTAAAATTTAGAATCAACTAAAATTGTTTGAATTCGTCATCTGGCAAGTTAAAAAAGGCGCGTTTATTTAGGCTATTTCAAATTTTTAAATATAAAGACCGAAATTTGAATAAATTTTGGACAACAATTCGAATAATTTCACAATTTCAAACACATAAACTAATAATAAAAGTTTATTTTGTTCATTTTCAACTCTTCTCCGCGGACCGGCGATCGTACCTCCGCGGACCGGTGCCGGTCCGCGGACCACCACTTTGGGAACCACTGGTATAGGCTACACTTCGTATGGTTTTCCCTTACTCATAGCGTCTTTTATCTCAGAGACTCTGACCTAGATAGATGGGAGACAATGCAAGTAGCCGGCACAGGGCGACTGCATCGTACCACACAGAGTGGCACTCAAAGGAACATTTGGGTGTTGAGATTTACACACCAACACCCTGCCACAGCGATACAGCAGTAAAACACACACAGCCCGTCGAGCAGACATAAAGGAACAACTAAGCACCATCCACAGGGACGAATAGTTCTGATCTACTCGTGTCTGTTCCTTCCTTCCCTCTCATACCATATTCTGCTGTCTTAGTCAGCGACGACCACGCCAGTCCCCGCAATAAAGACTCCTTCTAGCCTATAGGATGCATGGCCTGTGACACGAAACGGAGTATCCCCCCTGAAAGCTATCCGGGGGGATGAATTAATCTATCCCCCCGGATGGAATTAACCGGTCTATTCTATCCGGTGGGATAAACCATTCTATCCCCTTTTTTTAAAAATGCGCATAATAAAAACATTTATGCTGTAATCAAAATTTAAAGTGACTCTAATTGTCTTAAGTGTCCTAAGCAATTCTCAGATAAAGACAACTCGAATTTATTTAGTGACTCTGAGTGTTCTTAAGTGTTTTAAATGTTTTAAGTGCTCTAAAAACAGGGCAAAACAAATAATCTAGGAGGAATAAACATACCTTTTAGTGTCATTGTTCGAAACAAAGCAGATGAAAATTAGTTTGCCAAAAAAAATACATGCGGAAGCGGTTTTTCGAATTTTTTTGATTTTTTGGGGGGGATACAATTAATACGGGGAATACTCTATTTTGTGACACCTGCCTGCTCTCTCTCTCTCTCTCTCTCTCTCTCTCTCTCTCTCTCTCTCTCTCTCTCTCTCTCTCTCTCTCTCTCTCTCTCTCTCCATCCTCTACGTATTAGAGTCGACTCGAGTAGGGGCTCTAACGAGCAGCGGCTCCTATCGAAACGATCTCCGAATAATGTCCGGCATAGATCCTCGTGTCGCTAGATAGAAATCAGCGACGTCGGCGAAATATTGCGCTATAAAAGTGCCACCTATGACCCCTCGGAGGTGGACCGTGCCGTCGTCGCATATATAGGTGGTCGTTAGCCGGTGGAGTATCATCATCTATCTGTTCCTTGGTCTGTATCGTGGCGTTGGGTTGCTAGGGATAAAACTTAATCTTACCATTGGAGGAGAGAGAGAGAGATGCATCTGATGGCAATGCAGGAGATGAACATGGATGGCGTCATTGTATGCAATGTATTATACATTATACATTGACCACTATTATTATAATAGTGGTCAATGCTTTGTCAGGGCAACCATCAACAGCTGCGAATTTGACTGACAACGAGCTGGAGTGATCTCCCCTTGACGCTCTAGTCCATTTCCAGAATTCTTTCTTAGGCATTCCTCTGTCTGTTTGTCTGTCTGTGCCTGTCTGTTTGTATGTCTGTTTTTACCTCCTTTCTCTGTCTGTCTGTATGTTTGTCTGTCTGTTTGTATGTATGTCTGTCGGTATGTCTGTCTGTCGCTCTGTCTCTCTGTCTGTATCTCTATCTCTGGCTCTCTCTGTCTTTCTCTCTGTCTCTGTCTCTGTCTCTGTCTCTGTCTCTGTCTCTGTCTCTGTCTCTGTCTCTGTCTCTGTCTCTGTCTCTGTCTCTCTCTCTCTCTCTCTCTCTCTCTCTCTCTCTCTCTCTCTCTCTCTCTCTCTCTCTCTCTCTCTCTCTCTCTCTCTCCTCTCTCTCATCTTAAGACAGTTTTATTTGGCGACGCTGGGGTTGGATGCGCCGCTGAGTAGCCTACTCCCCTTTGAGCAGTCGCTATCCAAATTTATTTAAGGAATGAATGAATCGCATGACACCAACAGCTGCGCACAGCTAATAGTTTAGGCTACAACGCCTTGCCATGACACCAGCAGCTATGATGCAACTGTTATCTTTGATTCTGTTGATGCCCAATTCTGCTTTCAGTTGCCTCTCGAAATAACCTGCGAATGAATGAATGAATGAATGAATTAATTAATTAATGAACGAACGAATGAATAAAAGATTCAACGACTGTTGCGAAAAATCGGGTGGAGTACAACTTGGCATTTTGAACGTTGACCTGGTAGTGCTGGCGCTGATAAAATTCTGGCCACAATTTTAGGCTACTATGACATAATTGTACCCTCAGCTCTTCTGTCCCATTTCTTCCTACTAGGACCATTTCCTCTCTACCCAACTACCTCGTCTTTGTCTCTTCCTTCCTCTGCTTGCCTGATTGTCCTTACAAAATTCTTTTCAATTCCCCCATCATCAATCTCTTTACTAGTAATAATAATACGGTACTTATTCGTTCCTTTCTCTCTTCTTTTCAGAGAACGCCTTGCAACGCGTTTATGCTCTAAAACTAAGAATTCAAGCTCTTAGTGTTCATGTCGATGACAGTAGATATAATGCCAGTGCTTGAGCTGTAGATATATGGTACGGTTTTGATGACAGCACTGTTGTATCAGTATTCACGGTGTTTAAGAAGAAGCTATAGGAAAATTGGGCCATTAAAGACTAATTCGCAATGGTTCTATAGCACAGACCTACTGTACATCTTCAATCCCTTTCTATGCTATGTTATTATTATAAAGTTATGCTAATTCATGCTGTGACAGGATGCGTCACTCTGAGTCTTTGTTTCAGGGAACAGAAGTGATCTACAGAGGCTAGCAAGGCCGTAGCTATGGCAATTTTTGGATGTTCGAACACCCCCGAAATGAAATAATGCTACCACAAAATAATGCATTTACTAACACAGTTATGATGCAAATACTCGAGAGGGGGAGGTAATTTTGTAGCTCTTATTTCTACGTGGCATTTCACGATAGATTAAACCATCCTTGAAACCACTAAGTCCGTTGATTTGGATGCTTGTCGACTTGCTCAAGGTCGAGGGAACACTCCCCCCCAATAAATCCTGGCTACGGCTTTGAAGGCTAGTAAAGCATCTGCCTAACAATGCTGCGTCCAAACAAAGATGACCAGCGTCACTGTTCCCCTCCTCAATCCTCATGCTTGGGACTGGCACTGTTAGAGTACGGGCAGTGGCGGCGGAGTAAAATGCGGCGATCTAAGCCGTACTAGTCGGTGCTATAGATTGGAAATCGACATTGGCCATTCAAGGTTTTTGTATGAGTATAACTGGGTTTACGCGAAGCAACAGATGACTCTCACGGAGTCCCGCCCATGGCAGCGGCAGAATTCCAGGCACCATTAGAAATTACCCTATATCGTCTGTTTAGAGTGCAAGGGTTCTAACTCCACTTTTCGAAATTGTTCAGGAGAGCAAATCTAAACTTTCGATGATTGCCAAAAATCCAATTATTGTCATATCATTGTGATTTATGAAAATTTGGATAGCAGATTATATCCTCAGTTGGAATAATATAATCTCTTAAAAAAATTTAGGCCGCCGCGCATAAAATAATAAAGTTTGTGGAGGACAGGAGGCAAAATTATAGCAATAGAACCTTTGCGCATTTCAAAATATTTCGGAATCTGAAGAGAGATAATAATTTATTTCTTCATAATTTATGGATTTTTGGAAAATAGATCGTTTCCCCTAGTTGGAATGATGAAATCTTTTAAGTATTTTGTGTCTCCGAACCTGAAAAATAAATGTTCGAGAGAGAAAGTACGCAAAATGATAACTTTATGACGGGAGATAGGCCTAGCTAGCCTATGCCTAGAACCTCCGCAGATCCAAAATATTTTTAGATCTGAAGATAGATCGTAATGAAAATAATGTGGTTTCTGCCTGTTTTAGTCAGAAATAATAATAATAAGCTAAAAAAAAGCGCTATAACAAGCCACTCTTAAATACGCTTGTGGTCGCTTACAACATTTATAATTGAATTATAATTGAGTATTAATTTAGGAACTTTATCAAATTCCTTGATTAAAATAATATTTTTTATTATAATAATAAAATTATTATGCTAAGAATAATTTTTCCGACCAAAGCAACATGTTGCAGATTGTAAGAAAGATACGATTTTCCTAGGATATAATTTTTAATCACGTATTCTGCACACCTTCGGTTAGCATTCTTTGCGTGAATAAATAACTATAATCGCTCTAACGCGAATTTGTGAAGTGTGCAAAGGTTCTATCTGCTCACATGAGTAGATAGAACCTTTGCACATTTCACAAATAGGTCATTGGAGATATCTCTAATATTCAAATAGTTGCTGTTTCGTTATTTGTACTCCGAACGATATAATCTTTGCACATTTCAAGCATCACATTGGTAGCAATAAAATAAAACAATAAAACGTTTTTTGAAAAATTTGGAGTTAGAACCCTTGCACTCTAAACAGACGATATATAGTTACGCATAAATTGATCCAGATCTGAACTAATGCATGTACATGTACATTGTACTTGTACAATTGTACATATACACGCATACCGGTACATGTAGGCGGCCGCAGATATTTTTGCAAGAGTGTAAAACACGGTTACATTTTTATTGCAACTTGAACAATAAATAGGTCTATTATAATACGCAGCAGGATTAGGGTGTCCCCAAAAATATTTTTTCCGAAATTTTCTATGCAGTTCCCCTAAAAAGTTTTCATATGGTCCCATAATAACACCTGCAAAATTTTATGACACCACAAAAATATTTAGGGGTCCCTCAAGCCGCCCAAATTTTACCCATATTGACATAATTTGCGCCTGATGTGTCCAACTTCTAAATGCCTTTAGATCTCAACCCTTGATCCTATTATAGCAAATTTAATACCATTGGAAAGCTCTTGAATGGTAGAATTTACAGGTATCTAACTTTATTGGATACAATGGATATTTTTGGCATAGTCTTACGCTCAACAGATGCAAAAATCGAGAAAAATTTGAGATTTTTGGACTTTGGACACAGTATCAGTGTACACACAACTAATCATTGGGAGTAGTCATTACAAACTCTTGATAATGTAACAAGTCGTGGTTTTAGCTCCTCCACACCTTAATCTGTTTCTTGATAAGAAATTCTGAGGGGGCTGAGAGATTCAGCCCCTATTTTTTCCTAGGACAACACAGTGAAGTCTTAATTGCATACACCATGCAACTACACACAAATCAACGTCTTGCCCGTTATTTTTTCACTATTCTCATATTGATATACTTATTCTACATCACTGCACTCAAATTGTTCTTCAATTCTACGTTCTACATTTAGGCCTACACATGTCAGCAAGATTGTCGCAATTGTGGTTAGAAAGCATGTGCCTGTGTTTTTCGACAACTTGTACGAGAAATTGTCTCCGATCTCCGTTCTTCATTATTTTTGAACTGAAATTCTGTATCAAAGCTGCGTCATGTTTGTTCAGCACAGTCATTTACACAGACCAATGTTATGAAAAATCACACGTGGTCCTATACGATCGGCTATCTCGCCACTCTTTCACTGAGAAAACTATATTTGAACGCATCATGGTTTGGGAAAACCTTTTAGGAAGAGATAACCCCGTTATTCCACGTTAATGAGACAATCACTGAAAGAACAGAGAGAATTGCTATCTCTTATATCTTAAGCAGTGGTATACCAAGAATGATGTTGCATCATTTGCAGACTTGTCGTCTAGAGCAGCATTGCCAGAATTATAAAGCCTTGGATTAATTCAAAGAGAGCAGTGACTCTAATGTCTACATGAGAACACCGCCTGACTGTAGATGTCAACCACAAATCTGAGAATTGTTTGGGTTGGATGCCCTGTAATTCACGGTCGTCAACTGTAGGCCTATATGTGACTGGTTTCCATCATAAAGCAATTAGATCTATATCGCTTTACCCATCCAACTTGCTCTGTGATGGGCACCAGGTTTGAGAATGCTACCGAATTGCTCAACCCAACCATGGATACCAAGAGCTGAAGAAATTCTTGATTTCATAATTAGAGGATGGCCACGCTGAAGCTGTTCAGTAATGAATTCCTATGATTTGTTAGATGCAAACTGCAGTAGCATTGGTCGAGGGTTTGGTTGACGGTGAACCATATTGGAGCGCATTCATCTTTAAATGGCTTGAAGAGTTTATAATTACAGACCATGGTCAAACTTTACCAAGGACGCAAAGAATGCACCAGGCAACAGGCCATAAAAGATTTCTGTGATGTCAACAAGATGTTACTACTGATGGCTGATGTAGAAGGGTGCAAGGCACTGCAAGCTCTATTTAATCTGCAGTTATTGAAGGCCGTTGTCTCAAAGCATTTGCCAATAATTAATGCATCACACTCCCACGACTTCAAAAGGTCCAAACTGCAACCGTTGATTCCTGTCCTGGTCCAGAGGTCAACTTTGGCACACCAACATGTTTGTACTTCCAACAACTAGAGAAAAAATCAGACTGACAATCTGCTAACTTTATGCATATCCACGCCAGTGATGATTGCCATGTAGAGGTAACGGCCTGCAATCCCAGTGCACGACAGATTTACATCCTTCGTTTGCTCGAGAGCTTAACTGTCGTCCTTATGCTTGAAAAACCTCATTCACAAATACAATAAGGTTGCATATTTGTAGATCTTCGTATTTCAGAGCAATAAAAATGTTATTAAGCAATTATATAAGCACGCTAGTGGGATCAAAGTGTGGACCTCCGAAAATTTCAAACTCAGATAGGCCTACATGTACGTACATGTACGTATAATTTGTGACAACTTACACATATTATATGAGCTTTGAGGAACCTCTAAATATTTTCAAAATGTCATGAAATTTGGCGGGTATTATCATAGGACCTTAAGGAAACTTTTTGGAGGGACTGCATTTCAAGTTTCCAGAAAAATATTTTTCCTGTGCAATCGTGGGACACCCTAAGCAGGATATTAAGAACATGGTTTTTTCATAGATGCTTCTAGACTCATTTCAAGAATTCACTTTCATTCATTTAAGATCAGTTATGCTTGCATCTTCTTAACAGTTTTCTTTTCCAATCGATCAATCAATCAATCACTTCAGTCATCCAGTGACTGACATATATACTATATATTATATAAGATTATAAAGAATATAATAGGTTACCGGCATGGGCGGAGACCTAGGGGGGACAGAGGGGACGGTTCCCCCCCCAATGAAAGTGTTGGGGGGACGGCCCATGCATTTGTCCCCCCCAATGTTTGAGCGTCAAGACTTTTTGGGGCTGCGAAAATAGAAAATTCGTCGAGATTTTGTCCGGATGACTAAAAAAAAGGTCATCAACTTTATGGCGGCGAAAATAACTTTTTTTCCGAGATTTCGCCGGTCGTCAGAAATTTTTCTGAAAATCTCGCGTCTTTCCGTCCCCCCCCCAATTCTCGGCCCAGGTCTCCGCCTATGGTTACCGGTGGTTAGTAGATGCGATTACAAAGAATAGCGACATGAAGTTATGATGATTCAGTAATTCGAAGCCTACCTGTTCTTTTTCTTCCCACTGTCAATACTCTTTCTATTATATTCCATGTTTCTGATGCTCCTTCACTTTCCCATTGCATAGCGCCGTATACACCACGTTCTCTTTCATCCCGTGTCCATTCAGCTCTTAAGTGCTCTAATACGCCGAGCAAATTTTTGTCCAGGGTAACGGCCTCTGTTGTCATAGACCCTGGTCAAATCGGATCCATCCATCCATGTCCATTCCTTTGATCGCTCCTATCTCTTTCACCAACTCTAAATCCTCCTCATCTCCATCTTGCTCTTTACAGAATGCTCTTGCCCATGCCTCTCTTATCTCTCTTCCCATATTCTACTTCTACTTCCTCCTCCTCCTCCTCCTCTTCCTCCTCTTCCTCCTCTTCCTCCTCCTCCTCCTCTTCCTCCTCTTCCTCCTCTTTCTCCTCCTCCTCCTCTTCCTCCTCCTCCTCTTCCTCCTCCTCCTCCTCCTCTTCCTCCTCCTCCTCCTCCTCCTCCTCTTCCTCCTCCTCCTCCTCTTCCTCCTCTTCCTCCTCTTCTTCTTCCTCCTTCTTCTCCTCTTCGTCATCGTCCTCCTCCTCCTTCTCCTCCAGATGACCTGGTTGGAATGCATTCGTTCTAGACTGCGCATGCGCAATCATTGCATAACAACAATCCTCCAGTGACTGAAGTAAATCAGACGACAGGAGACCAATGAATGAAAGAACAGATTCTAAAACATGTTCACGTTTTGATGTGATGGAGACCATAATATGGCGTCGATCCTCCCAAACTTTCAATGAATTTATGGGTTGTGATTTTTCAACAGTTTGACACCAACGGGCACTGAGCCCATGGACCGCAATGATGATGATGATGATGTTTTTGTCAACACCACTGTCTGTCTTTATATAATAGATGACACGCTATTAATAACAATAAAAAAAATCGTTTAATTTCAAATTGACACATGTACCGCAGAATTATTACATTTTCATCGTTTGACGACGATTGATCACAAGTTATTACAGAAGCGAATTTTACTATCGGCAACCAACAGGGCTTTGTACCACGTCCCAATGCTCATTTTCCAGCATCATCTGCCGATTGGAAGGTTGAGTTGGTCTTTGGGTGGGTAGCGAGAAGTGATCCGGCGTCTGCGCATCAGTGATATTTTAGTTCTTAGATTAATTTTACTTCTAGTTCTTATTCACTTCTGTTGACGTGATTTTACTTCCACTTCTACTTCTAGTTCTCAAATAATTTCACTTCTAGTTCTTATTCACTTCTGTTGACGTGATTTTACTTCCACTTCTACTTCTAGTTCTCAAATAATTTTACTTCTAGTTCTTATTCACTTCTGTTGACGTGATTTTACTTCCACTTCTACTTCCAGTTCTCAGAAAATTTCACTTCTTCTTCCAGTTAGAGTTTAGACATAATTTTACTTATCCGTGGACTTGTCAGTTTTTCTCGCTCTTGCAATCTGCCAATTTAGCTTATTTATAGTCACGATGATAGACCTAATTCTTTCTGCGTGATGACACTTTTAGAAGCTTGGAATTTAAGGCTGTGATATAAACTTTCGAAGCTTCAAGTTTGTGGGTGCTTTTCTGGTGATTAAACTCCAGCCTTGGGACCAATTTTGTCGAATACATGGTTTTCATTGCCAGAAGGCCGATGGCATCCGTGTCTCATGATAAAGAAGGGACTTGTGACCTGCAAGCCAGCCCAGGTTACGGGCCGAGGGAATTAATGTTCCTGCTATGCATGTGGGGGATCCATAGAATAATGATAACATAACTCAACTGGCGTGAAGAGCCGAACATCAAGTAGGATGCGGGATAGATTCCCGCTATCATACGCTAGAACGCTTGATAACACTAGTCTGGCTATGAATACAAAGAACCAAACATTCCAAAGTGCGATATTGAAATGTGAATGAATCAGAATTAGAAGTTGGACGACTATTCACATAGTACTAACAGGATTTTACATAACTAAATAAAGGTGACAAACAAATCATATTATCAACGAGAATGTTTTGTAACTGTAAACTCTACGGCTTATTTTTTTTACCTCAGATTAAACAAAGTGGTCCATTTCCTTCTTTGCCCTCAAAATATGTTGTGACAGAAATTGTTCAAGCCTGATATATTTCACCCTGGATATTAAATCAGGTCCTGGCCAGAGAATTCTGTTGGTTTCTCTCTCTCCAAAGGCAATCCTATGCCCTTCTCTACACCAGAGACAACCGGGGAACGGACATTAGCCCCCCTGGACATTATCCTCCCCGGACATGATCCTCCCGGACATTAGTCCTCGGACATGTTCCCCCCCCGATTTTTCGTAGGACATTATCCTCCCCGGACATGATCTCCCCAGTGTGCAAATCGTATAAAAATGCTGTCACCGATAAGACTTCGAAAGTTGTTAGTGTCAGTTAACTACACCTGAGCTTCGTAGCCTTATTAGCATCGTTTCCAGCGTCTATAATTTTGTAGAGTTGAAATGAACGAATGGGAATCGTATTTAGTGTCTATGAACGTACCAACTGTGTCAGCAGGCCTAGAATTAGATTTGAAATTAACGAATGGGAATCGTACGTAGGGCCTATTTGTTTAGTGTCTACAAGAAAGGTTTGTTAACGTCAATTCAGCTACTTCTAAGCTGCGTAGCCTTATTAGCGTCGTTTCCATTCAAGATTAGATTCAATACAGTAGAATCGTAGATAGTCAGACAGTAGGCCTACGAAGATCTGTTAGCGTCTTAGGGCCTATAGCCTACGTTTGAACTTCGTAGACTTATTAGCGTCAATCCGATATCCCGTTCTACATTTAAGACCATTAAATGTTTTACCATATACATATCAAACCTGGAATTAATTGACCTTTTTACAAAGATAAACTATAGTGTGATGTATAGATATTAACTTCACATAGGCCTATTGCTATATTTTGAGGATCCATCAGTTTTTAGGTGATGATATCTTAGACTGGGGGGGATAATGTCCTACCCAGGGGGGGAATATGTCCGGGGGCCAATGTCCAGGAGGATCATGTCCGGGGGGGATAATGTCCAGGGGGGCTAATGTCCTACACCCCCTGATTCCTCCTCTTCTCATCACATCCCTCGTCATTTCAATTCTAAACATCACCCACCTTAGCCGTCCATCTATCTGCCTGCCTGACTCTCCGGACTTGACCCGCTGCCTATCGATTTTGTTTTGATTGAGCGCCTGTGAATAAGCTGGTTCCCGCGACTTGGCTTTTGTAGGCGCTGTAGAAGTTTCGAGATTACGATATATATATATATATATATATATATATATATATATATATAAATAACAATTATTCGTCATCGCTTAGGACAGTCGTTCTGAGAATTTTACGCAATTTACGTTCTACCCGGGGGGTTTTGTCCTACCCTGGGGGGGAATTGTCCGGGGGTTTGTCCGGGGGTTTTGTTCGGGGCGGAAATGTCCTACACTCTCCTTTTCATAGACAGCTACAACTAAACAGTCTTTCTTGCCAGCGGAGTGAGCGGACTCACGTGCCTGACTCTTGTCTCTTCTTATTCACAGGCCAATATAATCATATCTTGCCTAACTCCAATTTGGTGACCATGCCAGTCGGCCCTGGTTTCCTCATCCCTTCAGCCCTGCATTACCCCCAATTTGCATATCAATAGCTCCAAGGTTCTTGCGTGGATTGACCTCGAATAGCCCCTAACTCCAAACCGGTTTAGACTAGTTTAGAGCCATAATTATGACCTCTGGAATACAGGTAAAACGCCTCTTTGTTCTGTGACTAATCTGCTTCATCACATGGACTAAATTACGGCCCATAAAAATCAGAAGTCTC